>CM035837.1:36014158-36596658 GCA_020510985.1 Pholidichthys leucotaenia | reverse complement strand
TAGCACTGTGGCAGCACAGCAACTCACCCTTGGCCGGGGGATCCTGGGTTCGATCCCAGCCCCCAACCAACAGTGATCTGTGTGGAATTTGCATGTTCTCCCCGTGTCTGCGTGGGTTTACTCCGGGATTTCTCTGGTTTCCTCCCACATGCCAAAAACATGCAAGTTACGTTAATTGGCATCAACCTGGGGATTCTAAATTGTCCTTAGTTATGACTGTGAGAGTGAATGGTTGTCTGTCTCTCTGTGTTGGCCCTGCGACAGACTGGCGATCTGTCCAGGGTGTACCCTGCCTCTCGCCCAAAGATGCTGGGATAGGCTCCAGCCCCCCCGCGACCCAAAAAGGATTAAGCAGAAGAAAATGGATGGATGTATGGAAACGTTTTGTTCAGAAACAATATAACAGTAATAAAACAGTTTTCCCCATACGTTATCATGTCTGGTTTTTTTGCTAAAATAAACAAACTGCACAAACTTATCACTCAAGAACAAATTAAAACAAATTCTTTTTTGAGGTACAGTGTTCAGAAACTACAATACAAAAACTAAATAAAATGTCTCTCCCTCATTTTAAAATATAGCCACACAGCGCTCCTCTTCCTCTCTGCCACTCTTCTACTCCATCTCTGTGCAGCTTGTGTGTATGCACGCTGCCTGCTTGTTTACCTGGCGCTGCTGAGTCACGTGACGGTACAACATAAAAACACAAGAGGGAGAAGGAGGTGGCGGTATTGCACCTAAATGCTGGTTGCCAACTGCCGTAAAACCACAAGAAGAAGAGGAACAATGCATGCCTGCTCCGTCCTGTGACGGGAGCGGCACACACAAACACAGTATCGATGTCATTACACTGGTATTGATACCAGTACCAATGTTGGTATCGATATTATCGACATTTGGATCGATCTGCCTGCCCCTCAGGACTACGACTCGTTGTTGCCTATGACGCTCCTCTAGGTGTGCTTGCATGGCTATCTAAAAATTAAAAGTTAATAATAACACCACCATGATTATATCATATGCAGCGACATGCACGGTTTGACTAAACAATGACTGTCACCAAATTCGACACAAAAACGCTCAAATAATGAAATAAATAATTTTTATTTAAATATTTACTGACAAATGGGCAACACTGATGCAACATTTGCAGCCAAACAGGTCATTCTACTGTGTATAATATCAGTGTTTTGTACTTATAATATTCTTAAAATATAAAAGGATGCACTAGAATGGGTCTCAAATATTTGGAAACATGTCCTGTCATAGTACTGCATGAGTTTATTGACGATAGACTATAAACTACACATACGTATAAACTGAAACAATTATAATGATGACTGAACAACTCCCATTTTCCAAAGTGCAAGATACAACACCTATGAATATACAGTGCATCTGGAAAGTATTCACAGCGCTTCACGTTTTCCACATTTTGTTATGTTACAGCCATATTCCAAAATGTATTAAATTCATTTCTTTCCTCAAAATTCTACACACAATACCCTGTAATGACAACATGAAAACATTTTTTTTTTAGATTTTTGCAAATTTATTAAAAATAAAAAACTAAGAACTCACATGTACATAAGTATTCACAACCTTTGCTCAGTACTTTGTTGATGCACCTTTGGCAGCAATTACAGCCTCAAGTCTTTTTGAATATGATGCCACAAGCTTGGCACACCTATCTTTGGGCAGTTTCACCCATTCCTCTTTGCAGCACCTCTCAAGCTACATCAGGTTGGATGGGAAGCATTGGTGCACAGCCATTTTCAGATCTCTCTAGAGATGTTCAATTGGATTCAAGTCTGGGCTCTGGCTGGGCCACTCAAGGACATTCACAGAGTTGTCCTGAAGCCACTCCTTTGATATCTTGGCTGTGTGCTTAGGGTCGTTGTTCTGCTGAAAGATGAACCATCACCCCAGTCTAAGGTCAAGAATGCTCTGGAGCAGGTTTTCACCCAGGATGTCTCTGTACATTGCTGCATTCATCTTTCCCTCTATCCTGACTAGTCTCCCAGTTCCTGCCACTGAAAAACATCCCCACAGCATGATGCTGCCACCACCATTGGCATGGTTATAAGTGGCGCCTGGTTTCCTCTAAACATGATGCCTGGCATTCATGCCAAAGAGTTCAATCTTTGTCTCATCACACCAGAGAGTTTTGTTTCTCATGGTCTGAGAGTCCTTCAGGTGCCTTTTGGCAAACTCCAGGAGGGCTGCTATGTGCCTTTTACTAAGGAGTGGCTTCCGTCTGGCCACTCTACCATACAGGCCTGATTGGTGGATTGCTGCAGAGATGGTTGTCCTTCTGGAAGGTTCTCTTCTCTCCACAGAGGAACACTGGAGCTCTGACAGAGTGACCATCAGGTTCTTGGTCACCTCCTTGACTAAGACCCTTCTCCTCCAATCACTCAGTTTAGACGGCCGGCCAGCTCTAAGAAGAGTCCTGGTGGTTCCGAACTTCTTCCATTTACAGATGATGGAGGCAACTGTGTTCATTGGGACCTTCAAAGCAGCAAACATTTTTCTGTACCCTTCCTCAGTTTTATGCCTCGAGACAATCCTGTCTCAGAGGTCTACAGACAGTTCCTTTGACTTCTGGGCAGCTCGGTGGCGGAGTGGTTAGCACTGCTCCAACACAGCAACTCACCCTTGGCCGGGGGATCCTGGGTTTGATCCCAGCCCCTGACCAACAGTGATCTGTGTGGAGTTTGCATATTCTCCCCATGTCTATGTGGGTTTATTCCGGGATTTCTCCAGTTTCCTCCCACATGCCAAAAAAAAAAATGTAAGTTAGATTAATTGGAGACTCTAAAGTGGCCCCAGGTGTGAATGTGTGTGTGAATGGTGAAAGGGTTGGGCGCCGCACCAGTGGCTGCCTCATCCACTCATGTGGTTGCTCTGTAATTTCCCCACTGTGGGACTAATAAAGGATTCAAATTCATGCTTGGTTTGTGCTCTAACATGCACTGTCAACTGTGGGACCTCATATAGACAGGTGTGTGCCTTTTCAAATCATGTCCAATCAACTGAATTTACCACAGGTGGACTCCAATTAAGCTGTAGAAACATCTCAAGGATGATCAGTGGAAACAGGATGCACCTGAGCTCAATTTTGAGCTTCATGGCAAAGGCTGTGAATACTTATGTACATGTGATTTCTTAGTTAAAAATGAATTTAATCCCTTTTAGAATAAGGCTGTAACATAACAAAATGTGGAAAAAGTGAAGCGTTGTGAATACTTTCTGGATGCACTGTAAGTCATAAAAGATTAGACAAATAAGTGATCTGACAAAAAATAAACAAGGGTTCCGAAACAGTTGCGAATATTAGACGTCCCATTCATTTTCAATAATTCTGTAATTAATATTCACACAATCAAATAAATCTTAGTGCCATCCAGTCCCTTTTATATTTGTCAAAGTCTAACATGTGAGTGCCTACATATAGGCTACACCTCTTTGTATTCCACTTTCAAACACAGCCTACATTTGGGTCTGTAAAGCCTGATTGGGATACCTGTTTTCAGACAAGAATACTTGCTTTCTACGGGTATGCTCTAGTCCAAGACTAATTTACCCCCCCCCCAGCCCCCCAACATTTGTTATATGGAAAATAATGCATTTTTTTGTTTTTTTATTCTTAAAAATATTAGCATCATATAATCAAACTGGCATTTAAAGGGCTAAAATCCTGATAATCATTCAGTATTTGATAGTTTTGATCAGAACTGAAGCTGATCAAAAGATTTAACCCAAAAAAGCTGAAAAAATATTAATTGTTGTGTGTGAGTATGTGTGTGTATGAGAGGCAGTGCCTGCCCCCAAGGGTGGTGTGAGGTTGGCACGGCCCACTTGTATATTAACCAAGTTCATGTAATAAAGTTAAGACTCGTTAGCTGCATGAAGACTCACCTCCGACTCCCTTATTTCAAGACGTAACATTTGGCGACGAGGATAATTGGAAATATTTTAAAGTATGGTTAGCGCATTCAGAGTCACTTCCACTGTCTCCAGGAGACGGGGCAAGTTTATGAACCGTATGCAGTGGATGGGTGAGTCCCTTTGGTCATTTCTATCGGCGCCACGTAGCCTGGCTAAGAAGTGCGACTTTGGAGAGTTAGAGCACAGGCTCATGAGGGACAAATTCGCTCATGGCACCAATATTTGGTTACATATAAGGCTGAGAACAGCTAAGGTGCTGCTGTCGCTGGAGGAAGTGCTGGAGTTGGTGGAGCAGAGAGAGTCCACGGCCCTATGCAAGCTAACGGCTAAAGCTAGCGAGAGGTCGACTGTGTGTGATTCCCCACCAAGAGCGGAGGTTTGCATGCTAGCTGTGCAGCAGCAGCAGCAGCCGCACAGCGGGAGTGCGAGACCATGCAGGCTGAGGGCCCTGGGGAAGAACAGCAGCCGCAGGACGCAGTGACGGCGCAGCGAGATGCCTGGAGCGAGAGCACCAGGAACAGCAACGAGGCATTCGGGTCGGAGGATATGGCCGACGAGAATGGTGCTGAGAGCCCAGAGGGAGAACAGCCGCAAACAGACAGCGAGTCGACACAGCGGGGCACCTGGGACGAGAGTGTCGAGAACTGTGACGAGAGGCCCGGGTCGGAGGATAGAGCCGACGGGAGTGTCACTGAGGGCCCCGAGGGACAGCAGCCGGGTGCGGTGATGACGCAGCATGGCGCCGGGTATGTGAGTGTGGGAAGCAGCAGCAAGGTGCTTGAGTCGGAGAATGACATTCGCGAGGGCGTCGTGGTGAACACCGGGAGTGAGCAGCCAGACTTAGTGATAAGGCAGCGGAGCACCCTGGAGGAGGGTGCTGGGTATTGTGACAAGGCGCCCGAGGCAGTGGACGATGCTGAGGAGCGAGCTTCGGGTCTACTCGTGGTGCGGCCACTGGGGGCTGAAGTGTCTGGAGCCATGACGGCGGTGTGTAAGGCAGTCGGGGGTGACTCGTCAGGCATGGAGAGGCGGCGCACGGAACGTTAGTATGGTGGGCCCAGAGGGAAGAAGCGCCGACTGACGGGTAGAGACATTTTTGGCTGGGGGGGGGGGAGTATTCGACCCTGGAGGTAGATAACGACTGGGTGCACATATGCCATGGGGCTACCCAGGTCCTCTGTGGCAGACTAGAAGATGGTGGCTGGCCCGAGACATTGGGATCACTTGAAACATATATTTAATGTAAATATCTGTACATATTTGTGAAAATGTGCACTTTGTATATAGCTGATGTGTATATGAGTGAGTGAATGTATGTATAATATGGGATTATTTTGTATTCTAAAGAGACAAAGTCTGATTTTGAGTTGTTTTGTGAATGTGATAGGTTTGTTCTAATGCAATATGTTACTTCCTGTGTTCTTAGCATGTGTTTTGGGTTCTAAATTTGGGAGTTTTTCTATGGTGTGTGTGACTTTCCATTTTCTAAGGGGGTAGGGAATGTTGTGTGTGAATATGTGTGTGTATGAGAGGCAGTGCCCGCCCCCAAGGGTGGCGTGAGGTTGGCACGGCCCACTTGTATATAAACCAAGTTCATGTAAATAAAGTTAGACTTGTTAACTGCATGAAGACTCGCCTCCGACTCCCTTATTTCAAGACGTGTGGAGTGTGTCAAATAAGAGGCAGATCCATGGACAGACGGTCTATTACATACTTCACATCTCACAAGCACAGAACCTCAAATCCTCTTCACACGTTTCATGGAGTTTTCCTCTCACACAGCATGACATTTACATCACACAGCATTCAACCCCCTATGCCTCTGACTCCTTCCTGCTATATCTCCAGGAACTCTCTGGGCATTGTTCTCCCATGTCTATTCCTTGTCTCTGTCTAAGATGCTGCATAACCCCCTCCTATACTGCCCCCCCCCCAGCATCTAAGATAGAACATTAGTCCACACGCTCTTTTGGCTTCCGTCTCCTCCCATATCTGCTGTAACTGGGGTTTACCGCCTCCGTGGCGCTGCTGTGCCGGTGGGGGGCTGCTGGGAGTGTGTCTGACTGCGGGTGGGCCGTGGCGAGGGGGGGGGGGAAACTTCGCCCTGTCCGTGTGGCTCCTCTGTTGCATCGCTTCCCTGGGAAGCTCTCCGTGGGGGTCTTCCACGCCAAGGGGCCATAGCCAACAGCACCTGCTCGTCCGCTGCTACAAAGGCGGGTTTAAGTCTGTCTATGCCAATTTTCTCCCGCCTACCCCCCAAGTCTAGCACAAAATGCTTATCCCCTGTTTCCAACACTCTGAACGGTCCATCATAGGGTGGGCGCAATGGAGGGCGGTGGGCGTCGTTTCTGACAAACACGAACTCCGTGTTCTTTAAAGTTTTAGGCACGAAAACACGCGGAAAACAGTGGTGGGCAGGGCCCGGCAGCGTGCCTGTGTTTGCGCTACGCTGCAAAAGCTGAGATGGGGAGCTGTCCGGCGCAGGATTATCTGGCAGAAATTCCCCGGGCAGCCGTAGGGGCTGCGCAAAAACCAGCTCTGCCGGGGAAGCTTCCAGATCCTCTTTTGGTGCGGAGCGCAACCCCAATAAAACCCACGGCAACCTGTCCACCCAATTTGCATCCGTCAGTGAAGCCCTGAGTGCTGCTTTCAGTGATCTATGAAAATGCTCGCATAACCCGTTAGCCTGTGGGTTGTACGCGGTTGTGCGATGAATTGCGACCCCCAGGCTGCGGGCCATCGCGGACCAGAGGTCGGAAACAAATTGAGGGCCCCTGTCGGACGTAATGTCCGACGGGATTCCAAAACGCGCCACCCATGCTGTTAAATAAGCGCGTGCTACGTCTGCGGACGTGGTTGCCGCCAGTGGGACTGCTTCTGGCCAGCATGTGGTGCGGTCCACCACTGTCAGGAGGTGCGTGCACCCCTGTGATGGCGGGAGGGCGCCCACGAGGTCCACATGAACGTGGTCAAACCTCTTAGCCGGTACCCGAAACGGCTCCAAGGGAGCCTTCATGTGTCTGTGTACCTTGGCTCGTTGGCACGCCATGCAGGCTGCAGCCCACTCTTTCACTTGTTTGCGTAGGCTCGGCCACACAAACTTCTCTCCCACCATTTTGACCGACGTGCGCACTCCTGGGTGCACCAGAGTGTGAACCGACTCAAACACGCAGCAGCGCCACGCGGCTGGGACCACCGGACGCGGGCGACCCGTGGAGACATCGCAGATTAGGGGGGGGGCCGCCGTCCTGCAGTACCCTGCTTTCCAGCCTTAACCCTGTTGGTCCAGACTGGAGTGCGCGCATGTCTACATCGCTAATCTGCTCCGCGGCCATGGCTGCATAATCTATCCCCACGTAGACCGGGGCCACCACGGCGCGCGAGAGGCAGTCCGCCACCACATTCAGTTTACCCGACACATGCTGAATATCGGTAGTAAACTCCGAGATCGCGGCCAGCTGTCTCTGCTGCCGGCCCGACCACGGTTCTGAAACCTTGGCCATCGCGAACGTTAGCGGCTTGTGATCCACGAACGTGGTGAAGCTGCGCCCTTCCAGCCAGAACTGGAAGTGGCGTATGGCCAGGTGAAGAGCCAGCAACTCTCTGTCGAATGCGCTGTATTTACGTTCGCTGTCGCGCAAAGTTCTGCTGAAAAAAGTGAGCGGCTGCCAAGCCCCGGCGACGCGCTGCTCTACGACAGCCCCGATGGCCACGTCTGAAGCGTCGGTGGTGAGCGCTATTCGGGCCGCCGGGTCCAGATGCACCAGCAGTGCGGCATTTGCCAGGGCTACTTTAACCTCCGAGAACGCCCGCTCTTGCTCCAGGGTTTCTGTCTCTTGAGCGCGGCGTACAATGGTTGCATGAGCTGCGCCGCGCGGGGAAGGAAACGGTTATAAAAGTTCACCATCCCCAAAAATTCCTGCAGCACCCTGACCGTCTGAGGCCGGGGAAAATCCGCCACGGCGCGCACTTTGTCGGGCAGCGGGATCGCTCCTTCCGGAGAGACGCGGTGCCCCAAAAAATCAATCTCCGTCACACCGAACTGACCTTTCGCCGGGTTGATTATTAACCCATGCTCCTCCAACCTCCGGAAAACCGTCCTGAGGTGGGTTTCGTGTTTGTCTTCGGACGCACTGGCTACCAGGATATCGTCCAGGTAGATGAACACAAACGGGAGATCACGCAGCACTGCATCCATCATGCGCTGGAATGTCTGTGCTGTGCCTTTTAACCCGAATGGCATGCGCAGGAACTCGAATAAACTGAACGGAGTTATTACCGCTGTTTTGGGTATGTCCTCCGCGCGCACTGGGACTTGGTGGTAACCGCGGACCAGGTCTATTTTGGAAAAAATGCGTGCTCCGGTGAGGTGAACGGAAAAATCCTGTATGTGGGGAATTGGGTAGCGGTCGTGCACTGTTCAACCTGCGGAAATCACCGCACGGTCACCACGATCCCTCAGCCTTGGGGACCATGTGTAGCAGGGATGCCCATGGGCTGTTCGAACGCCTGATGATGCCCAACCTTTCAGGTTGGCGAACTCCTCGTGCGCTATGGCCAGTTTAGCTGCGTCCAAGCGCCGAGGTCTTGCAAAAACGGGCGGCCCGGTGGTGGTGATAAAGTGCTCCACCCCGTGTTTAGCGATGGCCGCCGAAAACATCGGGACCGTGAGTGCTGGGAACTGAGTGAGCAGTGCGTGGAACTTACCGCCTGGAGCTGTGACGTTGGCTTGTGCTGTTGGCTGGGTCGCTCGAGCTATACAGGGGAGAGAGTCAAAGGACAGTGCATTAACCAGGCGCCTGTTAGCAACATCAACCAGTAAACCATGTGCACACAGAAAATCAGCCCCCAGGATATGGTAATTCAGTGCTGCTACGACAAAAGTCCACTTGTATGTACAGCCGTGTAGAGATAAGATCAGTGTCCTCTCACCAAAGGTCTTAATTTCCGAGCCGTTTGCTGCCAACATCTTGGGGCCGCTAGGTCCTGCCAGCTGGTCAGTGTAGATCGGCAGGATGAAGCTCTTCTGGGCTCCGGTGTCCATGAGGAAACGCCTCCCCGAACGCTCGTCCGTCATGTAGAGCAGCTTGTTCTCTTCACCAAGGGTCGCAGCTGCTACTGATCGCTGGCCTCGGCGTTTTCCCGAGCGCTTGAATTGGCATGGTGGCGCACATCTGCGTGCGTTCTCTCCGAAGCGGCGGTGGTAGAAACAGAGCGTGTCTCTCTGGCACTCCTTGGCCCCCGCTGCTGCTACTGTCGGTGGCTCCTCGCCTCCTCTGGTCGTCTCGCTGGGCTCCGCCGCTGCCGCGTTGACTGTGATCGCCCTGGTGGTGAGGATGATCCTGTCTGCCTCCTGGGCTAGCGCATGGTAGTCATGCGCGGCCAGCAACGGCGAATTGGCCAGAACCACTCTCGCCACTGTTGGAAAGTTCCGGAGGAAAAGGTGGGCAAACAGAAAGTGCCCGTCGTCCGTGCCCATTAACGCCAGCATCTTCTCAATCAGGTCGATGGCCGAACCATCTCCTAACTCGGTCCGTCTCAGGAGCCTCTCCGCTCTCTCACATTCCGAGAGCATGTAGCGCCGGGTGAGCGCAGCCTTGAGCGCCTCATATTTGTTGCGGGCTGGCGGCTGATCAAGCAGGCTCGCTACCTGCTGAGCTGTGTGGGCGTCCAGCGTTGTGACCACATGGTAGAATCTGGTGTCGTCTGCCGTTACTCCCAGGAGGGCGAACTGGGCCTCGGTGTGGTGGAACCAAGAGCGCGGGTTGTGCTGCCAGAAATCCGGTAGCTTGACTGAAACTGCACACGTGTGGCTGGGGGCTCCAGTCTGGGCTGCCTGTGGGATGGCTGCTGCATCGCTGGGGCTTCCCGAACGGACCGGCTCTGGGGTTCTTGCCTCGTGTTCCATAATACGTCTTGGGTCACCAGTGTGGAGTGTGTCAAATAAGAGGCAGATCCATGGACAGACGGTTTATTACACACTTCACATCTCACAAGCACAGAACAGAATGAATGAATCCAACAAGCTCTCCTCTCTCCCCTCAAATCCTCTTCACACGTTTCATGGAGTTTTCCTCTCACACAGCATGACATTTACATTACACAGCATTCAACCCCCTATGCCTCTGACTCCTTCCTGCTATATCTCCAGGAACTCTCTGGGCATTGTTCTCCCATGTTTATTCCTTGTCTCTGTCTAAGATGCTGCATAACCTCCTCCTATAGACGTAACATTAATCTATACTACTTTTATAGCAGGTTTTCTTAGTAGACATTTTTGTCCGTCATGGCTTTAAAGGGTAGTAAATTTTAAATCTGATGCTACACAAAAATTAATAATGCCCATTGGACTGCCCAGGTGTTGTTTTTCCAGAGCCAGCTGCGCTCCGACGCCTTTGTAAGTCTGTTTCCCTATTATTATTTATCGCCCTTCTTCTCCGCTGGTCAGTTCCGTCTGGGAGCGTGTGGGGCTCCTCCTCCAGCCAACTGAGCTCGGACATCCATCACTTCGTGTGTCAGACTGTTTCTCATTGAACATTTGCCGCATTTTGTGTTTTCCCCTTCCTGTCATTAAACACGTTCACTTCACCTGCGTTTGGGCTCATACCAATTCATTTGTTTGCTGCGCATTTACGCAGCAGACACGACAGTTTTGAGCAGGGCTGAAGTTTAAGAGATTTACGCAGAAAAAAATATTAATCTGTAAAATTTTTATAGCAGTTTTTTGTAAGTGGACATTTTTGTCCTTAATAACTCTAAAGGTTAGTGAATTAAAGTGGTGCCTGAGGGTTAAATTTCACAAATTTAAAAGAAAAGCCTAAAATTTATGCTAAAAATCTCACAAAAAGTAGAGCAAAAGGTTTAAATTTTATTAGAAAATGTCCCCATGAATTTGCAAAAAAAGAAAAATAGTAACGACATTTCTGAGGGGAAAAAAATGCAAATTTTATGAAAAAAGTTTCCATTTCATAAGAAAAAGGTTACAAATGTAATCAAAATGCTGTAATCTCTCCTGAAAAGGCCAACAAATTTACAAAGAAAAATATAAAATTTTATCAGAAACAGGCCCCCAAAAATTAAAGAAAAAAGTCACAAATTTAAAAAAAAAACCAACAAAAAACATTTGCAATTTTATAAGAAAAAGTCACATTGACAAAAAAGTTGAAAATTCATGAGTAAAAAGCACCATTATATTTTCAGATTAGTTTGCACTTGTAATTCTGCTATTTTACCTTAGTTTTCAGGCTCACATATTATTTTGTGGCTTCAAGCAAAATTTTGATGTCAAATCACTCAGAATGGCTCTTCGTGTAGTACAGGTTGCCGACCACGGGCTAAGACAAGACACTGACAACCTAGTGGACTGCTGGACAGTGAAAATGCACCAAACATGCACTGACAGTTTGTCAAATTTTGTATTAGAAAACATGTCATTGGTTGGATGGGTAGAAGTTTGTAGAATTATCAAAACTCAGCCACTATATGGAAGCAAATGGCAACCTAGCATTTTCCTGCTCGCTCCTTGGGCTGACAGTAAGTTTAGCACAGCAGTTTAATTACAATGCAGCAGAAAGGAACGACACATGCAATGTCACAGGGGAGAAAGAATGAATCTTATTAATCAATCACTCGACACGACTGATTTATGGGGTGCTGATTGTAAAGTAGCACACGCTGAATTTGACAGTAAAATTTTTGCCACATGTGAAGTTTTCAGTCACCTTTGTCCCATATTTACAGCAAAATTTGAGTCTTCTTTTAACCTATTTAGCTTTTTATAAAATGGATAAAAAGTTAATGTGACATTTAAATCTAAATGTTCAATCAAAATGCATTTAGACTTAACATGAAGTAAAAGCAGAAGTACAGATTTAAGTTGTGATATTTAATTAAAAAATGTACATACATGGTCCCTGCTGGCGACTGCAGCTCCTCTAATCTTGATTAGACATCAAACTGACTTCAGATCAGACCTGCGGACCTTTTATAAAGCTTTCTGAGACCCCTCCCCATACAGACATACTCATTGCTCCGCCCTCCCACGTTCATTAAAAATGAGATATTTGATTTGTTACCAAAAAAACCCAAAACATCAGTGCCATCATCTGACATGTGAGCTCTGGTTTTTCTGTTTGTTTTTTTCACCATTTGATCCCCCAGCATAAGTAGGTGTTTTTGATTGGAGGATGATAATCAACTGAAGCATTATGATTTTTCTCTTTTCTACCCTAATCCCCCCCAACTTTCTCTTGGTGCCTCTGGGTGACATTCATGCTGAATTTGGGACTGAATGGGGAGTGACGCAGGGTGGGTGAACGTCAGCAGAACAAACCACCATTTCCATAGTTGAGATGTTTGTCGCCTGGAGCTCCTCTGACCACCACCACCACCACCAGCCCCACTAATGAACCCAGAAGCTGTCAGAAATGCTGCTGTCCTGACAACACCTCCCAGAGTCAGTTGCCCTTGGTGAGAAATGTAGGCTGCCGTGGGAGTGGGGAGAAGTGATTTAGTCCATTAAGGGGCAAAGTGACAGCACTGTGGAGAAACTCAAAGAAACAAAGATGATGGAGGCTGGAAGGAAATAATCAGGGAAGTTTTGTCAGAGTGCTTCAGGAATAAATGAAGGTAAAACAGGAAGTAAAAAAACCCCACATAAAACATTTATAATGGATGAGAGCTTCTGTCTGATTAAGGGGTCAACAAACTATAATGTGGAAACAACAATTCTGTTTAAAAATATTCTGCATAGAACTGCAAAACAAATTTAAAATGAAGGTAAAACAGTTACAGTGGTGTGAAAAAGTGTTTGCCCCCATTCGTGAGTTCTCATTTTTTTTGTATGTTTGTCACACTTAAATGTTTCAGATCATCAAACAAATTTAAATATTAGACAAAGATAACACAAGTAAACACAAAATGCAGTTTTTAAATGAAGGTGCTTATTATTAAGGGGGAAAAATCCAAACCTACATGGCCCTGTGTGAAAAAGTGATTGCCCCTAAATCTAATAACTGGTTGGGCCACCCTTACCAGCAACAACTGCAATCAAGCGTTTGCGATAACTGGCACTGAGTTTTTTACAGTGCTGTGGAGGAATTTTGGCCCACTCACCTTTGCAGAATTGTTGTAATTCAGTCACATTGGAGGGTTTTCGAGCATGAACCGCCTTTTTAAGGTCATGCCACAGCATTTCAATCGGATTCAGGTCAGGACTTTGACTAGGCCACTCCAAAGTCTTCATTTTGTTTTTCTTAAGCCATTCAGAGCTGGACTTGCTGGTGTGTTTTGGATTGTTGTCCTGCTGCAGAACCCAAGTGCGCTTCAATTGAGGTCACGAAGAGATGACCGGACATTCTCCTTCAGGATTTTTTGGTAGACAGCAGAATTCATGGTTCCATTTACCACAGCAAGTCTTCCAGGTCCTGAAGCAGCAAAACAGTCCCAGACCATCACACTACCACCACCATATTTTACTGTTGGTATGATGGGTTTTTTTCTGAAATGCTGTGTTACTTTTACACCAGATGTAAGGGGGACACACACCTTCCAAAAAGTTCAACTTTTGTCTCGTCAGTCCACAGAGTATTCTTCCAAAAGTCTTGGGGATTATCAAGATGTTTTCTGGCAAAACTGAGATGAGCCTTTATGTTCTTTTTGGTCAGCAGTGGTTTTTGTCTTGGAACTTTGCCATGCAGGCCATTTTTGCCCAGTCACTTTCTTATGGTGGAGTCATGAACACTGACCTTAACTGAGGCAAGTGAGGCCTGCAGTTCTTTGGATTTTTTTTTTCTTTCTTTCTTTATTTAATATGGACATAACAAATTACATTAGTACAATCACAAGGAGAGACCAGATGTTTTGCATAGGTGTATATAGCACAAGTGCTAATTCTCAACATGTTGTTGTGGATGTTGGATGGATGTTGTTGTGGGGTCTTTTGTGACCTCTTGGATGAGTCATCGCTGCACTCTTGGGGTACTTTTGGTCGGCCGGCCACTCCTGGGAAGATTCACCACTGTTCCATGTTTTCGCCATTTGTGGATAATAGCTCTCACTGTGGTTCGCCGGAGTCCCAAAGCTTTAGAAATGGTTTTTTTAACCTTTTCCAGACTGATATATCCCAGTTACTTTGTTTCTCATTTGTTCCTGAATTTCTTTGGATCGTAGCATGATGTCTAGCTTTTGAGGATCTTTTGGTATACTTCACTTTGTCAGGCGGGTCGTATTTAAGTGATTTCTTGATTGAGAACAGGTGTGGCAGTAATCAGGCCTGGGTGTGGCTAGAGAAATTGAACCCAGCTTTCCCAAGATGTGATAAACCACAGTTAATTTATATTTTAACGTGGGGGGGGGGGAGTCACTTTTTCACACAGGGCCATGTAGGTTTGGATTTTTTTTTACCCTTAATAATAATAACCCTTAATGCAAAGATGAGTGGGCCAAAATTCCTCCACAGCGCTGTAAAAGACTCATTGCCAGTTATTGCAAACGCTTGACTGCAGTTGTTGCTGGTAAGGGTGGCCCAACCAGTTATTAGGTTTAGGAGGCAATCACTTTTTCACACAGGGCCATGTAGGTTTGGATTTTTTTCCCCCTCTAATAATAAACACCTTCATTTAAAAACTGCATTTTGTGTTTACTTGTGTTATCTTTGTCTACTATTTAAATTTGTTTGATGATGAAACATTTAAGTGTGACAAACATACAAAAAATGAGAAATCAGGAAGGGAGCAAGCACTTTTTCACACCACTGTATATGTGTAAATTTTCTGACATTAGAAGGTGAATGTTTTTTGTCTTTGGTATAGAATTAGTCTCTAATAAGTATGAGACATTTGATTAATTTCAAACTTTTATTACTATATTTAAAACTTATATTTTAATTTTTTTAAATAATTGTACAACTTTTTATGTTTTTCTCATACTGTTGCCTTTTTAAACACCTTTTTCTTCGAAATTTGCTATTTTTTCTTAAATTTTTGCCATTTTTGGGCCAATTTTTGCCATTACTTTCTTTTCATAAATTTTTTAAAGTAAATTATTGATTTTTTTTTCTCTTAAATTTGCAGCTTTACTCATAAATCTTACACTATTTTCTTGTAACCTTGCAACATAACCTGCAGATCAAGACCGATGGCCTGATGAGCTCAACCAATTTCCAACCCCAATTCCAAAAAGTTTGAGATGCCATATAAAAATCTATCTAAAACCAGAATACAATGGTTTTCACATCTCATAAACCAAGTAAAAACATCTCAAATGTTGAAAGTCAGACATTTTACTATTTCATGAATGAAAGATACTGGCTCATCTTGAATTTGATCACAGCAACATGTCTCAGAAGAGTTGAGACAGGGTTACAGAACACCAGAAAAGTAAGTGGCACCAAAAAGAAACAGTTAAAGGAACATGTTGCAATGAATTAAGTTAATGGGAAACAGGCAAGTAACATGATTGGGTATATAAAGAGCATCTTAGAGAGCATCTCTGAGAGAGTTTCTCAAATGTAAAGATAGCAACCTGCCACCCAGCTCATACAGCACTATGATACCCATGATCCCTCCTGCAGGTAGTGAGCCCACCCATATCAGCTGTTTAGGTTGAGCCCTGCCAGGTTCTATGGGTAGAAACCTGGTCTGGTACTTACTGTCGAGCAATTCCTCCTGGACAGGCTCCATACAGAGCAGGACCCCGGTATCCCCATACCGGGTGGGGTATACAGGACCAATGTTGTTTATGGTGATCTACTGGACCACTCTTAGTCTGGCCCTTCATCCAGGACCAAGTTGCCCCAACAACATAGGTCCTGGGATCATTAGGGAACACATTAGGGTGATCTACAGTGGGGCAAAAAAGTATTTAATAAGCCACCAATTGTGCAAGTTCTCCCACTTAAAAGATGAGAGAGGTCTCCAATTTTCATCATAGGTATACCTCAACTATGAGAGACAAAATGAGAAGAAAAAAAAAATCCAGAAAATCACATTGAAGGATTTTTAATGAATTAATTGGTAAATTCCTCGGTAAAATAAGTATTTGGTCACCTACAAACAAGCAAGATTTCTGGCTCTCACAGACCTGTAACTTCTTCTTTGAGAGGCTCCTCTGTCCTCCACTCGTTACCTGTATTAATGGCACCTGTTTGAACTCGTTATCAGTATAAAAGACACCTGTCCACAACCTCAAACAGTCAGACTCCAAACTCCACTATGGCCAAGACCAAAGAGCTGTCAAAGGACACCAGAAACAAAATTGTAGACCTGCACCAGGCTGGGAAGACTGAATCTGCAATAGGTAAGCAGCTTGGTGTGAAGAAATCAACTGTGGGAGCAATTATTAGAAAATGGAAGACATACAAGATCACTGATAATCTCCCTCGATCTGGGGCTCCACACAAGATCTCACCTCACGGGATCAAAATTATCACGAGAACGGTGAGCAAAAATCCCAGAACCACACGGGGGGACCTAGTGAATGACCTGCAGAGAGCTGGGACCAAAGTAACAAAGGCTACCATCAATAACACACTACGTCGCCAGGGACTCAAATCCTGCAGTGCCAGACGTGTCCCCCTGCTTAAGCCAGTACATGTCCAGGCTCGTCTGAAGTTTGCTAGAGAGCATTTGGAGGATCCAGAAGAGGATTGGGAGAATGTCATATGGTCAGATGAAACCAAAATAGAACTTTTTGGTAAAAACTCAACTTGTCGTGTTTGGAGGAGAAAGAACACCATACCTACTGTGAAGCATGGAGGTTTAAACATCATACTTTGGGGCTGTTTTTCTGCAAAGGGACCAGGACGACTGATCCGTGTAAAGGAAAGAATGAATGGGGCCATGTATCGTGAGATTTTGAGTGAAAACCTCCTTCCATCAGCAAGGGCATTGAAGATGAAACGTGGCTGGGTCTTTCAGCATGACAATGATCCCAAACACACTGCCCGGGCAACGAAGGAGTGGCTTCGTAAGAAGCATTTCAAGGTCCTGGAGTGGCCTAGCCAGTCTCCAGATCTCAACCCCATAGAAAATCTTTGGAGGGAGTTGAAAGTCGATGTTTCCCAGCGACAGCCCCAAAACATCATTGCTCTAGAGGAGATCTGCATGGAGGAATGGGCCAAAATACCAGCAACAGTGTGTGAAAACCTTGTGAAGACTTACAGAAAACGTTTGACCTCTGTCACTGCCAACAAAGGCCCCACTGTATTTAAGATAAGATAAGATAAGATAAGCCTTTATTAGTCCCACAATGGGGAAATTCCAGGATTGCAACAGCACAGGGATAGCAACACTCAGAGCAACAATCAGAAGGCAAGAAAAAACAAGAGCAGCTAGTATACATATGTACATATTACTATAAATATATATATATATATATATATATATATATATACACACACAGTGCAGAGCATTGTAGCTGGATGGAATAAATATATGAGTATATAAACACACCTTGCGGAGCATTGTAGCTAGATGGAATAAATATGTAGATATATAAACACACAGTACGGAGCATTGCAGCTAGATGGAATAAATATGTAAATATATAAACACACAGTGCGGAGCATTGTAGCTAGATGGAATAATATGTAGATATATAAACACACCCAGTGCGGAGCATTGTAGCTAGATGGAATAAATATGTAAATATATAAACACACACAGTGCAGAGCATTGTTGCTAGATGGGATGAAACAGCACAACCGTCTACTTAGTTATCCTACATGGTATGATGATGTACCCATTGTGGAGGATGTGCGGAAGGATGAGACTGAGTTATTCCTCAGGTTCAGCTTTATTCACAAACACATACTCCAACGATTTCAAAGCAGAAAAAAGAGGATGAATTATCTCACATCTGTCTTTTATACCCCAGACATCAAAACTGCAGTCACATGGTGTTTAATCAAACATACAGTCACATGGTACTTAATCCCAGTCACAATGTAACTCCTCTGATCTTCACACCATCGTCCCTTAGTCTCCAGTGGTCCGAAAATCTCTCCAGGTCATCTCCTTGAAACAAAGGTCAAACCTCACACTCTCCCGTTACCTCCCGGAGGCTCTCTCGGAGGCTCAGTCCCTTTGTTCCTTGAGACGTGCAGCACACAATACAATCAACACACAGCAATATATTTGTGGAGCATATGTAACCAACATATGTTGCTCACACCATACATATTCTCACCCTCCATAGCGACCGGTATTTTCCTAGTTGTATGCCGGCGGGGACCATTGTATAAGTCTATTGCGTCTTTTGCATTCAAAACTATTAGGTTGTCACGTCTTTTTGCTATCTCTGCGAGCAGCCCTGCTTAGGTTGTACAGTCTGACAGCCGTTGGTAGGAAGAACCTGTGAAACCTCTCGGTTGTGCACCTGGGATGATGTAGTCTGCTGCTAAATGAGCTCCTCAGTGCATTCAGTATGTCCTGCATAGGGTGGAACTTGGACTCCAGCAGAGATGACAGTTTAGCCACCGTCCTTCTCTCTCCTATCTCCTCCACTGGGTCAAGGCGCTGCCCCAGGACAGAGCTAGCTTTCTTGATCAGTTTGTTCAGTCTCTTCCTATCGGCTGCGGTAATGCCACTGCCCCAGCAGACCACTCCAAAAGTGATGGCTGATGCCACCACCGTGTCATAGAATGTCTTCAGCAGTGCCCCTTGTACACCAAAAGACCTGAGTCTCCTCAGTAGGAACAGCCTGCGCTGTCCCTTCTTGTAGAGTGTGTCAGTATTGTGTGACCAGTCTAGTTTATTGTTCAGATGAACACCCAGGTACTTGTAGGATGTCACCATCTCGATGTCTGTTCCCTGTATATTTACTGGTGCTGTGAGGGGTTGTCCTTGCCTGCGGCAGTCCACCACCAGCTCCTTAGTTTTCCTCGCGTTGATCTGGAGGCAGTTCCGATGGCACCAGTCCACGAAGTCCTGGATAAGCCCTCTGTACTCAGCTTCATCTCCGTTGGAGATGAGGCCAACGATCGCAGAGTGATCAGAGAACTTCTGTAGATGGCAGTGTGTTGTGTTGTGTGAGAAGTCCGCAGTATAAAGGGTGAACAGGAAGGGAGCCAAAACCGTTCCCTGGGGGGCCCCCGTGCTACTGATGATCGTGTCGGACACACAGTCCCGGGTTCTCACAAACTGAGGCCAGTTCGTGAGGTAGTCCAGGATCCCTGATGACAGGTGCTGGTCCACCCCTGCGCACAACAGCTTGTCCTTCAGGATCATCAGTTGGATGGTGTTGAAAGCACTGGAGAAGTCAAAGAACATGATCCTCATCGCATTTCCGGGCTTCTCCAGGTGGGACAGAGAACGGTGAAGGAGGAAGATCACCGCATCCTCCACCCCAATGCCATGCTGGTAGGCGAACTGGAGTGGCTCCATCGCTGGTCCCACCAGGGGGCGGAGGTGAGCAAGGAGCAGTCTCTCCAGGGTCTTCATCATGTGGGACGTCAAGGCCACCGGTCTGTAGCTGTTCAGGTCTTTGGGGTGGGAAGTTTTTGGTACAGGTACCACACAAGATGTTTTCCACAGCTGTGGTACCCTCCCCAGCTTCAGGCTCAGGTTGAAGATGTACGCCACAATCCCACACAGCTGGTCTGCACAGGACTTGAGGAGCTTTGCGCTGATGCCGTCCGGTCCCAACGCCTTCCTCGCCTTGATCTTCCTCAGCTCCGTCCTCACCTGGGTCTTGGTCAGGGTCAGGTTGGGGGGCTGTGTGTTGGGAGTGGGGGGATGTTGGTGGAGTGGGGAGTGGGCAGCAGGACTTGATGTCTTTAGAGGCAGCAGTGGTTGTTGTGCAGTCAGGGGGGAGGGCGGTTGGTCAAACCTATTGAAAAACAGATTCAGATTGTTCACCCACTCCCTGCCCCCCGTGGCCTGGGGGGAGGTATTCTGGAGCCCAGAGATGGTTTTAAGGTTTCTCCAGACCCCGCTGATGTCGCTCTGTTGCAGCTTGTCCTCCATCTTCTTCCTGAAGCTGTCCTTGCCTTCTCTGATCTTTCTCCTCAGCTCCCTCTGTACGGACTTCAGCATCTCCCTGTTCCCTGACCTGAAGATCCTCTTCTTCTCTCTCAGAAATGTTTTTATCTCAGGGTTGATCCAGGGTTTGTTGTTTGAGCAACACCGTATGGTCTTGGTGGGAACGGTGTTGTCCACACAGAAGCTGAGGTAGTCCGTGATGGTGTGAGTGAGGCCATCGATGTCCTCACCATGTGGATCGCAGAGCTGCTCCCAGGCGGTGGTTTCAAAACAGCCCTTTAGAGTGTCCATTGCCTCCTCAGACCATAACTTCACTGTGCGCATGGCCGGAGGTTGTCTGTGCACTAGGGGTTTATACACCGGCCGGAGATGAACCAAGTTGTGATCTGATCTCCCGAGTGGGGGGAGTTGTAATGAGGTGTACGCCTCCTTAGTGTTTGCGTAGAATAAGTCCAGTGTTTTATTGTCTCTAGTGTGGCATGTGACATACTGGGTAAACGTGGGTAGAATGGGAGATAGTGAAACATGGTTGAAATCGCCTGAGATGAGGAGAAGAGCATCTGGGTGTTCTGTCTGCAGCCTGCCGGTTACTGAATGGATGACGTCACGCGCTGTCCCAGCGTTCGCCGTCGGATTTGCATAAACAACAATGCAGATCACGTGTGAGTATTCCCTCAGGAGATATGTAGGCCGCATGCTAACAGCTAGCAACTCAATGTCTTTGCTGCAGTGTCGTTGTTTAACAGTGATATGTCCCGGTCTGCACCAGTTGTTGTTAACATACATTATCACTCCACCGCCCCTTGCTTTGCCACTGTCTGGTGTTCGGTCTGCCCGTATCGCGTGGAAACCCTCCAGCTCAATGTTAGCATCTGCTGCTAGTTCAGTTAGCCACGTCTCGGTAAACAAAAGGAGAGAGCATTCCCGGTATATGCTATCGTAGCGGGAGATAGCCGCTAGCTCATCTACCTTTCCCAGTAACGACCGTACATTTCCCATGACAATAGATGGAAGGGAGGGTCTGTACCTTATATTTTTTGTCTTCCGCCTTACTCCAGTCCGGCAACCACGGCGTTTTCGCCTCAGTTCCCCCGGTATGTCGAGTTTTTCCGTTAGCACCAGGTGGCAGTTGAGTGCTAGCAGCTCTTCCCTGCTGTATCGTCTCCTGCTATAAACAGTGGCTCCGTCCACCGGCTCAGGAGACATTTGGGACGATCTGTGTGTCCATGATATAAATGGAGTGGAAAAAAACGGATCAAAAAGAGAGAGGAAGGGGAAAAAAAAGACTCAGAATTGAGCCGCTGTTGCAAAAGGCAGCCGACTCGTGTGGCGCCGGAAGTAGTAGAGGTAGTAGAAGTAGTAGAGTAGATGTTAACAAAGTAAACATTTGTAGAAATGTTTAAATTTAAGGCTTCATAACTGGAACTCATTTTCAAACATGTTTAGCCGAGTAGTTTCATGTCATTAAATAAGTTACAATATAATTGTTTTTTGTACATCATGGACACCATTTCCTTTGATTTCCTCTTGTTATTTTATACATAACTTGTCATCGAGTGCAGTGAACTCAACTTGAGTGACATTATTTGTTGGCATGAAGCTCATTATTTCATGGAGTGTGCTAATTCTGGTAGAGAACTTGAATCATCTGCAGGGTGTTTGGGATGTGAAGTGCGAAGAGATGTAACCACTTGGTGATTGAAGCAGCAGTGGTTCTTCCCACAAACAGAAGAAAATAACTTTTTTCTTATTATTCTTAGTGGAATAACATAAATCTAAATGTCACAGCACACTTTCAGCTACACCAGCTCTTGTCCTCACAGTCTGATCCACACATGGGCAAATTGAGGGTGCGTTCCAATTCACCCCTTCATTTTGCTCATTCACAGCGTAGCATCAATCCCTTTGGCTCCAATCTATAAAATCACTCTTCACTTTAAAGAAATTGTTTCGCCCAAAGGTCTGATCAAGAATTGTTTCCTTCACCTAAGAACCATAGTTTGAAAACACATTCTATGGTAAAAGGGACGATAAGGATCCCATTTCGTGCCAGGAACGGATTAGTCTGCAATCATAAATCCCAGAACTTCCTCCCCAACCAGGCAGTTTTATGCTTCAAGAACTGTTTGAAACCTTCCAGATATCCTTGAGCGCATTCCACAGGTCTCTAGGAATTATTCACAGCTTAACATTACCCCCTGGCGCCTTAAAACCAGATGCTTTGGGTACATGGTGGCTCGTCAACCTGGGAAGGTAGCCCATCTAGGGGAAGGTAAACCCTGATTTCAAACCGCCGCTGCCTTGCGGCATACCCGGTCACAGGAAAGGTTTCGGGAGTCAACCCTGAGGAAAAATCCGGAGTCGGAGCCCCTAAGGCAGTTCTATGTTGTGCTCAACATCGTTCTGGCAGCTCCTGCAACGGCGCTGGTGCCAAACTATAGCAGCCCTGCTGTTCCTTTGGATTCATCAGTGACGTGGAGAGGGGGGACATGCTGCATGGGCAACATCTTATCCTCCATATCTTCCTGCCCAGGCTTGAATCCTACCAACGCCCAACGCTGGAAGGTAGAACACCGGATCACTGGAGAGGACACTCCAGCTTCGCCTTTGGCGTAGACAAAACATGAGGAATGACAGTTACCGGTTATAAGCCACCACTCAATTGGCATAGAGCTCGGCGCCAGGGGTTATTCCCGACGGTGGGAGGGATCATCAGATCTCACTGGACAGCTACCGCCCGCCTCAAGCTGGGCAGCCCCCAGCCAATAAGGTGATGTCCCGCCACAGCTTGCTTTCCTCATTGGGTGCATGGGGATGAGGAGAAGTCCGAACAGCAGGGTGAGAACTTTCGCACCAGGCAAGACAATAAAACAAAAGAGACCAACTCTAAAACTGGGAACTTGGAATGTCCGCACTATGATGACAGGACTCGCTACTAACCTCAAGGACATCAACAACACCAGGAAGACTGCCATCATCAATAATGAGCTGAAGAGACTGGGAGTGGATATCGCCACTCTCCAGGAAACACGGTTGGCTGACGCAGGCACACTGAGAGAGAAGGACTACACGTTCTACTGGCAGGGAAAGGGCAGTGACGAACACAGGGAACACGGAGTGGGCTTTGCAGTGAAGAACACCGTGCTGAAGATGGTGGAACCGAGCAGCACTGGCTCTGCACGACTCCTCACCCTCCGCCTGAACACCACTCAAGGCCCAGTCACCCTCGTCAGTGTGTATGCCCCAACACTGACAGCCACACCAGAAGCAAAAGACGAGTTCTACGAGAATCTCGCAACAACTGTCAGGATCATCCCCAACTCTGAACAACTCATTCTCCTTGGAGACTTCAATGCTAGAGTGGGTGCTGACCACGACTCCTGGCCCTCCTGTCTTGGACCTTTTGGCGTGGGCAGAATGAATGACAACGGACAGTGGCTGCTCGAGTTTTGCACATTTCACGATCTGTGCATCACAAACTCGTTCTTCAAGACCAAGCCCCAACACAAGGTTTCCTGGCAACATCCACGCTCAAAGCACTGGCACCAGCTGGACTTGATCCTGACCAGGCGCACCTCACTGAAGAACGTGCTAATCACCCGTTCGTTCCAGAGTGCAGATTGCGACACAGACCATTCATTGGTGTGTTGCAAGGTCAAGCTGCAGCTGAAGAAATTCCATCGTGCTAGACAACCTGGAAAGGCACGGATTGACACCAGCAAGATGGCTCAACCAGAACTTGTTGAGCAGTTTGCCTCCACCTTTGAGAAGGAACTTGGTGTACCACAAGAAGGAGAATCTGCAAAGCAGAAGTGGGAAGAGCTGCGAAACACCATCCACCGCACAGCCTTGGCTACCTTTGGGAGGAAGACCTCGAAGTCACAGGACTGGTTTGATGCCAAGTTGACCGAGATGACCCCCGTCATTGAAGCCAAGCGCTCAGCACTTGCTGAGTACAAGAAGTACCCAAACGAGAAGAATCTCCAGATTCTCAGGGCTGCGAGAAGCAAAGTTCAGCAGACTGCTCGGCGCTGTGCCAACGAGTACTGGACTCAGCTCAGCCAAGACATTCAAACCACTGCCATAACAGGGAACATCCGTGGTATGTACGATGGCATCAAGAAAGCACTTGGTCCGGCTCAGAGCAAGACGCCCCCCCTCAAATCGTCCACTGGGGAGATGATCACAGAAAAGAACAAGCAGATGGAGAGATGGGTGGAACACTACTCCGACCTCTACTCCAGACAGAACACCGTGACACCGTCAGCCCTTGATGCCATCGACTGCCTGCCATCCATGGACGAACTTGACGCCGAGCCAACCATCGACGAACTCAGCAAGGCCATTGATAGCTTGGCCGCTGGCAAGGCACCCGGCAACGACGGCATACCCCCCGACCTGATCAAGCACTGCAAGACCGCCCTACTGCTGCCATTGCATGACGTCCTCTGCCAGTGTTGGAAGGAAGGTGCCGTACCACAGGACATGAGGGACGCCAAGATCATCACCCTCTACAAAAACAAAGGGGAGAGAAGCGACTGCAACAACTACAGGGGCATCTCCCTCCACAGCGTTGTTGGCAAAGTCTACGCACGAGTTGTTCTCGTTCGTCTACAGAAGCTTGCCGAACGTGTCTACCCCGAGTCTCAGTGTGGCTTCCGCGCTGAGCGATCGACGGTAGACATGATATTCTCCATCCGCCAACTCCAGGAGAAATGCAGAGAACAGAACATGCCCCTGTAAGTCGCCTTCATCGACCTCACCAAAGTGTTCGATCTGATCAGCAGAGAGGGCCTTTTCAAGATCCTGCCAAAGATAGGATGCCCACCAAAGTTGCAAAGCCTCATTGAATCGTTTCACGCCAACATGCAGGGGATAGTGCAGCACGATGGCAACGTCTCAGAGCCTTTCAACATACGCAGCGGAGTGAAACAGGGCTGTGTACTTGCGCCAACCCTCTTTGGGATTTTCTTTGCTATGCTCCTGAGGCATGCCTTTAGCACAGCAACAGAGGGAATCTACCTGCACACAAGATCTGACGGCAGACTTTTCAACCTCGCCCGCCTGAAAGCCAGAACCAAAGTACGCGAGGCTCTAATCAGAGACATGCTGTTCGCAGATGACGCTGCAGTCGCAACCCACACACAGCAGGAGCTTCAGACCCTTATGGACCGCTTCTCCCAGGCATGCAAGGACTTCGGGCTTACCATCAGCCTGAAGAAGACTAACGTCTTGGCACAAGGCACGGAAGCACCACCAACCATCACCATTGACGACTACGAGCTGGAGGTCGTGAATCAGTTCACGTACCTGGGGTCCACGATCAGCAACAACCTCTCCCTTGATACAGAGATCAACAAGAGGATTGGAAAATCAGCCTTCACACTCGCTCGCCTCACCACACGAGTGTGGGAGAATCCCAAACTCTCTGTCAAGACGAAGATGGCAGTGTACAACACCTGCATCATCAGCACACTGCTCTATGGGAGTGAGACGTGGACAACATACGCCCGGCAGGAAAAGAGACTGAACTCCTTCCACTTGCGCTGCATTCGCCACATCCTGGACATATCCTGGCAGGACAAAGTGCCCAACACAGAAGTTCTGTCCCGCGCCGGCCTTCCCTCCATGTTCACTCTACTCAGACAGCGCAGGCTCCGCTGGCTAGGCCACGTTCACCGTATGGAGGATGGCAGAATCCCCAAAGACGTCCTCTATGGAGAACTGGCAACTGGCAAGAGAGACGTTGGCCGCCCACAGCTGCGTTTTAGAGACGTCTGCAAGAGAGACATGAAGGCCCTGGAGATCAACACAGAGCGCTGGGAGGACCTTGCAACGGACCGCTCCAAATGGACAGGCACCCTGACCAGACAGCTCAAGGCGGGTGAAGAGAGACTGACTGCTGCTGCAGATGAAAAAAGGACCCGCAGGAAGAACCGCCACAGACCCAGCAGCACGGAGACCACCCACAAGTGCGACCTGTGTGACAGGGACTGCCATTTGCGCATCGGCCTGTTCAGCCACAGGCGGTGCTGTTCCAGCAGAGTAGACGTTTAGGATTCTCTTCCATGGTCATCATAGACCGACGGAGGCCGACGAACATTACCCCCTTGTGGACAGCTCCAGAATATGTTCGCTGTTGCCTCTGCAAGCTGAACTGAAGTTAATGAATGAAATCACTTCCTTTTAACAAAAACTCTTGATTCTCAGATTATTTTCTTTTTCAGGACACCATATAAAATCAAGTGGGACTCTGACATACCATTAACATGGTTTGAAATGTTTCATTGATCATTGGTTTAAATGTATTGCATGTTTGAAAATGCTTGAATGGACCTTATTGTAATACTTGTTAATTATAGAAGGACAAGTCTATGAAAGTGCATGTTCAATGTAGCAAGAATGAAAATTAGTCATGAATCACTGAAGTTAGCTTATATTTTATATATAAGTATATAATGTGAATTTCACAGTTAATACGTGTTTGCCTTCTAAAAAACTTATGCCAGTCATCTGACTGGTACTGTCACAGTTTGAAACTGGAAATTACTGTGAGCACCCAATTTAAAATGTAAGACTCCCGGGCCACAACAACACAAACACTCAGAGTCAGAAGATCAGTTAAATATTTTACATCACAAACCTAAAATGATTTACAAAATACACCAGTTCAAAATAAAAACACATAAGTTAAAAATGTGCACAGCCTAAAAAGATAATATCACGTTAAATCCTAAAAAATACCCAAGAATTAGTCCAGGGAAAATAAATATCATTAATCCAACCAATCTAAGATAGGAGTTACCCCTTACACTAAACAGGCAGACAGAAAACCTTCGAGGTGTTTTACAATGGGGCGGGGGCGTGTCCGCCATCTATCAGAGGAGGATCAAACGTACGCATCCCTGGTGGGAAATTCTGACACCAGGGGAAAAGAAGCAGGCAGGAGGAGAGGAGAGGGGCAGGCTCCTACGGTTCCGTCGCCAGGGTTTACCTGCAGCACACAACACAGCACAAAACTCAACACCCCACCGATATCCCGGGTGGCTGATGATCATTCACATGCACACAATCAGCACGTTCTTTTCACTTATCTGTGTACGAGCCTTTCTCCACACAGCTGCGTCTCCTCTGGCTGGACCCTCTGGCGTCCTCACGGCCTCTTCAGTTCCAAGCCGCCGCTGCCAATCCCAGCATCTGCTGCATTCATACCATTTGCAAGGGCTGCACGGTGGCGCAGTGGTTAGCACTGCGGCAGCACAGTTTTCCCTTGGCCGGGGGATTGTGGGGATCGTGGGATCGTGGGTTCAATCCCAGCCCCCGACCAAAAGTGATCTGTGTGGAGTTTGCATGTTCTCCCCGTGTTTGCGTGGGTTTACTCCGGGATTTCTCCGGTTTCCTCCCACATGTCAAAAACATGCAGGTTAGGTTAATTGGAGACTCTAAAGTGGCCCTAGGTGTGAATGTGTGTGTGAATGGTTAAGGGATAGCGCCGTATCGTGGCTGCTTCATCCATCCAGGTGGTGGATGACCCTCAATTTCCCCTCTGGGGATTAATAAAGTATACTAAATCTAAAATCTAAAAAAAATCTCATTCATGTGAGCCTCCCCTCTACGTCCTCTCCTTCCACCTTGCCCGCTCCATCAGTCTATCCATCCATCCATCTTGGTCAAATCTGTGTCCCAACCTTTTCCTTTCTCCTTCTGTCCTTTTTCCAGTTCTCCATTCCTTCCCTCATTTTCTCTACTCTCCCTCTTTAACCCCCGAGTGCTCTGCCCGAGCGTCCCCCCTTCCTCTTCTTCCTGTTCCTCCACTGTTCTTTGGTCTGTCCTCCTTCTGTCCTTCTTTCACCACAGTTCTGCACCATCCTTTAATAGGTCTCGCTGGGGAAGAGTTTGCAGCTGGAGCTCACCGATTGGCTCCTGTTGATTGGAGACAGTCAGCTCAGGTGTAAATGATAATCATTCACAACCAAACACAGGGAAAATAACAACCCAATCACATTTCAAAGCATGCAAAAAAACCCCAAAAAACTCCAAATCCAACATTCAATACATTAAGAAAATATTAACATTCACACAAATCAGCCCTGGAGCTGCAATATGTTAAAGAAAATAAATTACACATTCAACCCCGAAGCTGCTTTCCTGACAGTACCAGCCAATCACCAGGCCGTCTCTGTTGGACAACGCCCCCTTTCATTCTATTGGTCAGTTACAGACAAAGGACTGTTTTCTCATTGGACCAGAGTTTATTCGATTCTCCCGCAATGGGAGATAATTGGTTCCCTTTCATGTCAGTCAAGTTTTTCCACTGAAAAACTTAAAGTGAGGAACACCCTAGTTCAGGCAGTTGTTCTTTCTGAAAGTTTGTGTAAATGGTCTGTGTGTCCTGCCTTGAATTCTCTTTCCTTTAAACATCTGGAAAAAATACTTTTTCTTCTGTTTTGAGCTCAAACTTCTCTTTTATATGGAGTGAAACTCCGTGTTCACAGACGTTTTTCTACTTTATTCTGTTGAACTTTTTCTATTGATTTTCCATAACTCATCATTAAAGTGGACTGATAGTGATTTTTGAACTTTTCCCCTCGAGACTGCCTCACTCACGTACCATGGCATCAGAAGAACTAGGATTTCCTGGGTGGAACTTTTTTTCCATACATTTTTCTTTCAGCCTGTGGTTCTGATCGGCTGGTGGACATCCCAAAGTTGCGGGCCAGGAAAGGATCTGTTGCCTAAGAAAAGACATCACACCTGCCCCGGAGCCAGCCGATCACTCGATTGCCAGCTCCACTGTCACCCTTCTGCCAAGTCTGTGCCAGAACCGCTGTAACAACTGGAAAGGACTGCGGGCAGTCTTTCCCCATTTTTGCCATCTGCTGGCATTCAAGACCATCGCTGGACTCTGAAGACACAGCTGTTCATAAGCCAGACTCCAACTTTCTATCTGCTGGGCTAAATGTGATGTCTAATTGTGTGTGGGCTGTGTGCTCAGCCCATTCCTCTACTCCCTCTACACCCATGACTGCAGGCCTATGTATGGATCCAATTCCATCATAAAGTTCGCAGATGACACCACGGTGATTGGACTCATCAGGGACAACGACAAGTCAGATTACAGGACAGAGGTTGAGCACTTGGCTACTTGGTGCGCTGACAATAACCTGCTCCTTAACACCAGCAAAACCAAGGAGCTCATAGTGGACTACAGGAAGGAGAGGGAAGAGACACATGACCCCATCCATATCAATGGCATAGCTGTTGAACGTGTCCCCAGCTTCAAATTCCTGGGGACCCACATCTCGGAGGACCTGTCCTGGTCAGTTAACACCACCAGCCTGATCAAGAAGGCCCATCAGCGCCTCTTCTTCTTGAGGACATTGAAGAAGAACCATCTGTCAACTGACATCCTGGGCAACTTCTACCGCTGCGTGATCAGTGAGGACCATCAAAGTGTGGCCAGAGGGGGTTGACTCTGTACTCCAGGAGA
The DNA here is from genome assembly GCA_020510985.1 of Pholidichthys leucotaenia. Lineage (NCBI taxonomy): Eukaryota > Metazoa > Chordata > Actinopteri > Cichliformes > Pholidichthyidae > Pholidichthys > Pholidichthys leucotaenia. Next base: position 36,567,237 of record CM035837.1, on the reverse strand, counting down.
AGTTTAGGAACACAGACTGGAGTATGTTCACCTCTCAGGCTACCTGTGGCTCCCACATAAACATCAACTCTTATACCCACTCAGTCCTGGACCATATCAACACCACTATTGACAGTGTCACCACGGAAAGACAGATCACCACGTACCCAAATCAGAAGCCGTGGATGAACAGAGAAGTGCGACTTCTGCTAAAAGCACGTAACAATGCCTTTAGATCTGGTGATGCACAGGCCTACAGTTCATCCAGGGCAGATCTGAAGAGGGGCATCAAGAAGGCCAAGCACAGCTACAAGCTGAAGGTGGAGGAACATTTTGGGGACTCTGATCCCCGACGTATGTGGCAGGGCATTCAAGCTATCTCTGATTATAAGCCCAGCAACTCCATACCTATAGCCATGACTGTGCCCTTTCTCAATGAGCTAAATAACTTCTATGCTCGTTTTGACAAGGACAACAATGAAAAGAACATCAATTTCCCACCCTCTGATGACCTCCACCACCTCACACTCACCCACACCGACGTCCGTAATGCACTGAGTCATGTCAACGTACGTAAGGCTGCTGGCCCTGATGGCATTCCTGGGCGTGTGCTGAGGGCATGCGCTGAGCAGCTGGCAGGGGTCTTCACAGACATCTTCAATCTGTTCCTGGCCCAGGCCGTGGTACCAGCGTGCTTCAAGACCACTTCAATAGTACCAGTGCCGAAACATTCAACACCATCGTGCCTAAATGACTATCGCCCTGTGGCACTGACGCCCATAGTCATGAAGTGCTTTGAGCGACTGGTCTTGGCACAGCTCAAAAAAGGCCTGCCCCCAACACTGGACCCTCATCAGTTCGCCTACCGGAGCAACAGGAGTACAGAGGATGCGGTTTCTACAGCGCTGCACTATGTACTCTCACACCTGGATGACAAGAACACCTACGCAAGAATGCTGTTTATTGACTTCAGCTCAGCATTCAACACAGTTATCCCCTCCAAGTTGCTCACCAAACTTGGGGACCTGGGAATCAGTACCTCCACCTGCAACTGGATCATGGATTTTCTGACCAACAGACCCCAGCATGTTAGGTCAGGCCCCAACCGTTCTTCCGTCATCACACTCAACACTGGTGTACCACAGGGCTGTGTGCTCAGCCCATTCCTCTACTCCCTCTACACCCATGACTGCAGGCCTATGTATGGATCCAATTCCATCATAAAGTTCGCAGATGACACCACGGTGATTGGACTCATCAGGGACAACGACGAGTCAGATTACAGGGCAGAGGTTGAGCACTTGGCTACTTGGTGCGCTGACAATAACCTGCTCCTTAACACCAGCAAAACCAAGGAGCTCATAGTGGACTACAGGAAGGAGAGGGAAGAGACACATGACCCCATCCATATCAATGGCATAGCTGTTGAACGTGTCCCCAGCTTCAAATTCCTGGGGACCCACATCTCGGAGGACCTGTCCTGGTCAGTTAACACCACCAGCCTGATCAAGAAGGCCCATCAGCGCCTCTTCTTCTTGAGGACATTGAAGAAGAACCATCTGTCAACTGACATCCTGGGCAACTTCTACCGCTGCGTGATAGAGAGCACCCTGACCACCTGTATCACACTCTGGTATGGGAGCTGCTCTGTAGCTGACCGCAAGGCGCTGCAGCGGGTGGTGAAAACCGCCCAACGCATCACAGGGACTCCACTTCCAGCTATAGAGGACGTCTACAGGAAAAGATGTCTGCGCCGGGCACGCAGCATTCTTAGGGACTCCAACCATCCTGCTCATGGACTGTTCCAGCTTCTCCCCTCCAGAAGACGTTTCAGAAGCCTTCGGACTAGAACCAGCAGGTTTAGGAACAGTTTCTTTCCAACAGCTGTCACGTTATTGAACTTAGTTCCCCGCTGACTCTCTTACAATCATCTTTTACCATCCTCACCTGTACATAACTGCATAACTACATAACTACATCTAACTTATTGCACATTATTTGCACATAACAGTACTTTTAACTTTCTGCACTGCTGCATATATTTGCATATATTTGCTTAAATTGCACATACTGTTAATTACCGTATATACTGCACTGCTGTCCTTTGCACTTCTGATTGGATGCTAAACTGTGTTTCGTTACCTTGTATTCATACATGTGTAATGACAATAAAGTTGAGTCTAATCTAATCTAATCTAATCTAACTTCATCCAAATCCATCCAGTAGTTTTGGAGTATTGTTGCTAACACTCTAACAGCCTTGGTGGAGGTATGCACTCTCAGATCATCACCAAACTCTAACCATCTGTTCCCCATGCCATTACACACCTTTCCTGAAAATTTCATCCAAATCCATTCATAACTTTTTTTAGTTATTTTCTTAACAGACAGACAGACAAACAAATAAATAAACTAACGCCAACAAAAATATAACCTTAATGGAGGTAATAAATCATATCAGCCTTTACTGTCATGTTGCTGTACATACAACTGTAGTGCAGGCAAGATGAAATTGTGTTTCTCTTAGCATCTATATAAGTAAAAAGAACATAATTTAAGACACACTCACACACACCCTCACCCCCCACCCCAACACAGCCATTCACACATCCCTGAGACATACTTGAAAACTAACTAGAACTATAATATACAAATAATATACATAATGTCCATAGGGTGCAGTAGTATGTATGAAAGATTCCGGATTTTTTTTTTTTTTTTTTGTTACTTATTTGTACCCGTAGGTAGATTTGGTTTGCAGTCTGGTGACAAGCCACCAGCTGCCGGTCGCTGCGTGCGCAAGCGCCCTAAACCTACATGTTTTTGGTATGCGGGAGGAAACCGGAGAAATCCCAGAGTAAACCCACGCAACACGGGGAGAACATGCAAACTCCACACAGCTCACTGTTGGTCGGGAGCTGGGATCGAACCCACGATCTCATGATCCCCGCGATCCCCCGGCCGAGGGTAAAACTGTGCTGCCACAGTGCTAAACCACTGCGCCACCGTGCAGCCCGAATCAACTGTTCAGCATCCTAACAGCTTGTGGAAGGAAGCTGTTAATCATTCTGGTGGTTCTGCCTCTGATGCTCCGGAATCGTTTGCCAGATGGCAGCAGTTCAAAGTGTTTATGCGGAGGGTGAGAGTGGTCTTTGACAATCTTCAGTGCCCTGCTCTTACAACGGTTCTGAAAAAGTTCTTGGACAGACAATTGGGGAACACAGTCTTTAAACTGGTGTGATTAAAATCCCCCGCAACCACCACAAAACTGTCCGGGTGTGAAGTTTGAAATTCACTGATAGCATCATGCAGCTCTCCGAGTGCCTCGTTAGCATTAGCTTTAGCATTAGCACTAGGAGCTATGTAAACAGCAGCTACAAACACGTTGGTGAATTCCCTCAGCAGATAGAATGGCCAACAATTCATGATAAGGAACTCCGCCAACAGACAGCAGTGTTTAGATACTAACGTGGCGCTAACGCACCAGTTCTTGTTAATATAGATACATAGCCCCCCCCCACTCAGCTCTTACCGGAGCTAGCAGCCTCTCTGTCTGCCCGGAACGATGTCATCCCTTCCAGCTGAATGGCCGAGTCAGGGATGTTGTCGTGGAGCCATGTCTCCGTGAACGCAAACACACAGCAGTCCCTCCACTCTCTCCGGGTTTCTCTCAGCAGACGCAGCTTGTCCAGCTTGTTGTCGAGGGAGCGGACATTGGAACGACGGAGCGACGGTACTGCTGGTCTGGAGGGGTTAGCCTTTAGCCTAGCATGAATCCCGGCTCTTTTTCCTCGCTTCTGTTTGCGGTTGCGCCGCTTACGCTTCCTCCTCTCCCAGGTAGCTGCCAGCGGAATCTCCGACAGTATTCCATACTGGCGTAGAATGTCCATGTCACATCCGAGTGCCGCAATTCTTGCAGCGTGCCGTACCTTGATGTTTAACAAGGTCTCACGGTTGTAAGTTTTACAGAATGTACATCTGGGATGATCAAAACACTCAAAACTCTCACACTCACTGATGCCTAGAGGGGCCGCAGCATCCATGCGTGCCGCCATCTTATCTACCTAATAATAATAATTAATCTACATAATAATAATAATAATAATAATAATAATAATAATTATCTACATAATAATAATAATAATTAATGAGAATAAAGTTGCAAATTTAATAATCGATGTAAATAGCGTATATAGATGTAAATTCTTGCTAAAAATTTTTAAATAAAATGGATACTAGAAAATTTGCCTGGAAAAAGTTACAAATTTCACAGAAAAAATGCTACAAGTTTACAAGAATACCTACAATTTTTCTCATAAATTTACATACCTTTTTTCTTAAAATTGCAAGTTTTCTTGTTCTAAATGCATATATATTATATTTTTTGTTAATTTTCAAGTTTTGACCTATAAATTAGTGACTTTTTCATATAAATTTGCAACTTCTTTCTCATAAATTTAAACTTTTTTCTGGTAACTGCAAGTTTTCTGAAAATTCTGTGACTTTTCTCGGAAATTTTGTGATTTTTTTTTTTTTTGTAAATTTGCTATTTTTTAACTTAAACTTTTGTTTCATAAATTTGTGACTTTTTTCTTAAATTTGACTGGTTTTCCTTATAAATTTACAGCTTCTTTCTCATAAAGTTGCCACTTTTTTTCTCATAAATTTGTGACAGTTTTCTCATAATTGGCAACTTTTTCCACTCAAATTTGCTAATTTTCTTTCTTAAACATTGTGGAATGTGTAAATGACGAGACAGATTTGTCTTAGGCAGTTTATTACACATCTCCAACATGAGCATCGTAGCAAGAGGACATCTCAGAAAAACCTCGACCCTTAAATACTCAGGTCTTCCCACAGCTCAAAAGTCACATTGCATTCACATCAAAGGACACAATACATTCACTTCCTTAATCCCCTGACATCCCCCTCTCAGTCTCTGAACACAAAGGAGCCTCCTAGCAGTCTCCGACGCACAAAGGATCACACTTTCACAACTTCCTGTTATCTCCAAGGAAACTCTGCACTTTGTTCTTATCTAAGATGCCAGACATTATGTTCTCCCCGTGTGCGGCCCATGTGTGGCCACACGACCTCCCCGAGCATGTTGGATAGAACAAAAGAATAATAGTCCGTATGTTGTGACAGAACCATTAAACATCAGTCCACATGCTGCTTGGGCTTCAGTCTTCTCCCGTATCTGCTGTAACCAGGGTTCACCGCCTCCGCGGCGCTGTCCTGCTGGGGAGCTGATGTTTGGGGGTGAAAGTCGTTTGACTGTCCCTGTGGGTGTTCTGGGGAAACTTCACTCTGGGAAGCTCCCCGTGGGGGTCTTCCACGCCGAGGGGCCCTCGCCAACAGCACTTGCTCGTCCACCACCACAAAAGCGGGTTTGAGTCTGTTTATGCCAATCTTTTCCATCCTACCCCCCAAGTCTAGCAAAAAATGCTTGTCCCCTGTTTCCAGCACTCTGAACGGTCCATCATAAGATGGGCGCAGTGGGGGTCGGTGTGTATCGTGTCTGACAAAAACAAACTCCGCGTTTTTCAAAGTTTTAGGCACAAAAACGCGCAAAAAACTGTGGTGAACGGGGCCCGGCAACGTGCTTGTGTCTATGTTACTCTGCAACAGCTGAGACGGGGAGCTGCCCGGCGCAGGATTATCTGGAAGAAACTCCCCGGGCAGCCGAAGCGGCTGCGCAAAAACGAGTTCAGCCGGGGAAGCTTCCAGATCCTCTTTAGGCGCAGAACGTAACCCCAATAAAACCCACGGTAGCTTGTCTACCCAATTTGCATCCGTCAGTGACGCCCTGAGAGCCGCTTTCAATGACCTATGAAAACGTTTGCATAACCCATTAGCCTGTGGGTTGTACGCGGTTGTGCGGTGAATTGTGACACCCAGGCTGCGGACCATTGTTGACCAAAGTTCAGAAACAAATTGAGGGCCTCTGTCGGACGTAATGTCTGATGGAACTCCAAAACGCGCCACCCATGCTGTTAAAAAAGCGCGCGCTACCTCCTCGGCTGTGGTTGACGCCAGTGGAACCACTTCCGGCCAGTGCGTGGTGCGGTTCACCATTGTCAGAAGGTGTGTGTACCCCTGTGATGGCGGGAGGGGGCCCACGAGGTCCACGTGAACATGGTTGAACCTCTTAGCCGGGATGTGAAACGGCTCCAAAGGAGCTCTCGTGTGTCTGTGTACTTTGGCTCGTTGGCACGCCATGCAGGCTGCTGCCCACTCTTTCACTTGTTTGCGAAGGTTCGGCCACACAAATTTCTCTCCTACCATTTTGACCGACGCGCGCACTCCCGGGTGCGCCAAAGAATGAATCAAGTCAAAAACACGGCGGCGCCAAGTGGCCGGTACCACGGGACGCAGTCGCCCCGTGGAGACATCGCAGATTAGGAGGGGCATACCGTCTTGCAGCACCCTGCTCTCCAGCCTTAACCCTGTTGGTCCAGACTGGAGCGCGCGCACCTCCGCGTCACTAACCTGCTCCGCGGCCATAGCTGTGTAATCTATCCCCACGGGGACCGGGGCCGCCACGGCGCGCGAGAGACAGTCTGCCACTACATTCAATTTACCCGACACATGCTGAATATCTGTGGTAAACTCTGAGATGGCGGCCAGCTGTCTCTGCTGCCGGCCCGACCACGGTTCTGAAACCTTGGCCATCGGGAATGTTAGTGGCTTGTGGTCAACGGAACGTGGTGAAACAGCATCCTTCCCGCCAGAACTGGAAGTGGCAGATGGCCAAGTGGAGAGCCAGCAACTCCCTGTCGAACGCGCTGTATTTACGTTCACTATCGCGCAAAGTCCTGCTGAAAAAGGCGAGCGGCTGCCAAGCCCCGGCTACATGTTGCTCCACGACTGCCCCTATGGCCACATCTGACACGTCAGTGGTGAGCGCTATGCAGGCCATTGGGTCTGGATGTGCCAACAATGCAGCGTTTGCCAGGGCTGCCTTGACTTCCGAGAACGCCCGTTCTCGCTCCGGGGACCATTCGATCTTATTCACGGGTTTCTGTTTTTTGAGCGCGGTGTACAGCAGTTGCATGAGTTGCACTGCGCGGGGGAGGAAACGGTTATAAAAATTCACCATTCCCAAAAACTCCTGTAACGCCCTGACCGTTTGCGGCCGGGGAAAATCTGCTACCGCGTGCACTTTGTCAGGCAGCGGAACCGCTCCTTCGGGAGAGACACGGTGCCCCAAAAAATCAATCTGCGTCACCCCGAACTGACACTTCATTGGGTTGATTATTAAACCGTGCTCTCCCAACCTCCGGAAAACCGCTGTGAGGTGGGTTTCGTGTTCGTCTTCGGACGCGCTGGCTACCAAGATATCGTCCAGGTAGACGAATACGAAAGGGAGATCGCGCAGCACTACATCCATCATGCGTTGGAACGTCTGTGCAGCCCCTTTAAGCCCGAATGGCATGCGCAAAAACTCGAATAGGCCAAATGGTGTTATCACCGCTGTTTTGGGTATGTCCTCCTTGCGCACTGGGACTTGGTGGTAACCGCGGACCAAGTCTATTTTAGAAAAAACGCGCGCTCCTGCCAAGTGAACAGAAAAATCCTGGATGTGGGGAATTGGGTAGCGGTCGTGCGCTGTGGCGTTGTTCAACCTGCGGAAATCTCCGCAAGGTCGCCACGACCCGTCAGCTTTAGGGACCATGTGTAGCGGGGAAGCCCATGGGCTGTTTGAACGCCTGATGATGCCCAACCTCTCCAGGTTGGCGAACTCCTCGCGCGCTATGGCCAGTTTAGCTGCGTCCAAGTGCCAAGGTTTTGCAAAAACGGGTGGCCTGGTGGTGGTAATAAAATGTTCCACCCCGTGTTTAGCGACGGCTGCCGAAAACGTCGGGACCGTGAGTGCTGGGAACTGAGTGAGCAGTGTGTGGAACTTAACGCTTGCAGCTGTGACGTTGGCTTGTGCTGTTGGCCGGGACGCTCGAGCTGTACAGGGAATAGAATCAAAAGATAGTGCATTAACCAGGCGCCTGTTAGCGACATCAACCAACAAGCCATGTGAGCACAAAAAATCAGCCCCCAATATATTGAAATTCAATGCTGCTATGACAAAAGTCCACTCAAATGCACGGCCGTGAAATGACAGAAGTAGAGTCCTCTCACCAAAGGTTTTAATGTCCGAGCCGTTTGCTGCTGCCATCTGGGGGCCGCTGGAACCTGCCAGCCGGTCGGCGTAGGACGGCATGATGAAACTCAGCTGGACGCCGGTGTCCACGAGGAAATGTCTCCCAGAGCGTGCGTCCGTCAAGTAGAGCAGCTTGTTCTCTTCCCCGAGGGTCGCAGCTGCTACCGACCCCCGGTCTTGGCGTTTTCCTGAGCGCTTGAACTGTCACGGTGGTATACATTTGCATGCCTTCTCTGCAAAGCGGCGGTGATAGAAACAAAAGATGTCTCCTCCGCGTTCCTTGGCGCCTGCCGCCGCTGTCGTCGGTGGTTCTGCTACCGCCGTCAATGGCTCCTCGCCCTCTCCGGCCGTCGCGCCGAGCTCCGTCACTGCCGCCGTGGTCGTGAGCTCTCTGCTGGCCATGATGATCCGGTATGCTTCTCGGGCCAGCGCGCGGTAGTCCCGCTTGTCCAGCCACAGCGAATTGGCCAGGGCTGCTCTCGTCTCTGACGGAAGGTTCCGGAGGAAGAGGTGGGTAAAAATGAAGTGGTCGTCGTCCGAGCCCTTCAATCTCAGCATCCTCTCCATCAGGTCAATAGCCATGCAATCTCCTAACCCGGTCCGCGTCAGGAGTCCCTCTGCTCTCTCCTCAACCGAGAGTGTGTAGTGCTGGATGAGTGCGGCTTTCAACGCGCCGTATTTGTCGCTGGTTGGTGGCTGATCCAGCAGGCTCTCCACATGCTGAGCCGTGTGGTTGTCGAGCTTTGCGACCACATGGTAGAATTTCATGTCATCCACCGAAATCCCCCGGAGGACGAACTGCGCCTCAACCAAGTGGAACCAGGTGCGCGGGTTGTGCTGTCAAAAATCCGGTAGCTGGATGGCAGCGGCATACGCTTGGCTGGGGGCTCCCAACGAGGCTGGCTCCGGGGAACTCCTTTCGTGTTGCATGCTTCGTCTTGGGTCACCAGTGTGGAATGTGTAAATGACGAGACAGATTTGTCTTAGGCAGTTTATTACACATCTCCAACATGAGCATTGTAGCAAGAGGACATCTCAGAAAAAACTCAACCCTTAAATACTCAGGTCTTCCCACAGCTCAAAAGTCACATTGCATTCACATCAAAGGACACAATACATTCACTTCCTTAATCCCCTGACATCCCCCTCTCAGTCTCTGAACACAAAGGAGCCTCCTAGCAGTCTCCGACGCACAAAAGAGCACACTTTCACAACTTCCTGTTATCTCCAAGGAAACTCTGCACTTTGTTCTTATCTAAGATGCTAGACATTATGTTCTCCCCATGTGCGGCCCATGTGCGGCCACAACATAACTTTTTTCTCATAAATTTTCAACTTTTGTCTTATGAATTTTTGATTTTTTTTTAAACTTTTTCTTTATTTTTCTGCTTAGAACAGACAAACAGAATGATGAAAATAGAACAATAGGGTCACCCAGAGCAACTTAAATTTACACTTCAAACAATTTTTTCCAACAGACAAAAAAATTGTGGACACCTGTCTTGTGCGTTCATGTTAGTTCCTCCTTTCATGATATGCCCTTATACTGAGGAGTAAAAGAAAAGACACACAAAAAAAATAAAATAAAAAAGGAATTCCAGATTAATGTCCGTTAATTTGACAGAAAGGCTGATTCCGGACCAGACAGAGTCTTCTTTTGCCGAAGCTCCATCCTTTTGTCCTTTAGTCCAGTGTCAATAGTTAAGGGGAGGCCTTAGGGCAATATGTACTCTAATTGTTATTCAAAAATGACAGCCATTTTGACCAATAGCATTGCATTTTGTCCAAAGTCTCAAAGAGAAGGTGAGTTTTTCCAGGTGCTTGTTTTGGTTTTACAAATATTTGACCAGTCTTCCTCTGTCAGTGTGGCATTTGCTTCCTTTTCCCACTTTGTCTTAATGTACATAGTTGAATGTTTCTTGTGAGACTGTAAACAGGAATATAATCTGGAGATCAACCTTTTATGCGTTTTCCTTTTATATGTCTCAACAAAAATGTCAGTGAGACATATATCCATATCAAGTTCCCCCGTGATTTTTATGTTCTTATTAAAATGAGATCTCACTTGTGGTGTGGGCCTCAGGTTATTTCACACCTTAGACAGAGACAATGAATACACATGGGAGAATAATGCCCAAGTGGGTAAGAGGGGGTTGAATGAAGTGTAGTGTAGATGTCATGATGTGTATGAGGAAGTGCCTTGAACCTTGTGAAGTGTGACTTGATATAGAGAGAGGAATGCTTGATGTAACCAGTCAGTCTGTTCTTTGCTTGTGAGATGTGAGTGTGTAATAAATCGTCTGGAATGAATATGCCTCTTCATTTACACACTCCACACTGGTGACCCAAGACGTATTATGGAACACGAGGCAAGAACCCCGGAGCCGGCCCGGTCGGGAAGCCCCAGAGACGCTGAAGCCAGCCCGCAGACAGCCAGGACTGGAACCCCCAGCAACGCGTGTGCAGTTTCAGTCAAGCTACCGGATTTCTGGCAGCACAACCCACGCTCTTGGTTCCACCACACCGAGGCCCAGTTCGCCCTCCGGGGAGTAACAGCAGACGACACCAAGTTCTACCATGTGATAGCAGCGCTGGACTCCCGCACAGCCCAGCAGGTAGCGAGCCTGCTCGATCAGCCACCAGCCAGCAGCAAATATGAGGTGCTCAAGGCTGCGCTCATCCAGCGATACACGCTCTCGGAATGTGAGAGAGCGGAGAGGCTCCTGGCGCAGACCGAGTTAGGAGATGGGTCGGCTGTAGACCTGATGGAGAAGATGCTGGCGTTGATGGGCACGGGCGACAGGCACTTTCTGTTTGCCCACCTTTTCCTCCGGAACCTGCCAACAGAAGCAAGAGCGGTTCTGGCCAATTGGCTGTTGCTGGCTGCGCGAGACTACTGTGCGCTAGCCCAGGAGGCAGACCGGATCATCCTCACCACCAGGGCGAGCACAGTCAACGCGGTGGCAGTGGAGCCCAGCTCCGGCCCAGCCGCGGCGCAGCTCATGCAACCATTATACGCCGCGCTCAAGAGACAGAAACTCGCGGATGGAGTCGAATGGACCCCGGAGCGAGAGCGGGCGTTCTCGGAAGTTAAAGCAGCCCTGGCAAATGCCACACTGCTGGCACATCCAGACCCAACGGCCCGGATAGCACTCACCACCGACGCTTCAGACGTGGCCATAGGGGCAGTCGTGGAGCAGCGCATCACCGGGGCTTGGCAGCCGCTCGCATTTTTCAGCAGAACTTTGTGCGACAGCGAACGTAAATACAGCACATTCAACAGAGAGTTGCCGGCTCTCCATCTGGCCATACGCCACTTCCAGTTCTGGCTGGAAGGGCACAGCTTCACCGCGTTCGTAGATTCAATTCAATTCAATTCAACTTTATTTATATAGCGCCATTTCACAACAACAGTCATCTCATAGCACTATCAACTGTAGGGGGGACCCCCGCAGTTGCAGAAAGACCCCAGCAATCAGGCGATCCCCTGTGAGCAACCACTTGGCGACGGTGGAGAGGAAAAACTCCCTTTTAACAGGAAGAAACCTCCAGCAGAACCAGGCTCAGGGAGGGGCAGTCATCTGCTGCGACTGGCTGGGGGGTGAGGGGATAGAGAAGAAGAAAAGAACAGACATGTAGAGAGCAAACAGCACAATGGGGACTCAATCTATGGGAGAGAACAAACAAATGTTAATGACCAGCAAAAAAAAAAAATATTTCATAGAGAGTGAGGAAAGGAGTGAGGCCCAGTGCATTACTGGAGGTCCCCCGGCTGACTAAACCTATTAGCAGCATAACTAAGGGAGGGTTCAGAAACACATGATCCCTCCCTAATTGTAGGCTATATCAAAAAGGTAGGTTTTAGCCCTATTCTTAAAAACAGAGATCGAGTCTGACTCCCGAATCCAGATTGGCAGCTGATTCCACAGGAGAGGAGCTTGATAACTGAAGGCTCTGCCTCCCATTGTACTTTTGGAGATTCTAGGTATTACAAGTAATCCTGCATTTTGGGAGCGTAGTGCTCTATTAGGATGATACGGTAGTATCAGATCTTTTAAATAAAAAGGAGCCTGATTGTTTAGAGCTTTGTAAGTAAGAAGAAGGATTTTAAACTTAATTCTAAACTCTATGGGAAGCCAATGAAGGGAGGCCAGAACCGGAGAGATATGATCTCTCTTTCTAGTACCTGTTAAAACTCTTGCTGCAGCATTTTGGATCAGCTGAAGACTTTTTAAAGATGTTTTAGGACAGCCTGATAATAAAGAATTACAATAATCTAATCTCGAGCTAACAAAAGCGTGGATCAGCTTCTCAGCATCACTCTGAGACAAGATGCTCCTAATCTTGGCAATATTACGCAAATGATAGAAGGCAGTCTTAGAAACAAATTTAATATGTGAATTGAAGGACAAATCCTGATCAAAAATAACTCCAAGGTTCCTCACAGAGCTATTAAGAGAAAGAGTAACTGCATCCAAACTGAAAGTTTGATTTGGAAAGGAATTTCTAAGGTTTTTTGGACCAACAAGAATGACTTCAGTCTTATCTGAATTTAATAGCAGGAAATTACAAGTCATCCAAGCTTTGATTTCCTTAAGACAGGCTTCTAACTTGGCTAATTGATTAGTATCATCTGGCTTCATTGACAGGTATAATTGTGTGTCATCTGCATAACAATGAAAATGTATACAGTGCTTTCTAATAATGTTGCCTAACGGAAGCATATATAAACTAAAAAGAGTAGGGCCTAGCACAGATCCCTGTGGAACTCCATGACTAAGCTTTGAGCTGAAAGAAAACTCATCATTTACATGAACAAACTGGAACCTATCAGATAAATAAGATCTAAACCACTGCAACGAAGTTCCATTAAGTCCAACATAGTGTTCTAATCTATCAAGTAGAATATTATGATCAATAGTATCAAAAGCTGCACTAAGATCTAAAAGGACAAGTACAGAAACTAGTCCATTATCAGATGCAATGAGGAGGTCGTTAGTGACCTTCGCTAAGGCTGTTTCAGTACTATGATGGATTCTAAACCCAGATTGAAACTCTTCAAGTAAACCATTTCCCTGCAGGTGGTCAAATAATTGCGTAGCAACAACTCTTTCTAAGATTTTTGAAATGAAAGGGAGATTAGAGATTGGTCTATAGTTAGCTAAAGCTCCTGGATCTAGCGTTGGCTTTTTGAGTAAGGGTTTAATTACAGCCGTTTTAAAAGCCTGCGGTACATGGCCTAAAGTTAATGAAGAATTGATTATATGAAGAATAAAGCTACCAATAAGTGGGAAGACTTCTTTAAATAACCTGGTAGGAATAGGGTCTAAAAGACAAGTTGAAGGTTTGGATGAGGAAACTATTTTGTCTAACTCACAAAGGTCGATTGGAGTAAACTCATCAAGACAGACATCAATAGAAGGAGTTGTAGTAGTTACAGTATTTAAGTTAACTGTGGGAAGAATCTGATTGATTTTATCTCTGATGGATGAAATTTTATTATTGAAAAAGTTCATAAAGTCCTGACTAGTAAGCTCTAAGGGGATGCTAGGATTGACAGAGTCCTGACTCTTTGTCAACCTGGCTACAGTACTGAAAAGAAACCTGGGATTATTCTTGTTCTCTTCTATTAATGCAGAGTAATAACTCGTTCTAGCTTTTCTAAGAGATTTTTTATAAATTAAAAGATGATTTCTCCAAGCTAAATAGATTTCATCTAAATTAGTAGAGCGCCATTTTCTTTCTAATTGACGAGTCTTCTGTTTTAAGCTACGAGTTTCTGTGTTGAACCAAGGAGTTAAAAATCTCTGATTAGACTTTTTCTTTTTTAAGGGGGCCACCAAGTCTAGAGCCTGATGCAGAGAAGCTGAAACACTATCCACCATGTTATCAATTACAGAAGGAGCAAGCTGTCTATAGCTTATTTCCGTTGTGTTGACACATGGCATAGAGGAAACAATCTGCATAAATTTGGAAACAGCATCATCTGAGAGGCATCTACTGTGATAATATTTTTCTTTAGGAGCCAAATAGTCAGAAATAGTAAAATCAAAGGTTAACAGACAATGGTCTGACAGTACAGGGTTATGAGGAGACACTACAAGATTTTCTATTTCTATGCCATATGTCAGAACAAGGTCCAATGTATGGTGGAGGTAATGAGTAGAATTTCCTACTTTCTGAGAAAACCCAATCGAGTCTAATATTGAATTAAAAGCCACATTAAGGCAGTCACTATCTACATCCACATGTATATTAAAGTCCCCTACTATAATTATTCTATCAGATTTCAGCACTAAATCAGCTAAGAAATCAGCAAATTCGGATAAAAATTCTGAATAGGTTGATGGGGGACGATAAACTATGGCAAATAAAATTGGGTTTAACCTGAAATTGCTAAAGTGCCCAACACTGAGGACCAGGCCCTCAAAGGAATTATAACATGTTTTTTGCTTTACATTAACTAGTAATTTGGAATGGTAAATTGTTGCTACTCCTCCTCCACGACCAGAACTTCTGGGATTTTGACAGTTTAAATAACCAGGGGGAGTTGATTCATTTAAACCAACATAATCCTCTTGCCCTAACCAAGTCTCTGTAAGGGAAATTAAATCAATCTGATGATCAATTAACAGATCATGGACTAACAGAGACTTGGGAGTTAGAGACCTAATATTTAATAAACCACATTTAATTTTTAAATTATGAGGAGGAACAGAGGCCAAATCATTCAATTTAGAGGCTTTATGTTTAATTTGAGTTTTACCAATATTTTGCTTTATCACTTTGGGACGCTTATACATTATATTTTTATTTACTTTGGAGGGAGCAGACAACGATTCTCTGATGGGGAAGACAGGGGCTAAGCTGAGGGGTGGCGGATGAAGAGGAGCTGCAGAGAGGCGTGTAAGACTGCGACTCTGCTTCCTGGTCCCAACTCTGAGTAGTCATGGTTTTGGAAATTTGGATAAAAAAGATGCCAGATTGTTAGATAAATGAGAAGCACCATCCAAAGTGGGATGAATGCTGTCTCGTCTCATAAGACCAGGTTTTCCCCAAAAAGAGCTCCAATTGTCAATGTAGCCCATGTCATTTTTAGGACACCACACAGACAGCCAGCGGTTCAAGGATGACGAGCGACTAAACATGTCATCACTGGTCAGATTGGGGAGGGGCCCAGAGAATACTACAGTGGCAGACATCGTTTTTGCAAACTCACACACCGATTCTATATTAAGTTTCGTGACTTCCGACTGCCGGAGACGGATGTCATTAATGCCGGCGTGAATAACAATTGTGGAGTATTTACAGTTACTTTTAGCCAGCATTTTCAAATTTGACTCGATGTCGCCTGCTCTGGCCCCAGGAATACATTGGACTATGGCCGCTGGAGTCTCTAGGTTCACGTTTCTGACTACAGAGTTGCCAATGATCAGAGTTTTTTCCTCAGCGGGTGTGTCGCTGAGGGGGGAAAAACGATTAGAAACGTGAACAGGTTGGTGGTGAACCGGGGCTTTGCGACTAGGCTTCCTTCTCACCGTCACCCACCCAGTCTCCTCGCTGCTGAGGAGAGCCGGGGAACCGCTGACAGTGGGACCTAAGCTAGCTAGCTCCGCTGCAGCTAATGGGCGTCCGTCAAGATTAACTGGCGCAGACGGTGTTTCAATGCAGCGGAGCCGGGATTCCAAATCAGACAGCCTCGCCTCGAGCGCCTCAAAAAGACAACATTTATTACATTTACCGTTATCACTAAAAGAGGCAGAGGTGTAGCTAAACATCTGACTGAGGGAGCACACCAGAGGAGGAGAGGAAAGAGAGGTAGTAGCCATAGCTAGTGGCTAGCTAGTGGCTGGAGAGCTGGAGAGCAAACCACACAGGCAGACAGCAAAACAGGAAGTGACGATACGTTACCACAAGGAAGTGACGATCTCCTGCCTGGAGATGAGGCAAAGGATCCAAAGGATAGGATCACAAGCCACTAACCTTCGCGATGGCCAAGGTTTCAGAACCGTGGTCGAGCCGGCAGCAGAGACAGCTGGCCGCGATCTCAGAGTTTACTACCGATATTCAGCATGTGTTGGGTAAACTGAATGTGGTGGCGGACTGCCTCTCGCGCGCCGTGGTGGCCCCCGTCTACGTGGGGATAGATTACACAGCCATGGCCGCAGAGCAGATTAGCGATGCAGATGTGCGCGCATTCCAGTCTGGACCGACAGGATTAAGGCTGGAGAGCAGGGTGCTGCAAGATGCCCCCCCCCCACACAATCTGCGACGTCTCCACGGGACACCCACGTCCGGTAGTCCCGGTTGCATGGCGCCGCCTCGTGTTTGAGTCGGTTCACACTCTGGCGCACCCAGGAGTGCGTGCGTCTGTCAAAATAGTGGGAGAGAAGTTCGTGTGGCCGAGCCTACGCAAACAAGTAAAAGAGTGGGCTGCAGCCTGCGTGACGTGCCAACGAGCCAAGGTACACAGGCACACGAAGGCTCCCTTGGAGCCGTTTCAGGTGCCGGCTAAGAGGTTCGACCATGTGCACGTGGACCTCGTGGGCCACCTCCCGCCAACACAGGGGTGCACGCACCTCCTGACAGTGGTGGACCGCACCACGCGCTGGCCAGAAGCAGTCCCGCTGGCAGCAACCACGTCCGCGGACGTAGCACACGCTTTTTTAACAACATGGGTGGCGTGTTTTGGAGTCCCGTCGGACATTACATCAGACAGGGGCCCGCAATTTGTTTCCGACCTCTGATCCGCGATGGCCCGCAGCCTGGGTGCTGCAATTCATCGCACAACCACGTACAACCCACAGGCCAATGGTTTATGTGAGCGTTTTCATAGATCACTGAAAGCAGCACTCAGGGCTTCACTGACGGATGTAAATTGGGTAGACAGGCTGCCGTGGGTTTTATTGGGGTTGCGCTCCTTGCCAAAAGAGGATTTGGAAGCTTCCCCGGCAGAGGAAGCCAGGGAGGCGCAGCCCCTACGGCTGCCTGGGGAATTTCTACTGGACAATCCTGCGCCGGGCAGCTCCCCGTCTCAGTTTTTGCAGCGTTGCGCAAACACAGGCACGCTGCCGGGCCCTGCCCACCACAGTTTTCCGCGTTCCTTCGTGCCTAAAACTTTGAAGAATGCGGAGTTCATGTTCGTCAGACACGACACCCACCGCCCGCCATTGTGCCCACCCTATGATGGACCGTTCAGAGTGTTGGAAGCAGGGGATAAGCATTTTGTGCTAGACTTGGGGGTAGACGGGAGAGAATTGGCATAGACAGACTCAAGCCCGCTTTTATAGTGGCGGATGGGCAAGTGCTGTTGGCGAGGGCCCCTTGGCGTGGAAGACCCCCACGGAGGCCTCCCCAGGGGAACGATTCATCAGAGCAGCCACACGGACAGAGTGAACCCCCCACCCCCCCTCTCCACGGCTCACCCGCAGTCGGACACACTCCCAGCAGCCTCCCACCGGCACAGCAGCGCCACGGAGGCAGTAAACCCCAGTTACAGCAGATATGGGAGGAGACTGAAGCCGAAACAGCATGTGGACTGATGTTCTATTGTTCTATCTAAGATGCTGGGGGGGCGGTGTGGGCCTCAGGTTATTTCACACCTTAGACAGAGACAATGAATACACATGGGAGAACAATGCCCAAGTGGGTGAGAGGGGGTTGAATGAAGTGTAGTGTAGATGTCATGCTGTGTATGAGGAAGTGCCTTGAACCTTGTGAAGTGTGACTTGATATAGAGAGAGGAATGCTTGATGTAACCAGTCAGTCTGTTCTTTGCTTGTGAGATGTGAGTGTGTAATAAATCGTCTGGAATGAATATGCCTCTTCATTTACACACTCCACAGTATCTATAAAAATCACTTTTGTTTAACAAGTACTTGTGGCTGAGCTGTTGGAAGCTGTCTAGATTAGTTTCGGTTGACATTCTGCTATATGATGTGATACCTTTCCAGGTCCATTCTCTAAACCTTCCATCCAATTGCGGTGGTTTAAAATCTGTATCATTCCCCACCCATCTCAATATTCGTATTTTTTTCTCTAAATTAATTTTTTTACATTGTCTAATCCAGGTGTTTAGAGTAACCTTTGTAAAATCATCCAGTTTGCATATGTGATTTTTCTGTAGGTTAACATCACCCAATAAAGATTGTAAAGGAATATTTAATTGGTCAAGTTCAAGATCTTTCCATTTTGCTTCATAATTGTGATCACGTAATCGGACTAAATATTGGAGTTGTGCAGCAGTATAATAGTCCTCCAGGCATGGCAGAGACATCCCACCTTTGTCTTTAGATAGCTGTAAAGTTTTAAGCTGTACTCTGGGTTTTTTACACTGCCATATGAATTGAGTAATCATTCTTTTCCAGTCATTAAATTGTTTAGGCAAAATTTCAATAGGTAGCGAATGAAAGAGAAATAACAGAAGGAGAAGAATTTTCATTTTAACAATCTCTATTCTACCATGCAGGCCCAATGTCAGAGATGCCCAGCTTCTGAAGTCTTCTCTAATATTTTGTGTGGTGAAGCTATAACTTAGGTTGTGAATGTCTTTAAGGTCTTTTGGTATTTTGACACCAAGATAAGTCATTTTATCAGTATCCCATATAAATTGTATTTTTTACGCAAATTTTCTCTTGGCATGTAATTATTGGTTAGGGTTTGAGTTTTATCTATATTAATTTTGTATCCTGAATATAAGCCAAATTGTTTAAGACGGGACATAAGTTTGGAGAGGCTTGGATCTGGGTTTGATAACATTAAAAGCGCGTTGTCCGCAAATAAGTATATTTTGTATTCCTTTTTTTTACTAAAATACCTCTGATTTCTTCATCTTCTCTAATCATTTGAGCCATGGCTTCTATAAAGAGAGCAAATAAAGTAGGACTTAGGGGATACCCCTGATGGCATCCTCGTTTTAAAGTAATGGTCTGAGAAAGATTGCCATTAATTTGAATCCAGGCAGTTGGTAAGTTACAGTATCTCACAAAAGTGAGTACACCCCTCACATTTTTGTAAATATTTTATTATATCTTTTCATTTGATAACACTGAAGACATGACACTTTGATACAATGTACAGTAGTCAGTGTACAGCTTGTATAACAGTGTAAATTTACTGTTTCCTCAAAATAACTCAACACACAGCCATTAATGTCTAAACTGCTGGCAACAAAAGTGAGTACACCCCTAGTGAAAATATCCAAATTGTGCCCAGAGTGTCAATATTTTGTGTGGCCATCATTATCTTCCAGCACTGCCTTAACTCTCTTGGACATGGAGTTCACTAGAGCTTCACAGCATGCCACTGGAATCCTCTTCCACTCCTCCATGATGACATCATTGTGTTAGAGACCTTGCGCTCTTCCACCTTCCGTTTAAGGATGCCCCACAGATGCTCAATAAGATTTAGGTCTGGAGACATGCTTGGCTAGTCCATCACCTTTACCCTCAGTTTCTTTAGCAAGGCAATGGTCGTCTTGGAGGTGTGTTTGGGGTTGTTATCATATTGCAATACTGCTCTGCAGCCTTGTGGTCCAGTTTCCGATCATGCTCTGCTTCAGTATGTCACAGTACATGCTGGTATTCATGGTTCTCTCAATGAACTGTAGCTCCCCAGTGCTGGCAGCACTCATGCAGCCCCAAACCATGACACTCCCACCACCATGCTTGACTGTAGACAAGACATACTTGTCTTTGTACTCCTCACCTGGTTGCCACCACACAAGCTTGACACCATCTGAACCAAATAAGTTTATCTTGGTCTCATCAGACCACAAGACATGGTTCCAGTAATCCATGTCCTTTGACTGCTTGTCTTCAGCAAACTGTTTGCGGGCTTTCTTGTGTTATCATCTTTAAAAGGGGCTTCCTTCTGGGACAACAGCCATGCAGACCAATTTGATGCAGTGTGCGGCGTATGGTCTGAGCACCGACAGGCTGCCCCCCACCCCATCAACCTCTGCAGCAATGCTGACAGCACTCATACATCTATTTTCAAAAGATAACCTCTGGATTTGACGTTGAACACGTGCACTCAACTTCTTTGGTCAACCATGGCGAGACCTGTTCTGAGTGGAATCTGTCCTATTAAACCGCTGTATGGTCTTGGCCACTGTGCTGCAGCTCAGTTTCAGGGTGTTGGCAATCTTCTTCTGTCCCAGGCCATATTTATGTAGAAGAACAATTCTTTTTTTCAGATACTCAGAGAGTTCTTTGCCATGAGGGGCCATGTTGAACTACCAGTGACCAGTATGAGAGAATGTGAGAGTGATAACACCAAATATAACACACCTGCTCCCCATTCACACCTGAGACCTTGTAACACTAACAAATCACATGACACAGGGGAGGGAAAATGGCTAATTGGGCACAATTTGGACATTTTCACTTCGGGGTGTACTCACTTTTGTTGCCACTGGTTTGGACATTAATGGCTGTGTGTTGAGTTATTTTGAGGGGACAGCAAATTTACACTGTTATACAAGCTGTACACTGACTACATTGTATCAAAGTGTCATATCTTCAGTGTTGTCCCATGAAAAGATATAATAAAATACTTACAAAAATGTGAGGGGTGTACTCACTTTTGTGAGATACTGTATATAGTGATTTCAAGCAGTTTATTATCTCATCATTGAATCCAATTCATTTTAACACCAAAAAAAAAGAAACGCCCAGTGGACTGAATCAAAAGCTTTTTCTGCGTCCAAACTAATAGCAATTGTTTTAGAATTGTTTTGACTAAATGTAGTGTTCTTATGTTATCTTGTGTTTGTCGGTTTTTAATAAATCCTGTCTGGTCGCGATCGATCAAATCAGGAATAAATTCAAATTCAAATTCAAATTCAAACGTTTATTTCAAACTCAGGGTTCATATTAAATGCAGAACTAAAACGAGTAGAAAATAAATAAATAGATAAAAGTATATACAGATCAGCAGTCACTTGGCGCTCTTGTAACAACAATAACATACAATATTGAACTCAGTATAAAATAGAACGCCACCACTTCCAAATGCTGGAGTGAAGTGTGAGTGACGAGTTGACAATTGCTGATATAAGATGATTGTTACATGCCAGCAACCTTCCCATAAAACTGTAAACATTCTTTCGTATCAACTCGCCAAAAGACGGAATGTTCAAGGACACAAACATCTTGCTTGCACTCGACCTACGTGGTATATCTAACAACCTTCTTAGGGAGTTATTATATGCAGTGCAGATTTTGTTCCTAACAGCAACATTGCTATTAAACCATAAAGGTGAGCAATACATTGAGGTACAGAAGGTCTTGACCAGCATACATTTAACATCAGGAGAACATCTATGGAAATTTCGCAACAGTAAATTTGTTTGAGCATAGAGTTTCCTGAGTTGCCGGTTACAATCAACATTGGTCTTATCAGATTCAATCCACACACCTAAATATTTGACTTTTTCAACAAAGTTCAAGCTATTACCACAAAGTGGCATAACAGGATTCGAAGTATTGACACCCTTCGGTTTGAAAGCCATACACATAGATTTAGTACAGTTGAACAAGATGTCATTTTTTTCACCAAATTTTTCACATTCCGAGAGGAGATGTTGCATCGCTGCAGTAGACAAACTTAACAAACAGAGATCATCAGCATAGAAAATGTGATTTAACAGTGCACCGTTAATGGAGCCGCCCACATTAGTATTGTTCAACAGTACACTGAGATCATCAACATAGACATTAAACAACAAGGGTGACAGTATACCACCTTGTTTAACACCGTTGGTCACATGAAATTTGGATGAGGTAACATTGCTCCACCTAACAACCATAGACTGCCTTCTGTACCAGTATAACAGGATGCTAACAATGTAAATAGGAATACCTCGATTGATCAGTTTTCTAAACAAACACCAGTGGTTAATCCTATCAAAAGCTTTGCTAGCATCTAAAAACGTAGCATAGACACTAATGGATTGGCTTCTGAAGTAGTCAACAAATTCATGGAGAAGGTAAACAGCCTTATCAGTTGAATGAGCTGACTTGAAACCAAACTGATTATCGTTTGTCCACAGATAATCCTCAGTTCTGTTCAGAATTAAACCCTCTAACAATTTAGATATAACGTTTGCAATAGCTATAGGTCTGTAGTTGTTCATATCAGACAGACTGGCACATTTGTTTTTCACCAAGGGAATAATAACAGAGTCCATCAACATATCTGGCATGTAACCATGAACAAACATACAGTTAAAACACAATGACAACAGAATACACAAATTGAAATCAGCATTGATGAGGCATTCACTGGTGAGACAATCAGGGCCAGCTGATTTGCCTTTCTTGAGAACTTTGATCAGTGAAGCAACTTCAACAGGAGTAACAGCAGAAATATCGGCAGTATCAGACATGTCATTATACAGGCGAACATCATGCATAGCAGAATCCTTCATTGAAACATTCTTGACTGAGTTGAAAATAGCTTCATATTGACATTTCCACTTTTCAGCAATATTAACGTCATCAATAATATTTTCTAGTCTTTTTCTTATGATTGAAGCAAATATTCTGTAATCTATATTTAAAACTGAAATAGGTCTGTATGGTCCACATTCTGATCTGTCCTTGTCTTCCTTTGAGATCACAGATATTATTGCTCTTTTCCAAGATGGTGGGGTTTCTCCTCCTTTTAATATATAGTTAAAGCATTTTAATAACATTGGTGTTAGGAGATCCTGATATAACTTAAACCATTCTGTAGAATAACCATCCTCTCCTGGTACTTTATTAGTTTTCAACTTTGATATGGCTTTTTCAACCTCTACTTTGGTAATTTCTTGCATTATTAGTTTATTCTGTTTTTCACCTGTAGGTGGTAGATCTAAGGAGTCAAAGTAGTTTCACTTCAGGAGGTTCAGTTGTTTTTTGTTGGGCATACAACCCTTCATAATATGTTTCAAAGGATTCCTGTATATCTTCTGGTTTATAACAGATTTTTTGGGTGACGGGATGTTTAATTTTAGTAATTATTCTGTCAGCTTGTTGCTTATGCAATTTCCATGCTAGTATTTTTTTGGCTGTTGGTCCACTTTCATAATAATTCTGTTTAATATATTTAAGTTTCATTTCTATTTGTTTATCCAAAATATTATTCAGCTCTGACTTTGTAATTTCAATTTGTTTACAGATTTTAGGGTCATTTGAGTTCATGTGAATTTGCTCCATTGATTTTATTTGTCAGGTCAGTCTTCTGTTTCTCCCTCTCTTTTTTCCGTCTTGATGACCACATTATAAGTTTTCCTCTGAGTACTGCCTTCGCAGTATCCCACAGGGCACTTGGAGATATTTCTTCTTTATCATTGAATTCCAGAAACTCCTTGATTTCTTTTTTAATGAATTCTTTACTTTTGCTGTCATTTGGTAGGCTTGTATTAAGCCTCCATACAGTATTTTTAGGCTCAATATCCAAGTGTATCTTTAGATACACCCCTGAGTGATCAGAAACGTCTCTAACTCCAATTTTGCTATCTATTACTTGCTATCTTACACAATGGTCCTCTCCGGCATACAACTAGGAACATACCGGTCGCTATGGAGGGTGAGAATATGTATGGGCACATAATCATACCATGTAGGATAACTAAATAGACGGTTATGCTGTTTCATCCCATCTAGCAACAATGCTCTGCACTGTGTGTGTTTATATATTTACATATTTATTCCATCTAGCTACAATGCTCCGCACTGGGTGTGTTTATATTTATATATCTATATATTTATTCCATCTAGCTACAATGCTCCGCACTGTGTTTTTATATATCTACATATTATTCCATCTAGCTACATTGCTCCACACTGTGGGTGTTTATATACTTGCATATTTATTCCACCTAGCTGCAATGCTCCGTACTGTGGGTGTTTATATATTTACATATTTATTCCATCTAGCTACAATGCTCTGCACTGTGTGTTCATATATTCATATATTTATTCCATCCAGCTACAATGCTCTGCACTGTCTGTGTGTGTGTGTGTATATATATATTTTATAGTAATATGTACATATGTATATTAGCTGCTCTTGCTTGCTTGTTTTTTTTTCTTGCCTTCTGATTGTTGCTCTGAGTGTTGCTATCCCTGTGCTGTTGCAATCCTGGAATTTCCCCGTTGTGGGACTAATAAAGGCTTATCTTATCTTATCTTATCTTATCTTATTATCCTATGTTTTTCTGATCTGATTTAAACATAAAGCAATAATCGATTCTTGAATAATAAGCATGGGGGTGGGAGAAGAATGTATATGCTTTTATGAAGGGATGGAGTTCTATCCATACATCAATCAGACCAACCTCGTTTAGCATTTTTCTAACATATAAAGATGATGGATTCATCTTTTTTGTTGGGTTAGTGGAGTCTAAAGTAGGGTGAAGTTGCATGTTCCAATTGTGATGGCCTGAGTGCTGATTCTGTCCGTGCTCGGGTTGTCCAGTTTTTCCCCGTTCTTTCTGTTTTTTCATATGGCCGTTCAGGGCTTTTATTTTGACAGCGTTGCAACAGGGCTTTCGGCTGTCAAGCTGAGTCTCATTGTGACAGCTGTTCACCATTCCCCCAGTTACATTCCCCTTTATTGATTGGTTTGTATTTTGTATTTAAGGAAGCAGCTGAGGCTTACTCCTCGCTGCAACCTCATCAAACCTCCGTCACACTGTCGTCCAAGATTCATGATACTGTGGAGGATGTGGAAATGACGAGACTGAGTTTATCTCACGAGTCAGGTTTATTTCATTCTCCAACATCATCCAAACAGAAAAAGGGAAAGAATCCCCCAACATCTGCCCCTTTTATACCCCAGGACATCAAAGCGCACAGTCACATTGTCTTTTAATCCCAAGTCACAATGCGTCTTCTTCCAGGTCTTCTCACCCCCACCTAAAGTCACTGGTGGTCAGGAAATCCCTCAAGGTTGTCTCTTTGCATACAAAAGGCCATCTCTCACATCCTCCTGTCATCTCCTAGGAGGCTCAGTCCTTTTGTTCCTCTGAGACGTGAAGCATACAATAAGCATACAGTAATACACATGTGAAGCATATGAAACCCACATATGTGTCCCACATGACCCCCCCCCCCCAAACGTCTAAGATGGAACAACGTAATAACAGTTTGCATGTCATAATAAAATCACTACACATCAGTCCACATGCTGCTTGGGCCTCAGTCTTCTCCCGTGGCTGCTGTAAACAGGCTTTACCACCTCTGCGGTGCCCTCCTGCTGGGGAGCTGCTGTCTGGGGATGAGAACTGTTAGTCAATCTCTGTGGGTGTTCTGGGGAATGCTCTCTAGGGGGTCTGCCGTGCCGAGGAGCCTTGGCCAACTGCACACCCTCGTCAGCCACCACAAAAGCAGGTTTGAGCCTGTTTGAGCCAATCATTTCTTTTCTGCCCCCCAAATCTAGCAAAAAATGCTTATCCCCTGTTTCCAGCACTCTATATGGTCCATCATAAGGTGGGCATAACGGTGGGCGATGGGCATCGTTTCTGGCAAAAACAAACTCCGCATTTTTTAAAGCCTTAGGCACAAAAATGCGCGGAAAACTGTGGTGAACGGGGCCAGGTAGCATGCTCGAGTCCGTGCTACTCTGTAACTGTTGAGCTGGGGAGCATTCTGGCGCAGGATTATCTGGGAGGAATTCCCCGGGCAGCCGAAGTAGCTGTGCGAAAACTAGCTCAGCTGGGGAGGCTTCTAAATCCTCTTTAGGTGCAGAACGCAACCCCAATAAAACCCATGGTAGCCTGTCCACCCAATTTGCATCCGTAAGCGACGCTCTGAGGGCCGCCTTCAATGACCTGTGAAAACGTTCGCATAACCCGTTAGCTTGCGGGTTGTACGCGGTCGTGCGGTGGATCGTTGCCCCCAGGCTGCGGGCCATCGCTGACCAAAGTTCAGAAACAAACTGAGGGCCTCTGTCGGACGTAATGTCCGACGGGACTCCAAAACGCGCTACCCATGCCGTTAAAAACGCACGCGCGACCTCCTCAGCTGTGGTTGATGACAGTGGGACCACTTCCGGCCAGCGCGTGGTGCGGTCAGCCATTGTCAGAAGATGTGTGCGCCCCTGTGAGGGTGGGAGGGGGCCTACGAGGTCCACGTGAACATGATCAAACCTTTTAGCCGGAATGTGAAACGGCTCCAAGGGAGCTCTCGTGTGTTTGTGTACTTTGGCCCGTTGACAAGCTATGCAGGCTGCCGCCCACTCTCTAACTTGTTTGTGCAGGCTCGGCCATACAAATTTCTCTCCCACCATTTTGACCGATGCGCGCACTCCCGGGTGCGCCAGAGAATGGATCGAGTCAAAAACGTGGCGGCGCCACGCGGCCGGTACCACAGGACGCGGTCGCCCAGTGGAGACATCGCAGATTAGGGGGGGCATACCATCTTGCAGCACCCTGTCCTCCAGCCTTAACCCTGTTGGTCCAGACTGGAGCACGCGCACGTCTGCGTCGCTAACCTGATCTGCGGCCATGGTTGCAAAATCTATCCCTACGCGGACTGGGGCCGCGCGCACTTCTGTGTCGCTAACCCGATCCGCAGCCATGGTTGCAAAATCTACCCCTACGCAGGCTGGAGCCGCCACGGCGCGCGAGAGGCAGTCTGCCACTACACTAAGTTTACCCGCCACATGCTGGATATTGGTACTAAACTCCAAGATCGCGGCCAGCTGTCTCTGCTGCCGGTCCGACCACGGTTCTGAAACGTTGGCCATCGCAAAAGTTAGCGGCTTGTGGTCAACGAACGCGGTGAAACGGCGTCCCTCCAGCCAGAACTGGAAGTGGCGAATGGCCAAGTGGAGAGCTAACAACTCCCTGTCGAATGCGCTGTATTTTCGTTCACTATCGCGCAAGGTCCTGCTGAAAAAGGCGAGCGGTTGCCAAGCTCCGGCTACATACTGTTCC
This sequence comes from Pholidichthys leucotaenia, assembly GCA_020510985.1. Taxonomy (NCBI): domain Eukaryota; kingdom Metazoa; phylum Chordata; class Actinopteri; order Cichliformes; family Pholidichthyidae; genus Pholidichthys; species Pholidichthys leucotaenia. The sequence continues at coordinate 36,540,172 of CM035837.1, read as the reverse complement.
ACGACCACCCCTATGGCCACATCTGACGCGTCAGTAGTGAGCGCTATGCGGGCCATTGGGAGTGGATGTGCTAACAACGCAGCGTTCGCCAGGGCTGTTTTGACTTCAGAGAATGCGCGCTCTCGCTCCGGAGACCATTCGATTTTATTTGTGGGTTTTTGTTTTTTTAGTGCAGCATACAATGGTTGCATGAGCTGTGCTGCGCGGGGGAGGAAACGGTTATAAAAATTCACCATTCCCAAAAACTCCTGTAGCGCTTTAACTGTTTGTGGCTGGGGAAAATTTGTTACTGCGCGCACTTTGTCAGGCAGAGGAACCGCTCCTTCTGGAGAGACGCGATGCCCCAAAAAATCAATCTGCGTCACCCCGAACTGACACTTCACTGGGTTGGTTATTAACCCGTGCTCTGCCAACCTCCGGAAAACTGCCGTGAGGTGGTTTTCATGTTCGTCTTCGGACGCGCTGGCTACCAATATGTCATCCAGGTAGACGAACACGAAGGGGAGATCGCGCAACACCGCGTCCATCATGCGTTGGAATGTCTGCGCCGCGCCTTTAAGCCCAAACGGCATTCACAAAAACTCGAATAGCCCGAACGGAGTTATTACCGCTGTTTTGGGTATGTCCTCAGCGCACACTGGGACCTGGTGGTAACCGCGTACCAAGTCTATCTTAGAAAAAACGCGCGCCCCCACCAAATGAACTGAAAAATCTTGGATGTGCGGGATCGGGTAGCGGTCGTGCGCTGTAGCGTTGTTCAACCTGCGGAAATCACCGCAAGGTCGCCACGAGCCATCAGCTTTCGGGACCATGTGAAGTGGTGAAGCCCATGGGCTTTTCGAACGCCTGATGATGCCCAACTTTTCCAGGTTGGCAAACTCCTCGCGCGCTATGGTCAGTTTAGCTGAATCCAAGCGCCGAGCTTTTGCAAAAACGGGCGGTCCGGTGGTAGTAATAAAATGTTCCACCCCGTGTTTAGCCACGGTCGCCGAAAATGTTGGGACCGTGAGTGCTGGGAACTGAGTGAGGAGTGTGTGGAACTTACCACTCGCAGCTGTGACGTTGGCTTGTGCTGTTGGCGGGGCCACTCGAGCTGTACAGGGAATAGAATAAAAAGAGAGTGCATTAATCAGGCGTCTGTTAGCAAGATCAACCAACAAACCATGTGAGCACAAAAAATCAGCCCCTAACATGTTGAAATTGACTGCAGCTATGACGAAAGTCCACTCGAATGTATGGCCGTTTAGGGACAGAAGCAACGTCCTCTCACCAAAGGTCTTAATCGCCGAGCCGTTCGCTGCTGACACCCCGGGACCACTGGAAGGCGCCAGCCGGTCAGCGGAGGAAGGTGTGATGAAACTCTGCTGGGAGCCTGTGTCCACGAGGAAATGTCTCCCTGAGCGCGCATCCCTCAAGTAGAGCAGCTTGTTCTCCTCTCCGAGGGCCGCAGCTGCTACCGACCCCCGGTCTTGGCGTTTCCCGAGCGCTTGAAATGGCACGGTGGTATACATTTGCGTGCCTTCTCTGCGAAGTGGCGATGGTAGAAACAAAGGACATCATCTGCTTCGTGTTTCTTGGCCTTTGCCGCCGCCGTCGTCGGTTAGTCTGGTACTGCTGCCTCTGGCCCCCTGCCATCTCCGGACGTTGTGCCGAGCTCCGCTGCCGTGGCGGTGGCCGCGCGCCGTTTGGCGACGTTGACGAGTCGTTGCGCCTCTTGGCCCAGCTCGCGGTAGTCTCGACGGGCCAACAATGGCGAACCTGCCAGGGTCACTCTCACCGCTGACGGTAGGGTCCTGAAGAAAAGGTGGGCAAAGATGAAGTGGTCATCGTCAGAGTCTTTCAACCCCAACATCTTCTCCATCAGGTCCGCAGGCCTGTCGCTTTCAAATTCAGTCAGCGCCAGGAGCCCCTCTGCTCGCTCTTCCACCGAGGGGGTGAAGTACCGGATGAGTGCAGCCTTTAACGCGCCGTATTTGTCGCTGTCTGGCGGCTGGTTGATCAGGCTCTGCACATGCTGGGCTGTGTGGCTGTCCAGTTTTGCAACCACATGGTAGAACTTTGTGGCGTCTACCGAAATCCTCCGGAGGTTGAACTGCGCCTCGACCGCGTTAAACCAGGAGCGCGGATTGTTCTGCCAGAAGTCCGGTAGCTGAACTGTGGCTGCATTTGTTTGGCTGGCTCCTCACAAGTCTGGCTCAGGAGCATTCTCTCCGGTCATGATACGGCTTAGGGTCACCAGTGTGGAGGATGTGGAAATGACGAGACTGAGTTTATCTCACGAGTCAGGTTTATTTCATTCTCCAACATCATCCAAACAGAAAAAGAGAACGAATCCCCCAACATCTGCCCCTTTTATACCCCAGGACAAGAAAGCACACAGTCACATTGTCTTTTAATCCCAAGTCACAATGCGTCTTCTTCCAGGTCTTCTCACCCCCACCTAAAGTCACTGGTGGTCAGGAAATCCCTCACGGTCATCTCTTTGCATACAAAAGGCCACCTCTCACATCCTCCTGTCATCTCCTAGGAGGCTCAGTCCTTTTGTTCCTCTGAGACGTGAAGCATATAATAAGCATACAGTAATACACATGTGAAGCATATGAAACCCACATATGTGTCCCACAATACATTTGTATTCCTCATCTCTCAGTAAGTGTTCTTCCACATAATCTGTGTTCTAGTTTCGTAGTGTGTATTTCCTCGTAGCCTGAGATTTGGAGTCTAAGTGTATGTTCGTGTTTTTGCCCCACGTGGCTGTTTATTTTGTCATTTGTCTTTTTGTTAATAAACATGCAAACTCATCGGCTGGTTTTCGGCGTCTTATTGATGGCTTTTGAGGGCCATCGTTGACAGTAGGTCGCAGCCAGAACAAAACGCCGGTCACTGTGAGTTTGTTTTTTTGGGGGGGCTTGTTGTTTTTCCCTGTTTTTCCGGATACCAGCGTGTTGGAGATGGCGTCGCCAGGAGAGGGCTATTCCTTGGACTTGGGCTACAGGCTGATCGTGTTCTTGATAGATCTAGATGGCCTGCTCTCCAACGCTCGCCGTGGCATCACTCCTGACTGGTACTTGGACCTCTATTAACTGCAATCCTCACCACGCCAACCACGCCGAGGTAAGGAAGAGCATGGTGGAAATTACGGCTCTCCAGGAGAAGACCCGTGGACCGGAGGGGAATTCCGGCAGGAAGCCGAAGGTGAAGCATCCCCGTTCCTCTCCTCGGGATCCAGTTCCTGTCGCCCACCCAGCCCAGGAGTCCACGTCACCCAAGGGCCGTCCCCATCCACAGCGGAAGAGGACGTCAGCCAGGATTCCCCCAGAAGAGATGCAGTGGGCAGCTGAGCTCATCCCGGGCCGTGTGGCTGAGGCACGCTCTTCCGTCCATCTGACTCTCATCATGAATCAGAATCAGAATCAGAATCAGAATCAGATTTATTGCCATTGTAGTACACAAACTAGGAATTTGTCTCGGTGCAATGCTGCAACATTAAACATGATAAAATAAAAGAAATAAAAAACTATACATGCAATAAAGTGTAGACTAAGAATGAGTAAAACTAGTCAAAGCAGTTTTTAAATATATTAGCGAGCAGCAGATATTGTGGCGTACCAGTGCAGTCGGTAATGCAAAAAGAAAACAGTGATGATTGACCTGAGTCTGGTTGAGCTGCTGTACATAGTGCACAAGAGTCAATAAGTCACTTAGTGTTCAGCAGTCTGATGGCAGAGGGGAAGAAGCTGTTCATGTGACGGGATGTTTTAGTCTGAATGGACCGAAGTCTTCTACCTGAGGGGAGGGGGGCAAACAGTACGTGACTAGGGTGTGAAGGATCGGCTATGATCCAGCCTGCACGCCTCCGGGTCCTGGAGATGTACAGGTCCTGGAGAGATGAGAGCTTGCAGCCGATCACCTTCTCAGCAGCGCGCACGACGCGCTGCAGCCTTAGTCTGTCCCTGGCAGTGGCTCCTGCGTACCACACGGTTATGGAGGTGGTGAGGATGGACTCGATGATGGCCGTGTAGAACTGCACTAACATCTTGGTGGGTAGCTTGAGCTTCCTCAGCTGCCGCAGGAAGAACATCCTCAACATGAAGCATGTGGTGGCGGCAGTCAGACTGGTGGAGGTCAATCCCGAACTTTATGACTATCCCGAGTTCTCCGAATTACTGGCCTCTGTCTCCACGCAGCAGCGGCAGTTTCCTGATCTAACCTTTGCCTCACCCTCTGCCGGTAAACGCCGTCACCCTGCTCACTCCCAGCCTCAGCGAGATCCCCGTCCGGATCCTGTTCCGGGCTGCCGAAAGAACTCTCCCTCCCAGCTAGCTGTTGCCCCTGCGTCACGACGGAAGGGAGAGACAGCAGCCTCCACCTCCAGGTCTTCTGTTCCCGCTGTTCCGTCAGCTCCTCATCCCCGGACTACCTCGGCTGCTCCTCCCTCCTCCTCGACGTTTTCTCCAGCTGCTGTGAGCTACACGAGTCCTGCTCCGGCTGTGCCCGTCATCGATCCTTTGCAAGCGGCTCCTCTTCGTCTTCCCGGGGGGCCCTCCATCACCATCCACGGGGAAAAGGGAGGAACGAAGCCCGTTACAGCAGGCACCATCGGCCCTCTGGAGAAAAGGCAAGTGCTATTTCATTCTCTTCCTCCGTGCTATGAAGTGCCTTGTCTGACTCCTGGGGGTGGAGTTCACGGTTCAGAGCCCCCCCCCCCCGAGCTCTCGCCACCTGCTGTAACTATTAACTGTGAACGTGCATCCTCTGTGTCTCCTTCCCCTGAGCGTCCCCCGGTGCTAGGAATACACCACCGGACGAAGAAGGAGCCTGCGGCCCTGGAGAGCCTGTTTCCAGCCCCACAGCCACGTCACGGGCAGAGGAGGAGGGCGGACTGCCGATTGGAGCCTGCGCCGACGATCAAGTGTTCCCAGATCTTCACAGAGGAACGGTTCGATCCAGCAGGCCACGGATCCCCGGCCACCATGCCGTGCGGGCCTTCGGCATGGACTTCTGCGCCATCCCCAGACTGTGAGGACCATCATGCCGGCTGCAGAGCCCGCCACAGTCGAGTGGGAACCAGGAGTGGACCTCCAGCTCGTTGAACCTGGATCATCGGAGTCCTGGGCAGCGGTAGAGCCCGAGATCAGGCAAGTGCTCTATTTTGTCTTTCTCTTCTCTATTCTGGAGCATTACTGCCTGTCTCTCAGGGAAACGAGCCGGGTGCAGCCGATCGCTGCACCCGAACTTGTCTCACCAGGCTCTGCCGCTGCTGGTTATACTGATCCTGGTTTTCTTTTTTGTTCCTCTGAGCCTTCTCCCAAGGCCACCGGTGATGAGTCTGTTCCAGTTGTCATCGTGGAGGGTCCAGGTTCGTGCTCGGCGATCATCCCTGGTGCTGTTCCGACCCAATCGGAGTCCATCGTGGGTGCAGCTCCAACTCAATCGGGGTCTGTCGTGGGTGCAGCGCTGGCCCGATCGGGGTCCAGCAAGGGCGCATCACCAGTTCGGTTCGAGGTCTGGGAGGGAGCTGCGGATTCTCTGCCGACTGATGCCGGACTGGTCCCTCATGTTTCCCCCTTTCCTTCTCCACCGGGTGCCACTGGGGTTCCCCGTGTTCGGCTCGGCTTTCCCTCGCTGCTCTTCTGGGTAGGGAGGCCGCCTCTGGGTTCTCCCCTCCGGTCCTGGTGGCCTAAAGACGCGGGTAGGCCGCCCGGGAGACTGCTTTGCCAGTTTGGCGTTCTGGGTCGGCCACCCGACGGACTGTCTTCTTGGCTCGGCGACCTGGTCCAGCCGCCAGAGGTACTGTTTCTCCGGGCCTGGGACTGGGGTAGGCCGCCCGAACTGTTTATTTTTCCCCTGCCAGCAATGTGGAATCGGGATGCGGGTAGACCTCCCGAACGTTTTTTTTTTTTTTCTGTGCACTAACTGCTGGCATCCCTGTTGTGATGTTTCTTATTTTTTATCGAAGTTATGTGGTTTATGCCAGCAGAAAGAGGCAAAGATCCTAATTAATACTGTAGTAATGAATGTTTATTCTGCATTTTTTTTTAAAATTCTGTTTAACCATTAATTCGTTCCTCACAGCTCCCACATTGAATGAATTAGTCGTCTTTAGTTTTTTTTTCTTTTTTCCTTTTTTTTTTGACTGTTAATAATGTAGTTTTCCGCCTTTAGCTTTGGCCGTATTTCGCAAGGCCAGCATAGAAAATACAATTAGTTAAACCCAACTGTTAATCATCATAAATTATCAAGTCTTCTAAAGTCGAGATTTCTTTCCTGGGTTGACATTGCTGGGGAGAAGGAAGAATTCTCGTTTAAACTTGTAGTTTTGGTGTTTGCTATATTTTTGTGTTTAAAGCACCTTGATGAATTTTTCATATTGACGTTTCTGGGAGTTTTGCTTTAAAATAAAACATGTGGTTTAAAAGGAAACGTCCTCTCGGTGTTGGACCACAGCTGTCGAATGGCACCCTGGTGAAACCATAGGACTGTCTGCCAGGTGGATTTTTTTTTCTTCTTTTGTGAATGAATGTGAATGAATGAATTTATTTCGGATAGTACAGTACAGGTTAAAAGAAACTGAATAATGTAACAACAAGGTCAAATTAGACAGTGACTCCTCTGATTATACAATTCAACGTAAGTTATCCGAAATGGGTGATGGCTGAAGCCGCAGCTTATATTGCCCACCCATATTCCACCCAAGAATTCAAAAGAGAAAAAGAGAAAACAGACAAGAGCGATTACAATTCAAAACAAAGCTAAGACAAAATGTGACAGAGAAAAAAAAACTAAGCTAAGCTAAGCGATTACTATTCAAAAACAAATCTAAGACAAAATGTGACAGAAAAGAAAAAGAAAAATAAACAACAAAAAACTAAGCTACAACACAACACAGGCTGGATATGGCAGTCCTTATGTGATTTTACATGTCGTCTTGTATATATGTTTGGAGTATTTCTTCCTTTAGTTTTTGTTTAAATTGTCCAAGCGTTGTACATGATTTTAATTCAGGTCCAAAATCGTTCCATAATGTGACTCCTTGCACTGAAATACAGTGTTGCTTGGTGGTTGTTCTCACTGTAGGCTTTTGAAATATACATGTTCCTCTGAAGTGATATCGTTTCTCCCTTATTTGGAACAACTTTTGGATATTTGCAGGCAGTGATAAATTCTTCACTTTAAACATTATTATTGCAGTTTTAAAGTCAACCAGATCTTTCAACTTGAGAGTTTTTTGTTTAAGAAAAAGTGGGTTTGTTGGTTCCCTGTAAGCTGCTTTGTTTATTATTCTAATAGCTCTCTTTTGAAGCATAAAGAGTGGATATATGTTTGTTTTAAGATAAGATAAGATAAGATAAGCCTTTATTAGTCCCACAACGGGGAAATTCCAGGATTGCAACAGCACAGGGATAGCAGCACTCAGAGCAACAATCAGAAGGCAAGAAAAAAACAAGCAAGCAAGAGCAGCTAATATACATATGTACATATTACTATAAAATATACTGTATATATACACACACACACACAGACACAGTGCAGAGCATTGTAGCTGGATGGAATAAATATATGAATATATGAACACACAGTACGGAGCATTGCAGCTAGGTGGAATAAATATGCAAGTATATAAACACACACAGTGCGGAGCAATGTAGCTAGATGGAATAATATGTAGATATATAAAAACACAGTGCGGAGCATTGTAGCTAGATGGAATAAATATATAGATATATAAATATAAACACACCCAGTGCTGAGCATTGTAGCTAGAGGGAATAAATATGTAAATATATAAACACACACAGTGCAGAGCATTGTTGCTAGATGGGATGAAACAGCATAACCGTCTACTTAGTTATCCTACATGGTATGATTATGTGCCCATACATATTCTCACCCTCCATAACGACCGGTATGTTCCTAGTTGTATGCCGGAGGGGACCATTGTGTAAGTCTATTGCATCTTTTGCATTCAAAAAACTATTAGTTTGTTACGTCTTTTTGCTATCTCTGCGAGCAGCCCTGCTTAGGTTGTACAGTCTGACAGCCGTTGGTAGGAAGGACCTACGAAACCTCTCGGTTGTGCACCTGGGATGATGTAGTCTGCTGCTAAATGAGCTCCTCAGTGCATCCAGTATGTCCTGCATAGGGTGGAACTCGGACTCCAGCAGAGATGACAGTTTAGCCACCGTCCTTCTCTCTCCTATCTCCTCCATCGGATCAAGGCGCTGCCCCAGGACAGAGCTAGCTTTCTTAATCAGTTTGTTCAGTCTCTTCCTATCGGCTGCAGTAATGCCACTGCCCCAGCAGACCACTCCAAAAGTGATGGCTGATGCCACCACCGTGTCATAGAATGACTTCAGCAGCGCCCCTTGTACACCAAAAGACCTGAGTCTCCTCAGTAGGAACAGCCTGCGCTGTCCCTTCTTGTAGAGTGCGTCAGTATTGTGTGACCAGTCTAGTTTATTGTTCAGATGAACACCCAGGTACTTATAGGATGTCACCATCTCGATGTCTGTTCCCTGTATATTTACTGGTGCTGTGAGGGGTTGTCCTTGCCTGCGGCAGTCCACCACCAGCTCCTTAGTTTTCCTCGCGTTGATCTGGAGGCAGTTCCGATGGCACCAGTCCACGAAGTCCTGGATAAGCCCTCTGTACTCAGCTTCATCTCCATTGGAGATGAGGCCAACGATCGCAGAGTCATCAGAGAACTTCTGTAGATGGCAGTGTGTTGTGTTGTGTGAGAAGTCTGCAGTATCAAGAGTGAACAGGAAGGGAGCCAGCACCGTTCCCTGGGGGGCCCCCGTGCTACTGATGATCGTGTCGGACACACAGTCCCGGGTTCTCACAAACTGAGGCCGGTTCGTGAGGTAGTCCAGGATCCATGATGACAGGTGCTGGTCCACCCCTGCGCGCAGCAGCTTGTCCTTCAGGATCATCGGTTGGATGGTGTTGAAAGCACTGGAGAAGTCAAAGAACATGATCCTCACCATATTCCCGGGCTTCTCCAGGTGGGACAGAGAACGGTGAAGGAGGAAGATCACCGCATCCTCCACCCCAATGCCATGCTGGTAGGCGAACTGGAGTGGATCCATCGCTGGTTCCACCAGGGGGCGGAGGTGAGCAAGGAGCAGTCTCTCCAGGGTCTTCATCAAGTGGGACGTCAAGGCCACCGGTCTGTAGCTGTTCAGGTCTTTGGGGTGGGAAGTTTTTGGTACAGATACCACACAAGATGTTTTCCAGAGCTGTGGTACCCTCCCCAGTTTCAGGCTCATGTTGAAGATATACGTCACAATCCCACACAGCTGGTCTGCACAGGACTTGAGGAGCTTTGCGCTGATGCCGTCCGGTCCCGGCGCCTTCCTCACTTTGATCTTCCTCAGCTCCGTCCTCACCTGGGTCTTGGTCAGGGTCAGGATGGGGGGCTGTGTGTTGGGAGTGGGGGGGGTGTCGGTGGAGTGGGGAGTGGGCAGCAGGACTTGATTTCTTAGAGGCAGCAGTGGTTGTTGTGCAGACAGGGGGGAGGGCGGTTGGTCAAATCTATTGAAAAACAGATTCAGGTTGTTCGCCCACTCCCTGCCCCCCGTGGCCTGGGGGGAGGTATTCTGGAGCCCCGAGATGGTTTTGAGGTTTCTCCAGACCCCGCTGATGTCGCTCTGTTGCAGCTTGTCCTCCATCTTCTTCCTGAAGCTGTCCTTGCCTTCTCTGATCTTTCTCCTCAGCTCCCTCTGTACGGACTTCAGCATCTCCCTGTTCCCCGACCTGAAGATCCTCTTCTTCTCTCTCAGAAGTGTTTTTATCTCAGGGTTGATCCAGGGTTTGTTGTTTGAGTGACGCCGTATGGTCTTGGTGGGAACGGATTTGTCCACACAGAAGCTGAGGTAGCCCGTGAAGGTGTGAATGAGGCCATCGATGTCCTCACCATGTGGATCGCAGAGCTGCTTCCAGGCGGTGGCTTCAAAACAGTCCTTTAGAGTGTCCATTGTCTCCTCAGACCATAACTCCACAGTGTGCATGGCCGGAGGTTGTCTGTGCACTAGGGGTTTGTGCACCGGCCGGAGATGAACCAAGTTGTGATCCGATCTCCCGAGTGGGGGGAGTTGTGATGAGGTGTACGCCTCCTTAGTGTTTGCGTAGAATAAATCCAGTGTTTTATTGTCTCTAGTGTGGCATGTGACATACTGGGTGAACGTGGGTAGAATGGGAGATGAGGAGCAGAGCATCTGGGTGTTCTGTCTGCAGCCTGCTGGTTACTGAATGGATGACGTCACGCGCTGTCCCAGCGTTTGCCGTCGGATTTGCATAAACAACAATGCAGATCACGTGTGAGTGTTCTCTCAGGAGATATGTAGGCCTCATGCTAACAGCTAGCAACTCAATGTCTTTGCTGCAGTGTCGTTGTTTAACAGTGATATGTCCCGGTCTGCACCAGTTGTTGTTAACATACATTATCACTCCACCGCCCCTAGTTTTGCCACTCTCTGGTGTTCGGTCAGCTCGTATCATGTGAAAACCCTCCAGCTCAATGTTAGCATCTGCTGCTAGTTCAGTTAGCCACGTCTCAGTAAACAAAAGGAGAGAGCACTTCCGGTAAGTGCTATCATAACGGGAGATAGCCGCTAGCTCATCCACCTTTCCCAGTATCGACCGTACATTTCCCATGACAACAGATGGAAGGGAGGGTCTGTATCTTATATTTTTTGTCCTCCGCCTTACTCTAGCCCGGCAGCCGCGGCGTTTTCGCCTCAGTTCTCACGGTATGTCGAGTTTTTCCAATGGGACCGGGTGGCGGTTGAATGCTAGCAGCTCTTCCCTGCTGTATCGTATCCTGCTATAAACAGTGGCTCCGTCGACCGGCTCAGGAGACATTTGGGACGATCTGTGTGTCCGTGATATAAATGGAGTGAAAAAAAAAAAAAGACGGATCAAAAGAGAGAGGAAGGGAAAAAGACTCGGAATCGAGCCGCTGTTGCAAAAGGCAGCCTACTCGTGTGGCGCCGAGAGAAGTTTTATATGTAAAACGTTTTATATGTAAAACGAGAGTTTTATATGTATTTCCCCATACTTCATTACAATATGTCATGTATGGGAGTATTAATGAATGATACAAGGTGTATATGTCTTATGAGACGAGACAGCATTCATCCCACTTTGGATGGTGCTTCTCATTTATCTAACAATCTGGCATCTTTTTTATCCAAATTTCCAAAACCATGACTACTCAGAGTTGGGACCAGGAAGCAGAGTCGCAGTCTTACACGCCTCTCTGCAGCTCCTCTTCATCCGCCACCGCTCAGCTTAGCCCCTGTCTTCCCCATCAGAGAATCGTTGTCTGCTCCCTCCAAAGTAAATAAAAATATAATGTATAAGCGTCCCAAAGTGATAAAGCAAAATATTGGTAAAACTCAAATTAAACATAAAGCCTCTAAAATGAATGATTTGGCCTCTGTTCCTCCTCATAATTTAAAAATTAAATGTGGTTTATTAAATATTAGGTCTCTAACTCCCAAGTCTCTGTTAGTCCATGATCTGTTAATTGATCATCAGATTGATTTAATTTCCCTTACAGAGACTTGGTTAGGGCAAGAGGATTATGTTGGTTTAAATGAATCAACTCCCTCTGGTTATTTAAACTGTCAAAATCCCAGAAGTTCTGGTCGTGGAGGAGGAGTAGCAACAATTTGCCATTCCAAATTACTAGTTAATGTAAAGCAAAAAACATGTTATAATTCCTTTGAGGGCCTGGTCCTCAGTGTTGGGCACTTTAGCAATTTCAGGTTAAACCCAATTTTATTTGCCATAGTTTATCGTCCCCCATCAACCTATTCAGAATTTTTATCCGAATTTGCTGATTTCTTAGCTGATTTAGTGCTGAAATCTGATAGAATAATTATAGTAGGGGACTTTAATATACATGTGGATGTAGATAGTGACTGCCTTAATGTGGCTTTTAATTCAATATTAGACTCGATTGGGTTTTCTCAGAAAGTAGGAAATTCTACTCATTACCTCCACCATACATTGGACCTTGTTCTGACATATGGCATAGAAATAGAAAATCTTGTAGTGTCTCCTCATAACCCTGTACTGTCAGACCATTGTCTGTTAACCTTTGATTTTACTATTTCTGACTATTTGGCTCCTAAAGAAAAATATTATCACAGTAGATGCCTCTCAGATGATGCTGTTTCCAAATTTATGCAGATTGTTTCCTCTATGCCATGTGTCAACACAACGGAAATAAGCTATAGACAGCTTGCTCCTTCTGTAATTGATAACATGGTGGATAGTGTTTCAGCTTCTCTGCATCAGGCTCTAGACTTGGTGGCCCCCTTAAAAAAGAAAAAGTCTAATCAGAGATTTTTAACTCCTTGGTTCAACACAGAAACTCGTAGCTTAAAACAGAAGACTCGTCAATTAGAAAGAAAATGGCGCTCTACTAATTTAGATGAAATCTATTTAGCTTGGAGAAATCATCTTTTAATTTATAAAAAATCTCTTAGAAAAAATCTCTTAGAAAAGCTAGAACGAGTTATTACTCTGCATTAATAGAAGAGAACAAGAATAATCCCAGGTTTCTTTTCAGTACTGTAGCCAGGTTGACAAAGAGTCAGGACTCTGTCAATCCTAGCATCCCCTTAGAGCTTACTAGTCAGGACTTTATGAACTTTTTCAATAATAAAATTTCATCCATCAGAGATAAAATCAATCAGATTCTTCCCACAGTTAACTTAAATACTGTAACTACTACAACTCCTTCTATTGATGTCTGTCTTGATGAGTTTACTCCAATCGACCTTTGTGAGTTAGACAAAATAGTTTCCTCATCCAAACCTTCAACTTGTCTTTTAGACCCTATTCCTACCAGGTTATTTAAAGAAGTCTTCCCACTTATTGGTAGCTTTATTCTTCATATAATCAATTCTTCATTAACTTTAGGCCATGTACCGCAGGCTTTTAAAACGGCTGTAATTAAACCCTTACTCAAAAAGCCAACGCTAGATCCAGGAGCTTTAGCTAACTATAGACCAATCTCTAATCTCCCTTTCATTTCAAAAATCTTAGAAAGAGTTGTTGCTACGCAATTATTTGACCACCTGCAGGGAAATGGTTTACTTGAAGAGTTTCAATCTGGGTTTAGAATCCATCATAGTACTGAAACAGCCTTAGCGAAGGTCACTAACGACCTCCTCATTGCATCTGATAATGGACTAGTTTCTGTACTTGTCCTTTTAGATCTTAGTGCAGCTTTTGATACTATTGATCATAATATTCTACTTGATAGATTAGAACACTATGTTGGACTTAATGGAACTTCGTTGCAGTGGTTTAGATCTTATTTATCTGATAGGTTCCAGTTTGTTCATGTAAATGATGAGTTTTCTTTCAGCTCAAAGCTTAGTCATGGAGTTCCACAGGGATCTGTGCTAGGCCCTACTCTTTTTAGTTTATATATGCTTCCGTTAGGCAACATTATTAGAAAGCACTGTATACATTTTCATTGTTATGCAGATGACACACAATTATACCTGTCATTGAAGCCAGATGATACTAATCAATTAGCCAAGCTAGAAGCCTGTCTTAAGAAAATCAAAGCTTGGATGACTTGTAATTTCCTGCTATTAAATTCAGATAAGACTGAAGTCATTCTTGTTGGTCCAAAAAACCTTAGAAATTCCTTTCCAAATCAAACTTTCAGTTTGGATGCAGTTACTCTTTCTCTTAATAGCTCTGTGAGGAACCTTGGAGTTATTTTTGATCAGGATTTGTCCTTCAATTCACATATTAAATTTGTTTCTAAGACTGCCTTCTATCATTTGCGTAATATTGCCAAGATTAGGAGCATCTTGTCTCAGAGTGATGCTGAGAAGCTGATCCACGCTTTTGTTAGCTCGAGATTAGATTATTGTAATTCTTTATTATCAGGCTGTCCTAAAACATCTTTAAAAAGTCTTCAGCTGATCCAAAATGCTGCAGCAAGAGTTTTAACAGGTACTAGAAAGAGAGATCATATCTCTCCGGTTCTGGCCTCCCTTCATTGGCTTCCCATAGAGTTTAGAATTAAGTTTAAAATCCTTCTTCTTACTTACAAAGCTCTAAACAATCAGGCTCCTTTTTATTTAAAAGATCTGATACTACCGTATCATCCTAATAGAGCACTACGCTCCCAAAATGCAGGATTACTTGTAATACCTAGAATCTCCAAAAGTACAATGGGAGGCAGAGCCTTCAGTTATCAAGCTCCTCTCCTGTGGAATCAGCTGCCAATCTGGATTCGGGAGTCAGACTCGATCTCTGTTTTTAAGAATAGGGCTAAAACCTACCTTTTTGATATAGCCTACAATTAGGGAGGGATCATGTGTTTCTGAACCCTCCCTTAGTTATGCTGCTAATAGGTTTAGTCAGCCGGGGGACCTCCAGTAATGCACTGGGCCTCACTCCTTTCCTCACTCTCTATGAAATATTTTTTTTTTTTTTTTTTGCTGGTCATTAACATTTGTTTGTTCTCTCCCATAGATTGAGTCCCCATCGTGCTGTTTGCTCTCTACATGTCTGTTCTTTTCTTCTTCTCTATCCCCTCACCCCCCAGCCAGTCGCAGCAGATGACTGCCCCTCCCTGAGCCTGGTTCTGCTGGAGGTTTCTTCCTGTTAAAAGGGAGTTTTTCCTCTCCACCGTCGCCAAGTGCTTGCTCACAGGGGATCGCCTGATTGCTGGGGTCTTTCTGCAACTGTGGGGGTCCCCCCTACAGTTGATAGCGCTATGAGATGACTGTTGTTGTGAAATGGCGCTATATAAATAAAGTTGAATTGAATTGAATTAGTGTGGGTTGATTCAGCAAATATTTCACTCTGTGTAATATTGCAATTGATTTGGATACTTTACCTTTAATATAATTAATATGTGACTTCCAACACAGTTTATTATCAATTATTACTCCAAGAAATCTAGTTTCAGATACCCTTTCAATCTCTACACCATTTACACTGAGTTTAGGTACTGGGATGTTGTGATGGTTGTTAAAGACTATAAATTTTGTCTTACTTAAATTGAGCGTTAATTTGTTTGAATCAAACCACAGTTTAAGCTTTCCTAATTCCTTTCCGAGTGTATCCAGAAGTTGTTCCAAATTGCTTCCACTGCACAATAGATTAGTGTCATTGGCAAACAATATTAAGTCCATTTTTTCTGAAACTTTACATATATCATTTATATACATATTGAATAATAATGGTCCCAAAACTGAACCCTGTGGGACTCCACAGGTAACCTTCAGTAACTGTGAGTTTTTGTTGTTAACACATACATACTGATATCTATTCTTTAAGTAACTACTTAACCAGGACAGTGCTACCCCTCTAATACCACAATTTTGTAGTTTCTTTAATAATAGATTATTATACACTGTATCAAATGCTTTTTTAAGATCCAGGAATACTCCAACTGAATACTCTTTATTTTCGATGGCTGTTGAACCTGAGGTGTTTCATGTTCACGGCATCCTTTCTGACGTGCAATAGTTCTCCTCATTCTATTGCTCTCCATCTGGTGGGTCTTCTTCTTCTTCTTTCCTTCTTCTTCTTCTTCTTCGTTGAGGCCGCTGGTTGAGGGATATGTGATATGTGCGATATGTGCAGCAATCCTGGAATTTCCCCATTGTGGGACTAATAAAGGCTTATCTTAATTCCAGTTCATGGATAGGATCATGAAAATAGATCCGAGCAAAAAGAAGCTTTCCGGCATGGACTCACTGTATATGACATCATAAAGACACATTTGTCTATGTGCCGTCATATAGGCATCACAAGTCGTCCTATGATGCCTGAGTTCATGGTCTATATGACATCATAAAGACACATTTGTCTATGTGTCCTATGATGCCTGAGTTCATAGGACATCCTATGATGTTCAGGCAGAGATCATAGGCTGTCCTATGATGTCCTACAAATGTGACACACACACACACAGAGTTCTTGCTTTTATATAGTGATTATTTTAGTTTATACAGTATCACTGTTTGTGTTCAGTGATGGAGTTCAGTGTAATATTGAATTTCTTCTGTGTACCATCAATACAGTCATGCAGTACTATAACAGGACATTATTAACAATATTTTGTTATTAAAAGGTTTTTTTAAAACTGTAATCAACCGAATTAACTACAAAACACCCAACATTATTATACACAGCAGAAGGACCCGTTTGACTGCAACCGTTGCATCAGTGTTGCCCATTTGTCGTTTGGTCGTTAAGTCATTCCGGCCATTCCACTCCACAATCATGGCAGTATTATTATTAAGTGTTTAATTTTTAGATACTCGTGCGGGAGGGGGGACTCACTTCCTGCAAAGTACAGTGGTACCACATGGGTGAAGCAGAAGCAGGGACTCCCGTCCACTACTGACCAGGCAGGCTGGGCGTGCCTCCCTGCAAAGGACTGTGGTCTGCCTGGTCAGGCCGCTGCTTGTCCCAGCATGTTCTATGTGTGGATACACCGGTGTTCTTTGTCAGACCCAGGTCCCCGCTAACGCTTTGCCCAGTCTGCCTCGTGTTCTCCACATATGCCAAATTATCCTTTAGATGTATGCAATCACGGCAACTTTATGGTATAATTTTTTAAGCGTTAAATCTTCAGTATTATCTTTTTCTAGTCAAATTTTTTGCTTTTCACTTCCTTGTTTTGTTCACGGTGTGCTGCGGTTACTGATGCCATGATGTTGCGTATTATCCAATCAGTACGGAGTCAATGCAATGACGAATGGTTCAAGAGATATGTGTGGAACAGACAGACAGACAGAGAGAGAGAGAGAGAGAGAGAGAGAGACAGAGATTCCTTGCTTTTATAGATAGATATTCTGTCCATCCATTGTTCATTAGTATACAGCTGATAAGTCATTCGGCTTATTTTATTATACAGTATTTATGCTGTGGTAACCAGGTGGATCAGCCCTCTAATATTAACTTTCCTAGGCAGCTCCAGTCTAGGGCTGTGTTCGGAATGTTCACTCATTCCCTCCCAACTCGCTATATAGTGAATTTAGATATAGTAGACTATACAGTAAACTCAATATAACAATAAGATTAAGAGCTTTCGGACACTACTTGGCTTGTTTTCATGGTGCGGTTAATGATGCCATCATGGTGAAACAGTAAAACATAACAGACTAACGGTGGTAAAAAATGTATACCTGCATGTAATTTGTAGTAAATATGTATTAAATCAAATCATTTTTGCTGAATAAATAAATATAAAGCTAGTTTATGTTGTGACGTGACGCTGTCCTCTCACTGCTCCGTTAGCTGTGCATCGCATTATGGGATATATTGGCTAATGTAGTGACCATCCTTTGTACACTACTTTTCAAAATTCATTGTGGGATATTTTGAGTGCACTACTGTATATAATCAATGAAATTTTCAGTTAAGATTTCAAACAGCACGACAAAATGGCAAATTCACTATATAGTACACTATATGGGGAAGGAGTGAACATTTACACAGCGTAAGTTTCTAGCACGTTAGAGACAGATCAGGCCGACTAGCATTAGCTCAACTGTTGGGCCCTTTTTGTAGGGTTGCCATCCATCCTGTAAAATATAGTATCATCCTGTTTTTTACACTAAAATAATGCATCCTGTATTGAATCAATAAAGGATGCAGTTTTTCCTGTATTGATAGGTGCCTTTAACGCAGCATCATCTCATCTGCATTCTGCATGTTGCCCTCCTACTCAGTAGTTGTTGCTTGATTTGTTTTCTTTTAGGCACTGCACGTGAAGTCATCGCTCAAGAGTAACTGGGTGAGAGATAGCCGGGTGGGCTCAGCGTCAGCCGCAGCGGCTTACTGGCTTCTCACAGACCCACATGTCTTGGGCTGCAGTGTGTCCTGATAGGCTGCCCTGTGCATCAGTCAAACATGAAAGTTTGCAAAAGTACCAACATGAGTAGGGAAAAACTCAATGATTGTTCTGACAGCGTCAAAGACAACGAGTACAAGGAAAACTGCAAAGTTGTACTCTATACAAATAAAAAAAAAATGTTGGTAAACTTTGGCCGATGAATACTATGTTAATACCTCACTTAAACAATGAGTAAGTTCTGGTAAACCACACCTACAATCCCACGCATCACCTTGGGGTGGGGGTGGGGTACTTTATTTTTCTGCATTGAAGGTGGCAACCCTACATGGTTGGGTCTTAAAGGTCTTTTCTATGTAAACCTCAGAGCAACACAAATTGGGGCGTAAATACTCTTGTAACCAGAGATCATGTTGTGGCATCCTAAAGCTCCATTCTTGGTTCAGAGAGACTGTCTAATGCAGTCAGAATGTTATATAGACAGAAAGTAAAACCACACGTGAAAAACTAACGTACCTCTGATGTTTTATTTCTTCCTCCAGATTTTTGAAGAGAGATTCTGTAGATTGGCTCGGTCTATGTTAGTATTCTGCAAATGACAGCAGTAGAGCTAGTTTTGTTTTTGTTTTGTTTTTTCTGAGGGCATTCATCTTGGTTTTTAGGGTTGCTTTTTTGGAACATTAAAACTTCTGACGGGAGATGGACCATGGAAAGAATAGGAATGCACTTTAGTATACTTTATTGATCCCCAGAGGGGAAATTGAGGGCATCCACCACCTGGATGGATGATGCAGCCACGATACGGCGCTATCCCTTAACCATTCACACACACATTCATACCTAGGGCCACTTTAGAGTCTCCAGTTAACCTAACCTGCATGTTTTTGGCATGTGGGAGGAAACCAGAGAAATCCCGGAGTAAACCCACGCAAACATGGGGAGAACATGCAAACTCCACACAGATCACTGTTGGTCGGGGGCTGGGATCAAACCCACGATCCCACGATCCCCCGGCCAAGGGTAAACTGTGCTGCCGCAGTGCTAACCACTGCGCCACCGTGCAGCCCACTTTATGTACACTCAGTAGATAGTGCATCTGTTACGTCTGAAAAATGGAAGACGGAGACAGTCTTCATGCAGGAAACAACTAACCTTTATTATACAGATCACAGGACTATATACACAGTGGGCCGTGCCTGCCTGACGCCACCCTGTGGGCTGGTATGGCATCACACACACACACACACACACACACACACACCATTCCCCTCCCCCCTTTAGAAAAGTTCAAAACCACACACACACAATTAAAACCCTTCCAAATTTAGGACCCGAATCACAGACTAAAACAGGGAACCATGAACTGTAGTAAAACATCCTATCACATTCACACAAAAGGACAACTAAAATTGGACCTAGTCTCTAAAATATCTAAAATAACCCCATACCATATACACTTTCATGCACACCAGCAAGATATACAGTATACATATACAGTATACGTATATATACTGTATATATACTGTATATAATAAAATGTCTCTTCCCGCCATTAGCTTCATCTTCCCTCCGGCCCCGCAGTGCTGTTGTCCGGCGTGCCGTCCCTCCGTGTCCATTGGACCGCTCCTGACCACCATCAGCACTGCCATCATGGCTCCAACCATTCCAGCCCCCTGTGGCCGCACTCCGGTGAAAATCGAAGCCCGCTTGTTGGCACCGTTCGCTGCCTCGGCCGTCTCGCCGTACCGTTCAGCACCCTCATCCAGGGCACTCCACTGTGCTGCCACCGTGTCCAGCTGCCGCTGCTTACTCCTGGGGTTCTCAGCTTCGCACTCGTCGGCGACCCTCTCCGACCCAGGCATCTCGTCGCTGCTCCAGGCACCCTCGCTCCCGGTGCCCTGCTGCGCTGTCTCTGCACCCGGCTGCTGCTGCTCTTCCCCGGGGCTCCCAGCCTCCGTGGACCCGCTCTCCTGCTGTCTAGCCTTCAGCTGCGGGGTTGACTCCTGCTGCATCCCTTCTCCACCGTCATCGCACACTGCACCATCCGGCCCATCAGCGCTAAGGTCCTGCACCATGCTGAACGCCATGGCTGGCCTGCTGTCTTCAGTGACCGGGGACTCTTCCACCCGTGGTCCTGGTTCTGCCTCGAGATCTCGCTGGCCGGCCGTAGCCTGTTTTTGGCGAGAAGTTAGCTCCTCAGCTAGCCTGCCCATAGGCATAGACTGGGCCTTTAGCTTCCTGAGCCTAACTAGCTCAGGTGCTCCTGGCGCCACCATTTCCAGCACCTGCAGCTTTACAGTCCTTGTATGCCCAATGAAATACCCGGCCAGCCACTTGACAGCCTTCTCGTAGCACTCCGCTCCATCCATCGTCTTGAGAATTCTTTGGCCGTCCACGCTGAGGTTGTGGGCCAGGAGTGCCCGCCGTTGTCTCCTGCCGAGCCTATGGAGATTTAGCGCTCTCATATATTCCTCAAACATGGACCTCCATTCTGGCCACAGGATTACCAGCCCTCCTGCATGCTCCAGGAACGGTGCCAGTGGTGGAGGCAGCCCACACGCTCCTATTTGTCTCCTCGTCGCCAAATGCTATGTCTGAATAATGGAAGAGGGAGACAGTCTTCATGCAGCAAACAACTAACCTTTATTATACAGATCACAGGACTATATACACAATGGGCTGTGCCCGTCACCTGTGATGTCACCCTGTGGGCGGGTACGGCATCACACACACACACACACACACACACACACTCACACAAAACAGTATCTACACCCAGTCAATCTGTGACATGATATCTGGCCCAGGAAACACACACACAGGCTCGGGTGAGATTTAAGAATTTTATTCAGCAACAGGTGTATGTATGCGTGAGTGAGGAATGTAAATGTTTTCTTGGGGACAGGAAAGCACCGAGGGCAGAACAGACACCGTACAGCCAAGCAACCCTGAGGACAGAGCAGAGGACAGTGGATGAGCAATTATCACAGCGGAGTGGTGAAAGTAATAATGTGGCTTACTTGCAGACGTATTGGTGGCTGGCATTGACAAGTGATGCTCCCGCCTGGGAGACAGCGCCCTGCTGCGCTCGACGGAGAGAGACTGCGAGGAGAGGCGATGAAGGGATACTTCCGCCGCCAGGAGGATCCACCTGTGCACAGGGGAAGATCTTTGGAGAACAGGTAAGTGATAACCTTACGTGAGGATGACGAGTTGCGGCGTTGGCCAGGAGGAGTAGGCAAACGCAGAGCTTGAGCATGGAGATGAGCTGACGGCTCCAGGCCGAGGCTGTGGGCAGAGCAGGTTAAGTAGAGGCAGCCTAATGAAGCACAGGTGTGCGCACGGCTGGAGCGGATGACAGGCGGGAGCAAGTTGTGACAGTACTCCCCCCCCGAGCAGCGCCTCCTGGCGCTGGCTTGTCAGGGTGCGCCCGATGGAACTCCTCAATGAGTTGCTTGTCCAGCATGAAGGAGGGGCGCACCCAGCATCTGTGCTCCGGGCCATAACCCTCCCAGTCCACCAAATACTGCAACCCCCGGCCCCGACGTCGGGAGTCCAAGATAGCAGTGACGCTCCACGCCGGGTGTCCATCGATCATTCTAGGAGGGGGGCGGCACCTTGGGAGGAGGACAGAGAGGATTAGACACCACAGGTTTGACCTGAGAGACGGGAAATGTGGGATGAACACAGAGGGGGGGGGAGCGCCAAACGCACTGCCACCAGGTTAACCACCTTCATAACAGGATAAGGGCCGACGAAATGTTGAGCCAGCTTCTTCTTCTCCCCCTTCAGGTTAATATTCTGGGCTGACAACCATACCTGTTGACCCACCTGGTAGTGTGGCACAGGCCTCCTGCGGCGATTAGCAGACTTGGCGTTGCGCGATGCCGCGTGTATCAGGGCTGGGCGTGTCTTAGTCCATAGCCGTCGACACCGTCTCAGGTGGGCCTGAATGGAGGGGACTGCCACCTCACTTTCTTCCTCAGGGAACAGCGGGGGATCGTAACTTAGGGACGCCCGAAAGGGGGACATCCCAATGGCTGAAGACAAAATGGAATTATGGGCATACTCCACCCAGGGAAGATGAATGCTCCAGGAAGAGGGACTGGAGGAGGCGACGCAGCGCAGAGCAGCCTCCAGCTCCTGGTTGGTGCGCTCGCACTGCCCATTTGATTGAGGATGATGTCCCGAAGACAGGCTAACCGTGGCTCCCAGAGCGTTACAGAAGCTCCTCCAGACTTTGGACACGAATTGTGGCCCCCTATCAGAGACAATGTCAGCTGGGATGCCATGCAGCCTGACCACATGCTGCACCAACAGATCGCCCGTCTCGCGTGCTGAGGGAAGCCCGGGGAGAGGCACAAAGTGGGCCGCCTTGGAGAACCGGTCCACAATGGTCAAGATGGTATTATATGAGTTGGAGACAGGCAGGCCGGTGACAAAGTCCAAGGCAATGTGTGACCAGGGCCTCCCGGGGACCGGCAAGAGGTGGAGAAGACCCGCAGGGGGAGCATTAGATGACTTATTCATGGCACACTGAGGGCAGGCGCACGTAGTTGGAGATGTCCTCCCGGACCCCGGGCCACCGAAAGGACCGCTGGAGAAGATCCACAGACCGGGAGATACCAGGGTGGCAAGCGAGCTTAGAGGTATGAGCCCAGTGAATGACGTCACCTCGGACTGATGAGGGCACAAACAATTTCCCCGTTGGCCCGCCGCCAGGGTCGGGTTCGGATTCCAATGCCTTCAGGACTCTATCTCTGATGGACCAGGAAACAGCCCCCACAGGCATGAAGCAGGAACTACGGTATGGACCCCCTCTTCCGGTGCTTCAGGGGCGAACAGTCTGGACAACGTATCTGACTTCTTATTCTTGGATGCCGGGCGGTAAGTAATAGTGAGCCTGAACCTAGCAAAGAACAGCGACCAGTGCGCCTGGCGGGCATTCAGGCGCTTGGCCGTCCTGATGTATTCCAAGTTCTTATGGTCGGTCCAGACCACAAAAGGCTGAGCCACCCCTTCCAACCAATGATGCCACTCCTGCAGCGCGAGCTTCACGGCCAGGAGCTCTCTGTCGCCGATGTCATAATTATGCTTGGCTGAGGAGAGACGCTTGGAGTAGAAAGCGCAGGGGCGCAGCGCCCCGTCCGTCGGGGAGCGCTGAGACAAAACCGCCCCGACCCCAGTGTCAGACGCGTCCACTTCGACAAAACACTGCCGCGCTGGATCCACAAGAGAAAGGACTCGGGAGGATGCGAATTCTCTTTTAAGGGTCTCGAAGGCTGTCTCCGCTTCCGTCGTCCACTGAAAGCGCACCTTAGGCGAGGTGAGGCGGGTCAAAGGGGGGGTGATGGAACTGTACCCAGGAACAAAGTGGCGGTAAAAATTAGCGAACCCCAAGAATCGCTCAACCTGCTTCCTCGAGGAGGGGGTAGGCCACTCGACCACTGCTTTAACCTTGGCTGGGTCGGGGAGGAGCTGATTGTGCGAGACAATAAAGCCCAGGAAGGAGGTAGTATTGGTGAAAAATTCGCACTTTTCAGCCTTGACGTACAGCTTATTCTCCAAAAGGCATTGAAGGACAAGCCTCACATGGACAAGATGCTCCTCCCGAGACCGGGAGAAGATCAAAATATCATCCAGGTAGACGAAAACAAAGACCCCCAGGAAATCACGAAGGACATCATTGATCAAGCGTTGGAAGACGGCAGGAGCGTTGGTGAGCCCAAACAGCATGACAAGGTATTCAAAGTGGCCGCTGGGCGTTCGGAAGGCCGTCTTCCACTCGTCACCCTCCCGGATCCGGACAAGGTGATAAGCACTGCGGAGATCCAGCTTGGAGAACCAGGACGCCCCCTGGAGGGAATTGAAGTCTGAGTCCATTAGTGGCAGCGTATAACAATCCTTCACAGTGATGTCATTAAGGGCCCTAAAGTCAATGCATGGCCTTAAGGACTCGTCCTTCTTCACCACAAAAAAGAACCCAGCACCCAGGGGGGATGAAGAGGGGCGAATGATTCCAGCATTGAGGGATTCCTGAATATAGGTGTCCATGGCCTCCCGTTCCGGAGCAGACAGGCTATAAAGGCGGCCAGATGGGAGAGGCGCCCCCTGCAGGAGATCAATGGCACAGTCATAAGGGCGATGGGGTGGGAGGGATAACACCTTCGACTTGCTGAACACCAGACCCAGGTTGTGAAACTCCAGTGGCACTGCAGAGAGATCCGGATGGGCGGGGTCAAGGGCGGGGGAAGGCACAGACGGGGCACAGGCCGCAGACTGGAGACAGGTTCCCAAACAAAAAGTGCTCCAAGATAGGATGCAACCGGTCTGCCAATCAAACACAGGGTTGTGGAGGCGTAGCCATGAGTAGCCTAAGATGATGGGCGCCACAGAGGTGGGAAGGACATAAAAGCTAAGGTCCTCACGATGATTGCCAGAGATAATGACGGAGATGGGCTTGGTTATATAATAATAATAATAATAATAATGCATCAGATTTATATAGCGCTTTATCATAGACACTCAAAGACGCTTTACAAGTAGATACATTATTCATTCACTCCAGACAGAGGTAGTGGCAAGCTACTACTGTAGCCACAGCTGCCCTGGGGCAGGCTGACAGAAACGTGGCTGCCAATCTGCGCCAAGGGCCTCTCCAGCCACCACCGAACATTTAAACATTTTATACATTTATACACATTCATACCCAGTGTTATGGGCACTGGAGGCAATGCAGGTGAAGTGTCTTGCCCAGGGACACAACGGCAGGATATCTGGGGAGAGCGGGATTCGAACCGCCAACCATCGGGTTATTAGACGACCTGCTCTACCTCCTGAGCCACTGCCGCCCCAATATGAATGACCTTCTCCAGGGGAAAACTGGTGAGAGCGACGAGATGAAGGGGAGTGGGCAAGGCTTGGCATTGGATGCCCAGGCGAGTTTCCAGACTCTTAGAAATAAAACTTTGTTCGGCCCCCGAGTCCACCAGTGCGTGAGATGCGTGACCAATGGAGTTGTGGCAGAGTCTTATTGGAACCTGACATTTTGAGAGGGGATTAGACTGGGTTACATCCGTGAGGCCCCCTACTGTGACTCGCGGACCTCCCCTTTTGGCTACACTGGGCAGGCTTCCACGGGATGCTGGTCGTCTCCGCAATACATGCAGAGACCCAGCTCCCGGCGGCGCTGTTTCTCTGCTAAAGAAAGTCTAGCCCGCCCGATGATCATGGCATCGGGATCGTCGGTGACCTCCGGAGGAGGCAATGCCAGGGGGTGAGACTGAGGAGCGCGGATAGGAGCTCCGCGCGGGCGGCTGAATGATTTCCGCTTGGCAGCCCACTCCCTCAGCCTGTTATCCAAACTAATGGCCAAAGAAATTAATTCTGGCAGCCGATCCGGCTGGTCCCGGCTAGCCAGTTCATCCCGCAAATCAGAATTTAGACTACGGATGAACAGGCTGCAAAGGGCGGCATCACACCAACCAACCTCTTCCGCCGCCACCCGGAAGTCGACAGCATAGTCAGCCGCTAAGCGGCTACCCTGGCGAAGGCTAAGTAGCCGCTCGGCCAACACGCTATCACGATCTGAATGATCAAAGACCTCGAAAAAATCTTGCACTAAATGGGTATAGGTCAAGGTCGCGTAGCTGGGCTTCGTCATAACGGCGTAAGCCCAGGCTAACGCTCGCCCTTCCAGAAGATTTGAAACGTACCCAATTCGGCTTTGGTCTGACGGAAAGTCCCCGGGCACACGCTGGAACACCATCTCACACTGTAGAATAAACCCGCACGCTCTGCCGAGCTTTCCGCTAAAGCGCGCTAGGGTGGGAATAGGAGTGAGATGGGTCGGCGGACCTGGGACAGAGGAGCTGGCCTGAGGAGCGGGAGGAACTGGCCCACCGAGCTGGGATGGAGGGAGCGCCTGCGGAGCATCGAGGCGATCCAACTGGTTAGTAATGGAGGTTAGCTGATTTAGGATAACCTGTTGTTGATGAACAATTAAGTCCACCCGAGCCTCGAGGTTCGAGAGTCGGCGTACGTACCCGCTGTTCGCTGGGCCGCTGTGCTGGAGCTGTACTGACATGATATCTGGCCCAGGAAACATGCACACAGGCTCGGGTGAGATTTAAGAGGTTTATTCAGCAACAGGTGTATGTATGTGTGAGTGAGGAATGTAAATGTTTTCTTGGGGACAGGAAAGCACTGAGGGCAGAACAGACACCGTACAGCCAAGCAACCCTGAGGACAGAGCAGAGGACAGTGGATGAGCAATTATCACAGCGGAGTGGTGAAAGTAATAATGTGGCTTACTTGCAGACGTATTGGTGGCTGGCGTTGGCAAGAGATGTTCCCACCTGGGAGACAGCGCCCTGCTGCGCTCGACAGAGAGAGACTGCGAGGAGAGGCGATGAAGGGATACTTCCGCCGCCAGGAGGATCCACCTGTGCACAGGGGAAGATCTTTGGAGAACAGGTAAGTGATAACCTTACGTGAGGAGGACGAGTTGCGGCGTTGGCCGAGAGGAGTAGGCAAACGCAGTGCTTGAGCATGGAGATGAGCTGACGGCTCCAGGCCAAGGCTGCGGGCAGAGCAGGTTAAGTAGAGGCAGCCTAATGAAGCACAGGTGTGCGCACGGCTGGAGCGGATGACAGGTGGGAGCGAGTTGTGACAATCTGTCCATCACATTGGAGCTAGCATCAGTGTGGAAAAGCCGATAGGTCAGACTACCCAGTATAGAGTTTTCCATTCACTCATTCAGGGTGTTTCCATCCTTCTTTACTGTAGGTTTGAAAAGAACCTACAGTTCTCACCTCCCACCCACACAAAAGGATTATCTGCAGCCCCAGGAACTCCATCCCTCCTCCACTCTGACCTCCCACCAGCACTAACGATCTGTGAAGAGTTGGTGCGCCGGGTCTTTCAGAGACAAAAGATCAAGAAGGCTGCAGGACCTGATGGTGTGTCTCTGTCCTGCCTGAGAGTCTGCTCCAACGAGTTGGCCCCCATCTTCACCCGGATCTTTAACAGATCACTGGAGCTGCGTGAAGTGCCTTCCTGCTTCAAACGCTCCATCATCATTCCAGTTCCCAAGAAACCCTCTGTTACAGGATTAAACGACTACAGACCTGTTGCCCTGACCTCTGTGGTCATAAAATCCTTGGAGAGATTGGTGCTGAACCACCTGAAGGTCGTCACAGGCCCCCTGATGGACCCACTGCAGTTTGCCTACCGGTCAAACAGGTCAGTGGATGATGCAGTGAATATGGGACTACACTACATCCTGCAACACCTCGACTCCCCAGGGACGTACGCCAGGATCCTGTTTGTCGACTTCAGCTCAGCGTTCAACACCATCATCCCAGGCATTCTTCATCAGAAACTCCTCCAGCTCAAGGTGCCCCCCTCCACCTGCCAGTGGATCTCCAGCTTTCTGACTGACAGGTGGCAACAAGTGAAGCTAGGGAGATTTACATCCAGCTCCCGAAAAATTAGTACTGGCGCCCCCCAAGGATGTGTCCTTTCCCCACTGCTCTTCTCCCTCTACTCCAATGACTGCACCTCAGAGGACCCTTCGGTGAAGCTCCTGAAGTTTACGGACGACACCACAGTCATTGGTTTGATCCGGGATGAAGATGAGTCTGCATACAGGCGGGAGGTGGAGCAGCTGATCCTCTGGTGCAGCCAGAACCCTCTTGAACTTAACCCAGCCAAAACGGTGGAGATGACTGTGGATTTCAGGCGACACCCCCCTTCATTCCCCCCACTCACCATCCTCAACAGCACAGTGTCCACTGTGGACTCCTTCAAGTTTCTGGGTACCACAATCTCCCGGAACCTGAAGTGGTCCTCCCATATAGAAACTGTCTGGAAAAAGGCCCAGCAGAGGTTGTTTTTTCTGCGTCAGCTCAAGAAGTTTGATTTGCCTCAGGAGCTGCTGGTTGTCTTCTACACCGCCATCATCCAATCTGTCCTCTGCTTTTCCATCACTGTCTGGTTTGGATCTGCCACTAAACAGGACAAGACCAGACTGCAGCGGATCGTTAAGTCTGCGGAGAGAATCATTGGTACCGACCTACCCTCCACTGAGAACTTATATCGGTCCATAACCAGGAAACGGGCGGGAAACATCTGTGCTGACCCATCACACCCCGGCCACAAACTGTTTGAACTTCTATCTTCTGGTCGTCGTTACAGATCACTGAAGGTCAAAACCACCCGTCACAGGAACAGTTTCTTTCCTCAAGCCATCACTCTGATGAACTCCTAACATTCACCTAGTCCTATCTGTTGCTGTACTCATGACTTTTCATCCATTCTTACATTGCACATAACTCTCACACTGCTTTTTACTTCATTCTCATTATATCACTGAATCTGAGTTCACATTGAAATACTGTGTGACTGTATATTTTTTCATATATTTCTGCAAAGTGTGGTTAGTCTGAGTAAATAACTGCATATATTCCTGTATATATTTGCATCCTTTTATAGAAACGTGGACAGACTGTAATTTACTGTACATACTCTGTTGTCATTGAATCCTTATTTAAATCCTCCACCTGAACAACGAGAGCAAGTTTTTAGCCAAAGTCAAATTCCTTGTATGTGTTGTGCATACTTGGCCAATAAAGCTGATTCTGATTCTGATTGTATGTCAGAGACTGGTCATATAATTTGGACCAATCTTACCACACACTGTTGTCCCCGATAATGCTTTATTTGGCCTTTTATGTGTTGTCATTCAGCCATTTTTACATTAGTTAGAGAAGGCTGTCTTCGCCACAGGAGCTAATAGCTAAGCAGCTATTATTAGCCTCAAAATGGGGCTTGCCCCACCACAACTAAACATCTCAGTGGTGACTAAAGGGGGAGGATGGGGGTGAACTGGAGCTCATAAGCGTTTAAAGAGACATGTGCTGAAATGAGTTATTCTGGGGAAGGATGGGTGAAGAAAGGTGCTGAAATAATTAAAGCCTGGTGTATTTTGACCAAAGCATGTCGCAGACATTTCATTAAGACCTTTGGGAAATGTATCAACATGTGGAAAAAAAAAGTGCATCGTATGTCTCCTTTATTGTCCATTCACTTACTTTCAGTAGGCAATTTGTTACTTTTTAACAAGGGCATCCCCCTTGATATATATTGGGGATATTCATCAATTTAGCATGAAGTACAAATGTATAACTGCAAATTAGATTCAAATTTGCAAAAATATAGGTGCAAAGATATGATAAAAGATGCCAAATTAAAAAAAAAGTTTAAGAATTTAACCAGCATCCAGATGAATGTTGGAAATTTACATGAAAAAAAGTCAAAAATTTACAAGGGGGTAAATTGCAAATTTGCAGGAATTTTTTTTTTTTTTTGCAATTTTTGAGAAAAAAAGTCACAAATTTATGAGAAAAAAGTTGCAGATTGATGTGAAAAAAGTTGCAAATTTATGAGAAAAAAATGAAAATTTACAGGACATTGGTTGCCAATTTATAAGGCAAGTTTATCTGTATAACACATTTCATGTACAAGACAATTCAATGTGCTTTACATAAAAACATTAAAGCATTTCAGCAAGTTGCAAAAGGAATACATTGTGGAGAAAGGAAGCAGGTGAGGCAACGAGCTGAACAACACACAAACTTTATTCCTTCTCCAACATTCAGTACAGTCAAAAGCTCCCGGGTCTTCATGCACCTTCCTTTTATAACCTTTAATTCTGTGCATTAAGACCCAGGAATCACGACAATCATACAATGTGTGGAACAAAGGCATGCATGGCACATTAACAACACAAAGCACCAGAACCGCTCCTCACACCTTCTCCCCCTCTGGCGGCTCTAACGCTTCCTGAACTCTCCGGAGAGCAAATAGTCTTTTCTGTCCTGTCTGAGACCCCCCAGTAGCACTTCCTCCTTCAACGCATTTTTCCATCTTCCCCCCGGCTCCCCACTCTGGGTGGAGAATCCCCACACCATGCCCCCACACAGCCCCCACCCCGCCCCGGAACATCCAGAAAGGGCACTAACCCCCTGTCCTTTAGGCTTGAGCCGGCGCCCATAGCGGCTGTAGCAGGGGTTCGCCAATCCAATCGAAACACCCTGCTAGTGAGGCACGTCAGTCTGTGGAGGGAAAAAGGGAGGGGGGGGACACATTAGCTTCGCGAGCGAAGGTCCCTGCCAAACGATCACCAACTTGCGGAGCCATCAACGGTGGGTGTCCGCGCCGGAGAGCTTGGGCCAACACCACCTGCTCGTCTGCCAACACAAAAGCGGGCTTCAGCTTGTCGCTGCAGACAGTCTTCCTATGCCCCTCCAAGTCTAACACAAAATGCTTTGCCCCAGGTTCCAACACCCTGAACGGTCCGTCGTACGGTGGGCGCAGTGGGGTCCGGTGCGCATCGCGCCTGGGAAAAACAAAACTGGCGTTCTGTAAGCTTTTGGGGATGAAGGTGTGGGGAAAACAATGGTGGGCCGGGCCCAGCATGTTAAAAACCTCCATACTGTGCAAAAATTGCATGGTTGGCTCGGCCCCGGGCGCGGGTTTTCTGGTAAAAACTCTCTGGGGAGCCACAGCGGCTGAGAAAAACGAGTTCTGCCGGGGAGGCTGCCAGATCCTCCGTAGGCACGGAGCGCAACCCTAAAAGAACCTAGGATAGGCAGTCGACCCAATTTGTATCCGTTAGTGAAGCTCTGAGCGCTGCCTTAAGCGACCTATAAAAATGCTTGCATAACCCGTTAGCCTGGGGGTTGTACGCGGTAGTATGGTGAATTTTGACCCCCAGGCTCTGGGCCATCGTGGACCAGAGTTCCGAAACGAATTGTGGACCCCTGTCGGAAGTGATGTCCGATGGGGATCCGAACGTGCAACCCAAGCTGACAAAAAAGCGGGAGCCACTTCTGCGGACGTGGTAGAAGCCAGCGGAACCACTTCAGGCCAGCGCGTGGTGCGGTCCATGACTGTCAAAAGGTGCATGAAACGTAGCGATGGCAGGAGGGGTCCCACCAAATCTACACGGACGTGGTCGAACCTCCTAGCCAGGATTTGGAATGGCTCGAGGGGGGGCTCTGGTGTGCTTGTGCACTTTTGCCCGCTGGCACACAACGCAAGCTGCAGCCCACTCTTTCACGTCCTTATGCAAGTGCGGCCAGATGAATTTTGCCCCCACTAGCTTCACCGAAGGGTGCACGCCTGAATGCGAAAGGGAGTGGACTGACTCAAAAATGCGGCGCCCAGTGGAGACGTTGCAGAGCGGGGGGGGGAGGAGCACCCTTCTTACACCACCCTGCTCTTCAACCTTAACCCAGTAGGCGCTGACCGGAGCGCGCAAATGTCTGCGTCCCCAGCTTGCTCTGCGGCCATGGCAGGAAAATCTATTCCCATGTAGACCGGGGAGATTAATGCGTGTGACAAACGAAAGTTTTTAACCCTGATTTAAAGCAACTGAGCGTTTCAGCAGACCTGATGCTTTCTGGGAGTTTGTTCCACATGTGAGGAGCATAAAAACTGAATGCTGCCTCACCATGTTTGGTTCTAACTCTGGGCACAGATAGTAGACATGACCCTGACGACCTGAGGGCTCTGGGTGGTTCGTAATGGACCAGCAGATCTGAAATGTATTTGGCCCTAAACCATTCAGAGCTTTATAAATCAACAGCAGTATTTTGAAATCTATTCTTTGACAGACAGGAAGCCAGTGTAAAGATCTGAGGGCTGGAGTTACAGTGGTGTGAAAAAGTGTTTGCCCCCTTCCTGATTTCTGATTTTTACCTCCGCCAGGCCGAAAAGGCCTGGAGGAGGTTATGTTTTTGCCAGGGTTTGCGTGTTTGTCTGTCTGTTTGTCTGTCTGTCTGTTGGTTAGCAAGATAACTCAAAAAGTCTTGGACGGATTTCCATGAAACTTTCAGGCGTTGTTGGAAATGGTACAAGGAAGAACTGATTAAATTTTGGGGATGATCCGCATCACCGTCTGCATACAGGAATTTTTTAAAGCATTTTTCCACACTGTGACATATGGCCATTTTCAACATGTGCGCAGGCGCAATGGACGGCGCTGGGCGTCGTGTCTGACCAACACAAACTCCGCCTTCTTCAACGTTTTAGCCACAAAAGCATGCGGAAAACACTGCTGGCCTGGGCCCGCCAGCCATAGGCGCTGCGCACATTGCGCTGGTCGTCGTGTCTGACCAACACAAACTCCGCGTTCTTCAACGTCTTAGGCACAAAAGCACGCGGAAAACACTGCTGGCCTGGGCCCGCCAGCGTGCCTGTTTTTGCGCCACGCTGCAAAACCTGACACGGACACCTGTCCGCCGCCCGATTATTTGCCACAAATTCCCCGCCCAGCTATAGGCGCTGCGTAAAAACGACCTCTCTGCCGGGGAAAATTCTACATTCTGTTTTGCCGCCGAGCGCAACCCCAATATAATATAAAACCCACGGCAACCTGTCTAACCAATCTGCATCCGTCAGTGGAGGAGATGGACACACCAACACTTCAGTTTATTACCTCCGCCAAGGAGGCAATGCTTTTACAACCGTAAAACGGGGCTATAAGGGACGGCGGGGTAATATGGGACACTTTTCTAAATGTAATTCTGCTTTTTTAATTTTGCTTCCGCCTACATTTGATGAAGGATTCATGGATATTTGACAATAACAACACAACTCAGCGTCCTGCTCAAAATAAAAAAAGCAGAATTACATTTAAAACATTTCCCACAAAAGTGTCCCTTATCAACCCGCCGTCCCTTATAGCCCCGTTTTACACTACTGAACCACTAATCCTATCACTATCACATTGATTGTCATTCATTAATTGTCTGTTTATTGCACTGTCCATGTCAAATAAACAAATAATCATTGTGAATCCAATTGCTAGTCATATCTTTTCATGCTCAAGGAATCTTAAAACGTACACACAAACACTGTATGGGGGGAACTGTGCCGCTTGGCGGAGGTCTGCGCTCTCCGAGTGCTTTTCTAGTTTTGTATGTTTGTCACACTTAAGTGTTTCAGATCATCAAACAAATTTAAATAATAGACAAAGATAACACAAGTTATCAAAATGCAGTTTTTAATTGAAGGTGTTTATTATTAAGGGTAAAAAAAAAATTCCAAACCTACATGGCCCTGTGTGGAAAAAGTGATTGCCCCCCTGTTAAAACATAAATTAACTGTGGTTTATCACATCTTTGGAAAGCTGAGTTCAATTTTCTAGCCATTTCTCAAGCTTTGGGACTCCAGCGAACCACAGTGAGAGCCATTATCCACAAATGGCAAAAACATGAAACAGTGGTGAACCTTTCCAAGAGTGGCCGGTCGAACAAAATTACCCCAAGAGTGTAGCGACAATTCATCCAAGAGGCCACAAAAGACCCCACAACAACATCCAAAGAACTGCAGGCCTCACTTGCCTCAGTTAGGGTCAGTGTTCATGGCTCCACTATAAGAAAGAGACTGGGCAAAAATGGCCTGCATGGCAGAGTTTCAAGATGAAAACCACTGCTGAGCAAAAAGAACATAAAGGCTTATCTCAGTTTTGCCAGAAAACATCTTGACGATCCCCAAGACTTTTGGGAAAATACTCTGTGGACTGACAAGACAAAAGTTGAACTTTTTGGAAGGTGTGTGTCCCATTACATCTGGCGTAAAACTAACACAGCATTTCAGAAAAAAAACCATCATACCAACAGTAAAATATGGTGGTGGTAGTGTGATGGTCTGGGGCTGTTTTCCTGCTTCAGGACCTGGAAGACTTGCTGTGGTAAATGGAACCATGAATTCTGCTGTCTACCAAAACATCCTGAAGGAGAATGTCCGGTCATATGTTGGTGACCTCAAGCTGAAGCGCACTTGGGTTCTGCAGCAGGACAATGATCGAAAAAAACCCAGCAAGTCCAGCTCTGAATGGCTTAAGAAAAACAAAATGAAGACTTTGGAGT
Organism: Pholidichthys leucotaenia; assembly: GCA_020510985.1. Taxonomy (NCBI): domain Eukaryota; kingdom Metazoa; phylum Chordata; class Actinopteri; order Cichliformes; family Pholidichthyidae; genus Pholidichthys; species Pholidichthys leucotaenia. The sequence goes on along the minus strand of CM035837.1, from coordinate 36,506,386 downwards.
GGCCTAATCAAAGTCCTGACCTGAATCCTGAATCCTGAATCCGGTTGAGATGCTGTGGCATACCTTAAAAGGCGGTTCATGCTTGAAAACCCTCCAGTGTGGCTGAATTACAACAATTCTGCAAAGATGAGTTGGCCAAAATTCCTCCACAGCGCTGTAAAAGACTCATTGCCAGTTATTGCAAACGCTTGACTGCAGTTGTTGCTGCTAAGGGTGGCCCAACCAGTTATTAGGTTTAGGGGCAATCACTTTTTCACACAGGGCCATGTAGGTTTGGATTTTTTTCCCTTAATCATGAACTGCATTTTTGTGTTTACTTGTGTTATCGTTGCCTAATATTTAAATTTGTCTGATGATCTGAAACATTTAAGTGTGACAAACATACAGAAAAATGAGACATCAGGAAGGGGGCAAACACTTCTTCACACCACTGTAAATGCATGGACAAGTTTTTCTAGATCTACAAGAAAAAAATTTTACATTTATGAGAAAAGTTCCAAAATTTTAAGAAAAAAGTTGCAAATTTATGATAAAAAAGTTGTAGATTTATCAAGAAAAAGGTTGCAAATCTACAAGAAAAATTGCGAAGTAAAAAAAAGTTTAAAAAAAGTCACTTTTTTTATAGAAAAAAGTCACAAATCTATGAGGAAAAAGTCTAACACTTAAGAGATTTAAAATTCTACTTAGAATTGGTCATTCAAAGTCAAGTTATTCAGTTATGTAACATGATATCGAAAGGTTTATGATATTGGAGGGAAATTCTCCCTTTTATCCAGGTTGAAAGGGGCAGTGTCCTCTCTGTACCCCCTCGATTTATACCTACGAATGGGCATGGTGGTGGGATGGCAGGTTAGCAAGGGGGGTGATTTTGGGTAATTTTGCTAACAAGGGGGATGGCACCCTCCCTCATATCACCAACTGCTTATTGTTTCCGTATTAAAGCTTCTTCATCTGGATTTTGTTTTTGTTTTATCTCCAGCAGCTGTAACGCAGGTTTTATTCACATGGTAGCAGTGTTGTACTGCTGAGCGTGACTCACTTCATCTCAGCTTCAAAGGACACTGAAACATTAAAGTTATCTACTGTGCAACATTTGACTGTAAAGCATTAGCTTACCCACTAGAGGCTAAAGTGTCGATTACATAAGCACATTACATTGTGGATTAGAAAAAAAGTAAAATATAGGGGACTTTCACACTTTTTCCCGGAGGCTTCTTGTCTGTCTAGTTGAGACTCTGGAAGTTCCTCAGGTTTAATCCAAAACATTAAAGGCATTTACTAGTCTTGTCCAACTTTGATAATTTCCATTTGTACAATTATAAGTGATTCTAAGTTTTACTCAGATTCATTCCCAACTTATTGTACCATGATGGAAGAGCTCCAACTACAAGGAGAGATTCAGGAAATGCTGATGTTACAATGTTTTATCAGAAACATGCTTAAGAAATTCTCATTTGGCAGCTTCTGTTTTCCATCACAGTTGGAAGAGATAAGATGTGGGAGAAGAAATGCAGATGACAGAACCTACCCCAACAGCACACAAATGTTGGCAAGTTTACATCGGGAATACATCTTGTACAAGTTGTTTGCTCACTGGCAAGACATTGGCTAGACATTGGCATCATGCCGACATTGACATGACTAGCCAATGTTTTGCCATTGAGCAAACAACTTCTACAAGATGTATTCCTGATGTAAACTTTGTACGTTAGGCCAACGTGTGTGTTCTATTGGGGACGAGGATAGCTCTAAAAATACAGCCTGAAAGTCCACACCAAGGTCCAGACCAAGGTTCAGTTGCATACATTTGGTCCAGTTAGGTTTGGCTTCCCACTACTCCTTTTCCAAGCGAACTAAACTACTTTACATGATACCTCCATCTTGTCATGACGACGTTTGTGTTGTTAACACAGACTGGTAGATAGCAAACATGCTACTCACTCTCCAAGGTGTTTTCTGCAGCTATGGACACATCAATAACCTCACTTTAAATTGAAACTTTGGAAGACTCCATCATATTAGTCGGCAAGCTACTTTAGTGAGGCTAGGGTATTATCCAAGTCTTCGTTAAAAAGGATGTCTGTCCTTCTCATCAGCCGTGATAATTCTCAGGTGGCATTGCTTGCCCATTTTTTCATAAACTCTGTTGCATCCTCTCCGAAAATATCTAGTAAGTTTTTGCATTTTTATAATTTTTTTAAAGTGACTATGCCACTAATGGCTGTATTTCCTTTCTCCAAGAGCTACCATGGCTCACTTTCCCTCTTATCCGCTGCCTTAACTTCCTGTGTTTGGTCCAAAAGTCCAAACCTTTCTGAAAATTGCTTTCACACTCTAAATGAACCTGACAAAGGTTCAGTTTGATCTGGACCGAGACCATTTCTTTTTCTGAGCCAAATTTCGGCCCGTTGGTCTGAACTGTGGTTCGGGAGAGGTTTCACACCTAAAATTTGGTCTGAACCAAATTAAAAAGTCCAAAAGTCCGGACCAAGTGAGTTAGGTGTGAAAGCCCCCTAAGTCTTCTATTTTTTCAACCAGAAAATCTCCATACAAGTCCACTGTTTCTGAATCTCTCAGTCTCATATGCAGCATGTGGAACAGCCCATAATTTCTGTTCAACATCAACACACTCTGACTGTGGACATGTAAGGAAAACAATGAGATGAAGTATAATAGCAGACAGGAATTCACCTCTTACCATTCCGGTGTCCCGCCCTTGGGACGTTTTACATTGGCTGGACACTGGCTGGAATGGTAAGGGGTTTTAACCAATTTCTGAGGCAATGACTTTACCAGTGATCTGTCCAGTGATATACCATCAAATAACTGGAGAGACTGAGGAAAATTTGAATGTTAGTGTAAAATGTAAGAAGAGGAGGAGATGATGGGTGAAGGATGACATGAGGAAGATCAGGGAGAGATGAGAGAGGAGAGGAAGTAAGGAAAAATCTTTAACATATAGAAATATTGTTAATTAGGTTGTAAGAAGATGATGTAGCCTTCCTCTGAGATGTTTGTCGGAAATGAATCTGAGTCCTATAATTGCCTCATCACTGCACGCTGTGTATAGAAAAATTCAGCGTTTTGTTCCTCACTGTAACTCCTGTTGTTAACGTGAATGATCACAGCTGGGTCTCCATGGTAACCCCGTGATCTAAGATGTCCACGTTGTAAATGTGTTCCCAGGGTCTGAATCGCTGCTACTCATTGACATCTTTAGTTTCTCATTTAATTCACAACATTCATCACGGAGAGAAAAATGTTCTTTCGAAGACGTGAAGCCGAGCACATGACACCAGGATGATATTGAAGACATGTAAGTAAAGTTCCCATTCACTGTTAATCTTATAAAATGCTTTCTTGGGTTGTGTGACTACAGTAAGAATATTAAAATCTCTCTTTACTTAGAAATAATTATATTGTTACATTGCAATTTTATATATGTGATTGCTTGTATTGCTGCCAAAACATATCATAGCATCCGTACTTTTGACATGCAGTATATACAGTATACAACAGTAACACAGAGTACACTTACAGTCTAAGGAGATAATGCTTGTTTTCCAACATTTAACATGTTCCATCAACTGCAAGGGCTATTGGGAAATGGGAAGCCTGTTTTCTTCTTGCTACCAAACTGATGCACTAGGTGGCCCCAAAGTGTAATCTTGCACAGGACCCCTAAAACCTGGAAAAGGGCCCAGCCTATGAAACCACACACCCCTATTCACCAGTGATGCTTTTATTACATTTACTGTATTGTTTCAGATGATTTTACCTTAGTCAGATCAGGCTGTGTTTGCTACCAGAGCTAGTAGCTAGCCAGCTAACATTAGCAACATGGCCTCAACAACTGACCTCACAAGTGAATAAAGAGGGAGGGTGAGGTGAACTGGGGCGCATGAGCATTTATAGAGACATGAACTGAAATATGCTGCTCTGAGGAAGGCTGCTAAAGATTGATCAAAATGGTGCTGAAATAATTAAACCCTGAGCCATTTTGACTGCAGCATGTGACGGACATCTTATGGCCCAAAGCTGTTTCTGCCTATAAAGGAGAATATGCAAATGCCCAAGCTAAAGTTCACCCTTGGCATGAGAATTAAAATTACTTTGAACTATTTTTCTTGTAAATTTGTAACTTTTTTGTTATTTTGCATCTTTTTTTCTCGTGAATTTGCAACTTTCTTTTAGATGCTTGTTAAATTTTTTATTCTATAAATGGTTAAATTTTATCTTAACACTGACTCGTTTATTTATTAAATGTTTTTATTGGAAGTGGAGAGATTTCGCCCTCCCTCCTCACCCCTTCACCTCCCCACCCCTTCCAACCACTTCATGTCCCTTCAATTCCCTCCCCCATCACTCCCTGTCATGTCCAGCATAAGTACAACAATTTAAATAACATATTAAAGTTATTATAAAGCAAGAGGAGTCTATAAATACTATTTACATGCAGCATATATCAAATAAGCAGAGTTCCTTTTGCCAAAGTAAATGTGTTTGGCACAATAAGGTAAACAGATATTTGTTCTGCTTGCCAAGTTACTGGACAGGACAAAAAAGGAAGTGGAGATATTTTATCTGCCAATTTTAAATGGTTTGAACTTTTTCCTATTACAAAAATAGTATCCCCCTTCCCCAAATACAAGGAAACAGGACCCTAGAAGAAGCTAGAAACAGCCCTGTTAAAGTGATACTCTGGTAAAAATCAATTTTTTTCTGTTAACATGTCTATAACATGTTTTTTGTAACTTACAAAACATGTCAAGAGCAAAATCAGTCCCAAGTCTGTGTTTTTCTGCTGTGAATGTCCAGTAAAGCTCTGCCTCCCCCAAAAAGGCCACTTTGGACAGAGCATTTTTAGCTACGTAAGCATTCAAGATTCAAAGGCTTTATTATCATGTGCACAGTTAAGAAATGCTACATTTCCTGAGCAATGAAATTCTTACTTTGCTCTCCGAACGAATGCCAAGTTAAAGGTACAGAAACAACAATTCTAATAGGTCATGACACACTAATACAGTAACTCAATCCTAGTTATCCTAGATGGATGCCAAGACACATACAGCAACACACAGTTAGGCAGTAGAGGAATGAAAATGAAAGTCACCGGATGACTAAAGTAATAGTGGTATATTGATATCAGAGATGATGTGAACCTGAGAAGGCATGAACCTATGTACAGTGTGCAAATGAGCAGTGTGCAACCTGATGTGAACCTGAGATGGCATAGACTTATGTACAGTGTGCAAATGAGCATTGTGCAACCTGATGTGACCTGAGATGGCATAAACTTGTGTACAGTGTGCAAATGAGCATTGTGCAACAAGCAGTGTATAATTACAAATTATTGATAAGTAGCAGCAGAGATGATATGGACATCAGACAGGTGATACTATATCTACTGTACAGGTGAGCAGTGTGCAAATTTAGCAGCCGGTGTGTGAGTTCCTATATGCAAAGCTGTGTTGCAGAGTTTTGGGAGTTGTTGTCTGTTCATGAGTCTGATGGCAGTGGGAAAGAAGGAGTTTTTCAGTCTGGTTGTCCGGCATTTCACACTTCTGTACCTCTGGCCTGAGGGTAGAAGTGTGAACAGTCTGTGTTGGGGGTGGGTGGGGTCCCAGAGGATGGCATCAGCTCTCTTTTGGACTTTGCGGTGGTAGATGCTCTGCAGAGAGGGGAGTGGAGTCATGATGATCTCCTCCGCTGTCTTCACCACTCTCTGCAGGCATTTGCGCTCCAGGGCAGTGGTGTTTCTGTACCATGCAGTGATGCCGTTGGTCAGGATGCTCTCGATGATGCACCTGTAGAAATTGTTGAGGATCCTGGAAGACATGCCGAACTTCTTCAGCCTCCTCAGAAAGTAAAGTCGCTGTTGAGCTATCTTGACCAGCTCTGTGGTGTTGTGTGTCCGCTTAAGGTCCTCGCTGATGTGGATGCCCAGGTATTTAAAGCTGCTCACCCTCTCCCCCTCGGTAGTCAGGTCAGGCATTGGTTTGCTTGCTACCGGACAACCATGAAAACCGGTACTACCTGTCTCATGGGTTGGGCCGTCGGTGACTCAACCGGCAACCCCACCCTTCCGAGGGCGTGGAGGGTGAAACTGGGCATCCTGGCAGAACTAAAAACAATATCTGTTACAGGTCTGTGGTGGACCACTCCCAGTTACACGGGGTGAGACTGGACATCCTGGCAGATAAGCACATCTGTCTCAAGGTTTGTGGTGGACTTTTGCCAGTCGGTGCATCGTGACATGCACTACACAAAGAGCAGAGATAAACAAACCTATCATCTGGTCAGTCACTGCAACAGATACTGGAGTCAGTTTGTCTTGGCCTGTCCTTGCTACTGATAATACCTCTATCTGCCAGGAATGTGTCGCTAGTCCAGCGAAAGCTAGCGGTACTCAAATACTTTGAAAGCAGTTTCATGAAATGGTCAGTCAGAAAGCAACTCATTCCGGCTCGGACGTTGCCCGGGTTTGCAGGGTCAGGAGTTCCTGGCAGCAGAGGGCGGGGGACAGAGCTGTGTAGAGGAATCTGATCAGACCTAAATGAAATGGTCATTGTCGCCTGCGACAGACTGCTATGATGACCTTCTCCACCTCAAGCTTCCAAATGAACAGTGGCCGATGGGGTCTCCGCCTCCCTTTCCTCATGTCCACTATCATTTCCTTTGTCTTGTCCGTGTTTAGGGTGAGATTGTTGTACTCACACCATGACACCAGGTTGGCCACCTCCCTTCTGTTTGATGCTTTGTCATCACCAGTGATGTGTCCTATCACTGCTGTGTCATCCGTAAACTTTAGGATGATGTTGTCTTTGTGGGAGGCAACACAGTCATGGGGTGAAGAGGATGTAGAGGATGGGGCTGAGAACACAACCCTGGGGGACGCCTGTGTTTGTGATGATGCTGGCTGAGGTCCTGTTACCCATCCTGACAGACTGGGGCCTGCCAGTTAGAAAGTCCAGTAGCCAGTCACAGATGGTGGGTTGCAGGTCAAGTGAAGACAGTTTGTGGGGGATGACCGTGTTGAAGGCAGAGCTATAGTCGACAAAGAGCATCCTAATGTAGGAGTCTTTATCTTCCAGGTGGGAGAGAGAATAATGGAGTGCTACGGCAATGGCATCTGAGGTGGACCTGTTGGGCCGGTAGACGTACTGCAGGGGGTCCAGGGTGCCCGGTATGCTGTCCTGAATGAGGGGCAGCACCACTCTGTCAAAGCACTTCATGATGATTAGAGTCAGTGCTACTGGTCTGTAATCATTCAGGCAGGTTGGCGGGCTCCTTTTGGGGACGGGGATGATGGTTGTTGTTTTGAAACAGGAGGGGACTATGTTCTGGTTGAGGGAGAGGTTGAAGATTGCTCATGCTTGGTTAATATTATAACTAATCAGGCTAAGCACTGGGCATGGCTAAAGACCTGAGTTCACTTCCCCCAGAGGAAGAGGGAGTAGCTGACGTGGCTCTGTGGACGCAGGCTCACAGTCTTACTCAGTGTCCCTTTCTGGGGACAGCGTGAAACTGACCGCAACCGCCTGTAGTTTTCCACTGCTAGGGCTACCGTATTCCGGAACCCCATAGTACACGTAGGGCATGATCAGCTCTGAGACTGGAGTCCACCGGCTGCCGCGCCTGCACATGTGGGGTCCCTGAGATGCTCCACCCATTGGCCAGGGGCTGGGGAAATTGGAGACATGGGAGGCACACAGTCAGAAGGCCGAACCAGAGAGATGTCTGCTCTTAGGGGGACAAAGGCACCAAGACCGCCACCCGTCTGTTTTGCATTTGTTTGACTCAGTTTGGAGAAGGGGTTTTCAGGGAGGACACAAACCCCATTGCTTCATTCCATTCCTGCCAGGGAGGATGGAGCAGGAGACATTAAATCCCCCACTCCCTCCAGAGGAGGGAGGCGAGTTGGGTAATTGGGGGGCATGTGGCGCAACAGCCGGGGTGAGGCCACGTGTTGCTCTGAGATCATGGTTCCACGGTGGTGGGTGAACGCACCGGACCGCTGGCTCCCAGTGAGCTGGCTGGCAGGCACCCATCAGACCCCAGGTGGGACCGCCAAGAGCCAGCTCACTTTGGGGTTGGTGGCAGATGGGGTGCCGCGCCTGCCAGCTCCCCTCCTTCACTTCCACATGGGAGAGACTCTGACAGCGAGCCAAGGAGACCCTTGGCGAGTGGGCAGCCAGAGACCAGCGGTGAGCCCTTCAGCCTCCACGCAGGGCTGGGCAGCGACTCTTCACCGAGAATGATCCTTCTGCAAATTCATCTACGGAAACCTTGTTGCAACTTTTACTTCCTCTAGATAGTCAAGTTGGATTGCCTTCTCGGAGCCTTGTACAATGTCCTCTTCTTCCTGTTCTTCTTGTGAGTCACTCTCAGGTTCAAACATGTACGGGTGAATCACTCTGATGTTTTGACTAGCCATTGTTTAGCGAGGCAGTCTTTGGTGTTCTCAGGTCAGAGGAGAGTGGAGAGCTATCCTTGCAGCATTCGCTACTGGTGGGCGGGAGTATGGGTGGAGTTAATTAGAATATTCATACATCTGTGCATACTTAAGTAGGTGGAAGATGTAAAAGCTATTTCCAAGCTATTGTAAGGCAACAAAAGCTATTTTTTGTGGATAAAAAGCCACAAAATACTATTTTGGGCACTACACGTTTGTTTTTGAGGTAGTTTTAGAGCTGCCGGAGTGCATCTTTAAGACCTGTATGAACTGTGTCAACATGTGGACAAAGTGCAGTAAACGTCTCCTTTCAACAGAAAAAGAAAAAACACAAACAAACACTGATTTATTTCAAATTCCAATGGCTTTATTTTCTGTATATAGATTTGTATATATTTATATATATATATTTATATATTATATATATTTATGTAACAACTTGTACTCAGTTGCTTGATTATCATCTTTTGTTCAGCTTAAGTTCAAACGACATGACACTAAGACCAAGGCATTCCACATGTTCATATTTTACAAAAAAAGAGTAAACTGCATGTTCATGTGGTTTGTGTGTCCGGATGGCTGCCTGGCACGCACAAACACGCACGCACATGCTCATACATCGGTGTACAGGTGTCGTGGTTCTGTCTGTACAGAGAATGGGAACAAAAAAAAAAAAAAGAAGGAAAAAACAAACAAACAAAAACAAGCCGATAAAGACGGAGACGAGCGGACAGAGCGAGAGCGTGAGGGAGAGAAACCGAGCAAGAATCAGTGGAGGAGAACTGGAGGATTCTGTTGCATAGATCGAAGCAAACAGGAGGAGCGTGCGCGATGGAGACAGATGGGATGGGAGTGAGCGGGGAGAGGGTGACACACACATACACACAAAAGTTAGGGAAGCACAAGAAATTTTATTTTGGCTTGTACACAATTCACTGCTCAAGCTCAGGATCTTGCAGACGAAAACACAAACACACGGAAGTCAACAGGTGAAAGAGACCACAGCTGCAACACTTCATACACGAAGGGAAAATGACTTCACATCAGTCGCTCTAGTAGGTGTATTGATAATTAACTCTGCTGTCAAGTCTGGATCTTATTTTAGTGGACAGTCACTCACAGTGAAGCGCCTTTCTAAAGTCACTCTGAGTCAGCTGGAGCCAGGCTGCATGTCCACAGAGAGTGTTTTTTCCACTTAAAGCACTCTGGACCATTTAGGCTTACGCCCTAAATCCTACCCAAACAGCACACATACATTCCGCCAAAATCGGTCCAACGTACCAAGTTTACATCTTATTGCACATTGGCAAGATGTGGGCTAGTGCAAATGACCTCTATAGGATGTACTCCTGATGTAAACTTGCATATGTTTGCCTGACGTCAGAGAATTGTCCCCCCAATTCATCATAAGCCTTTTTTAATATCATGTTACATAACAGAATAAAATGCATTTGAAGCACCAGTTTTAAATCTGCAACTATTTTCTTGTAAATTTGTTTCATTTTTTCTTGTAAATCTGCAATTTCCATCCATCCATCCATCTTCTTCTGCTTAATCCTTTTCGGGTCGCGGGGGGCCTGGAGCCTATCCCAGCATCTTTGGACGAGAGGCAGGGTACACCCTGGACAGATCGCCAGTCCATCGCAGGGCCAACACAGAGAGTCAGACAACCATTCACTCTCACAGTCATACCTAAGGACAATTTAGAATCCCCAGTTTGATGCCAGTTAACCTAACTTGCATGTTTTTGGCATGTGGGAGGAAACCGAAGTAAACCCACGCAGACACGGGGGGGACATGTGAACTTCACACAGATCACTGTTGGTCGGGGGCTGGGATCAAACCCAGGATCCCCTGGCCAAGGCTGAGTTGCTGTGCTGCCGCAGTGCTAACCACTCCGCCACCGTGCAGCCCTTAAATTTTTCCTCATAAATTTGCTTCCCTTTTCTTGTAAATTTGCAACTTTTTTCTCATAAATTTGCAACTTTTTTCATAAATTTGCAGTATTTTTTTTATTTTTGCATCATTTTTCTTTTAAATCTGCAACTTTTTATCATAAATTTAAAACTTTTTCCTAGTAAATTTGCAACTTCTTTCATACATTTAAAAGTTTTTCATAATTTTGCCATTTTTATTGTAAATTTGCAACTTTTTCTTTTCAATTTGCAACTTTTTCTTGTAAATTTGCGATTTTTTTCCTCATGAATTTGCTATTTTTTCATCAAAAATTCACTACCTTTTGCCATATATCTGCAACTTTCTTCTTGTAAATTTGTGACATTTTTTCTTCTAAATTTGCAACATTCATGTGGATGCTGGTTTAAATTTTATTCTAAGTGATTAACGTTTAGATTTTCTTTTTTTCTTCTTGATAATGGCTCAAGTTTTTATAATGATTTCTTTTTAAGGGTTTGAACTCTTCTGTATTAGGGGCTCTTAAACACAATCTTGCATAGGGCCCTGACTACAGTAACACCTATAGTGTCCCCCCTCAATCTTTTGAAAAAATGTTCTGTTTATTGTCCCCTGACAGTGAAATTAAATATCTGCCCATGGCGTTGGGTGCATCAAATGCTTGACTCCATAGAAAATGAACAGAAAACGTATGCTTCCAGCAGAAAAAACCCCCCAAACCAAACACTTTCTGTGGACATGCAGCCTATTGTCTCACTGTTCCCTCAGCTTTACATTCTAGTGCCAGTTTTTAATTAAAAATAAAAGACTGAATATTATAGTCCAGACCCAACTGACAGGAATAGAAAAATGTGGTTGTTGAATAATCACAACAAAAAACTAATGTTCAGCTCCACATTTCTTAGACACATCAGAGTTTAAAGAAGCATGAATGTTTAAAAAAAATCACAATTCCATCATGTTTTGATTCAGGCCTTAAATAATGTGAGGGTATATCAAACAGCTCACTGCGTGTAATCATGTGTTTTTGTAAACGAGAAACTTAGGAGATATTTATGCTCTTTTTGGTTACACTTCTACTTTAAAAATCCAATCATGACCACCATGACACACCCACTTTTAATTTTGATCCAAAAAATGTGCAATATTTGTAACAGGCTAATAAAACCTAAATCATATGAGGTGGGGCTGAAAAGTTCATAGGCTGACTAAGAAGGAGCTATATTTTTGAGGGTCAAGAAGAGAGCTTCTATATCGCAGGGATCCAAGCGTTGCATCACTGATGGAAGAAGTGTTGGGACTGAAGGGGAGACTCTGCTGAAAAATAAACCACATTTGGTCAAATTTGACCACTGCATCATGGTCAGCCTATGGAGTCTTCAGCCCCCCCTTGTAGGTTTATATAACTCACAGGTGATTAAAAAACTCAACAGTTAACGATAAACTTTCAACAAAATTATCCAGGACGTACAGTACGTGTTGCCACGACACCATTTATACGTTAGCCTCTTCTGTTGTTTCTCTGAGATTAGTGTCATCTCTGTGAGTATTTCTGATTCATATTTTGTGTCCCTCAAAAGCAGAAACTTTCATATTTAGGGTCTTATACTGTGTTAAAGGTGTAACTCTATGTAACTCTAGAAAAACTGAATTTATTGACACCTGTGGCCAGTAAGTGAACTGCAGCAGCAGGAGTGAATATATCACAGCAGTCATTGGGCAGAGACGGCTAGAATTTACAGAAATTGTACTCATGTAAAAAAAATCCTACTCTATGATTAACAATTATTTAAGTGCAAGTAAGAGTAGCCACCAATATTAAGTAAGAATATATCTACTAAAAAAGTTATGAGTAGTGAGTAACTACAACCACCAATTTATGACGTTTTCCTCTTAAACTTGCTTTTTATATCATAAATTTGTGACCTTCTGTCTTGTTCTTATGACCCATTAAGTTCTAATAAATTTGTGACATTTCTCTCATACGTTTCATTTTTCTTGTAAAGTGATGATTTTTGTTCATTTTAATAAAATTGTGAGTTTTTTCATGTGAAGTTTCAAGTTTTTACTTGTAAATTTGCATTGCTTTTCCACATAAATGTGCATGTCTTTTCTGTTCATTTGCAACTGCACCTGAATAGAAGATGAACGTTGTGTGTCCACCAAGCATGTAAAAATGTGCTGGACCTATTTCTCCGGGCACTTCACAGGTGCTCTTTAAAAAAACAGTCTCAGCCCGGTCTCCTAGCAACCGCCTGACCACTCACAGCTCACTGTTGGCATTTCACACATTTTGCACTGAAACTCTCTACTAACTGCAGTACACCGCATCAAACTGGTAAGAAAACATTAATCCCTCCAAGCTTTTGATATTAAATATTGATCATGGTATACTTTTACTGTTTTTTCATTTTTTTTGCAGAGAGGATGCTGGACTGCATAGAAAAGGAACAGAAAGCAAACACTGATTTTAACTGTGACTTCAACTAAATATATAAAAATATAAACTAGCACATTTATAAATCTTCAAACCAGTGAAATCAACAGTAGCTCAAAGAGCACAACCTGATGTAGTGCAGTAAACCTAAAGTACCTTCCTGAAAAAAGAAAAAGGGCTCCTTTATCAAAACTCATCATGAAAGTACAGTTTTGTGAAAAAGTTACTTGAGTAAATATAATTACTTTCTAGCCACAGGTGTTAGAAAAGGTTTCCATGGTTACATAAAGTACCTGTAAGGATTTCACAACCTAAATTAGTTACACATTTTCAGATGGGGAAGGTTCAGCTCCATTAAACATATTCAACTTGTTCAAAATCTGAATTACTTTTAGGTGAGTACTCTGGAAATGCTTCTTTCTTCCAAACTGCTCACTGGTTTTGGGGACGTGCATTTTACAGCTAGTACGTAAACCTAAATGAGCTCAGGCGATTTAAAAAAAAAAAAAAAATCTGTGATAAGTGGTAACAGTCAGGTGAGACAAACGCTTCACAGGTGAGTAACAGACTCCATCCTCCTCATTTTTCCCTCCAACCTGGAGAGAAGCGGGAGGACGATGGGGTCGATGGATGTCACTGACAGATGACGGCGGCGGCGTTCTCACGATCTCTCTCCTCCTCTCACTGCACACACAGACACACACGAGCAGGGCGATGATGTCGGCATTTGGAACGAAGCATAAGTGGACAGGTGTGGATAAAAGAGATGACGGGCAGCCAGAATGAGAAACTTCATCTTTCCTCAGTCCATCCATCAGAAGTCTTTTTTTTTTTTTTTTTTTGCTTTTAGCTCCTCGTGCGTTTCACCTCACAGTGCAGATTCACGTGTGCACACGCCTCTGTGTGTGTGTGTGTGTGTGTTTTTTTTGGGGGGGGCTTGTGTTTGAAATTCGGCTGAAAATCAAAAAACAAGTCAACATTTTGTGATGTTTCATTCCATACTAAAACATGCAGAACACAGAACATTGAACACATATACTGAACAGTTATTTTATCCAAATGCAGGGGTTTTTTGTCTCTTTTTCGTACAGAGTGGCTTTAGGATACACAGAACACGACGTAACCAATCGCACCAGGTTGGACATATTGCTTTAAAACCACCAAATTTTGTATATATGTCATGCATGCCACATAGATGATATTATGTTTATACAAAAATAACACCAACGCCTATTACTGTGTATCATAGTAATTACAGAAAAAATCAGTCTTTTTTTTTGCAATGAAGTTTAACTGAGAAACCATATATATCTATGTATTTATAGCTGATACACATATGTATAAATACATACATACCAGACATAAATATATAGGTATAATATATAAACATATAGGTATACATGGTAAGTGGTTACGACTTTTCCATCTGTTATATTCCAGTTCGTTTGAACCTTTCTTTGTAAAATTTGTGAATTTGACGCTGATGTGAAGGTTCTACGAAGACTTGCTGTTGTGAGAAAGGCAGTGCCCTGAAGAGGAAGAAACACAGTCAGATTCACCAGTGACTGGAACAGGTGTGAGTTCCTTCTCCAAACACAAGTCCGAACAGAGGAAAGAAAAGAAAAGAAAAAAACTGTGGCAAACTGTCCAAAAAATTAAAAAAAAAAAAAAAAAGAACCTTCAGAAACTAAATCTGGGTGAGGATTTTTCAGTCTGCTGCCGAGTCTCGTCGAAGATGCGTGGTTGTACTGGTGCGGCTGGTGTGAGACGTGAGGGCAACCAGTCCAAGCAATCCAACACACCAAGGCAATGGGAAGAGTGGGAGGGACAACCTTATCCTGGTGGGGGAGGGGGTGTCACATGACAAAACTTGTGCAGAAGAAGAAAGAACGGCTTTGGCTAAACATTCGTAAAGCTTTGCTGGGCGATGGCTGGCCAATTACCCCCTCGTCTCCCATTTCCCGTCACCGACACAGACAGCTGGTACACTTCAGTCACTTATATGACAATATTTACATGGTACTGACTGCAGGAGGTGCTGAGCAGCTGGACAAAGCAAAGAGGAAACACGTCATAGTTTGGAGGGTCTGTAGCCAATGGTTACGCACCAGGAAGAGGAAGCAATGTCAAAGCCAGTCCAGCTCTCTTCCTGCCAGTGGCTTCTGAAGCTGTTAGCTCAGTATAAAACAGTGATGACAGCTGCAGCCACGTCCCACCTCAGGCTCCGCCTCCTCTATTCAGGTGCCCTTGGAGAATTTAGACTGCAAACTTAATAATTATCTAAATAATTAACTAATCTGGTTAGTTGTTAAAGCTACTGTAAATCCTCAACTATGGAATTTAATGTCATTTCAAATCTTCTAAAATGAAAACAATAAAACTGAGTTCAACATTATTTCAGTCTTATTTGTTGCACATATATATGCAGTTAAATCAGCAGATTGTCACATTAACCTTTATAAGCCCTATGGACCCTGTCCTGGGTCAAAAAATGTAAATTCACTGTCTTTTGCTGCCATCTGGTGGACTACCAGTGGTACTGCAAATTAAAACAACAACGAGGTTCTGCATCTTGTGAGCTTTCCAAAGATGTAGTTTATCTTGTTTACATTTTTATTTATATTTAGAATATTTTATTCTTTAAATTTGTTTTATATAGTTATACTGCTCATTTTATTACAACAAACTGTGCAGGATCTGTGCAGAAAGTGACAGTTCTATATAATTTGGTCCTGTTGAGGTCAAGACGTTGCCTAACTGATTCAGTGACATCTCTGCACATAGATTCATTGTTGTAATGGTGTTATAAACATTGAAATAATAAAGTATTAGATGAGGATATTAAATGCTAATTTCTGCTTTGGTGTATCACAATTTACTCAGTCATGGTGAAATATAGAATGCTTAATATGCTAAGGGAAAATTCTGTGAGGTCTTGTCTATCTGTAGAGAAGAAGATTATGCATGTAGACCTTAGACACGTGGAGTTATAATAGATTTATTCTGGGTATGTTTGTTTAGGCTAACATTAAATAACCCATAGGGCCTTTAAACATGGTCAAACATGACGACTGTAAATCTACCAAACACAGGTCGTGCTAGACTTTCTCCTTAACTGCCATTTCCATAGACAGGGTTGCAAAAATGATGTCATAATCTATTAGTACCCGTCATTTTAATTTCCCTATGGCAGGGGTCTGCAACCAGTGGCTCTGGAGTCACATGTGGGTCTTTTGCTCATAGCCAGTGGCTCCTTAAGGCCTTGACAATAAATTCAAAACTTTCAGTAAAAACAGGAGACAGATTTGTGAGGAAAAAATTGTAAATTAACTAGAAAAAAAAGACAAGCTGGAAATTTATGCCAAAAATTCTCACAAGTTTGCAAGAAATAGTAACACAATTTCTAGGAAAAAACTCCCCACAAATTTACTGGAATTTTTTTTTATTTGAGAACAAGGTTACAATTTATGTGAAAAAAATCAGTGGCCCAGAGAGCTCAGTAAAATGCAAAAGCCACCGCAGAACTCCAAAAGCGTGGGAGCGTTAGCGCCAACATGTGCACGCCAACACTGCTCGTGCTAACGTCAGCGGGCTGCTGACTGCGGCTCTCCACGATGCCATACAAAAGTGCTTCAAATTTACCTGAAAAAACTAACTAATTTACAAAGGAGAACAGAACAAATATATTAGAAAAGCAGAAAAATTATGCCAAAAAAAAAAACCATACAAATTTTGGAAAAAGTTGTAATTTTATAAAAAACAAAACCTAAATACTGATGGTGTCAGCCCAGTTTGCAGTGGGAACTTTACTGTTTTAGCTTGGTTTCCAGTCTCAGATATTTTTGTGGCTCCATGCTGAGTTTGTTGTTAAAAAATCTCTGGGTGGTAGAGGGTGCAGACCCCCGCCCTACGAGAAGATGAGACGTAGCTTCTTGTTTTTATTCACATGCTCAGTTTTCAGCACAAACCTACAGCATGTAGATTAAGCATTCATTTATTTATTGAACTGTTGAGAGTTTTGCAGTTGTGGCAGAGCGGAGACTGTTCGTAGCTGCAAACGGACCGTGAAAAGTGAACTGTCATACCTAGCACACTAAAACAAAAGGAATGACGACAACACAACCTCTGGTACCAAGTAAGCCCACAACACCCCAGCTGCATGATATAGACAAGAGTACCACACACACTTCAGGCCATTAACAAATCTAGTAAATAACAACTCAACTATGATCGATGTAAAGCTACTCTACTGACAAAAAATAAATTGGAAATGAGCATAATAAGTTCCCATTAAAACTAATTGGGTTTTATTATTTATTGTGTAAAGGATAAAGTTTTGAAGCAGTTTGTCTCGTGATTCAGACCTGGTCTAACTGTTGTTCAACAATCACAGACACAGATTTAAAATCTGTGCGTTTGAGTTTTGGCTCATCTGAGGGATGGAAGGCGGTCCCACATGAGGAGGCGGAGCCTGCAGCAGGACGCGGCTTTGATCCTCTAAAGTCAACTGCTCCGACACCTACGAATCTGGAAAAACAGCATCAATCCACTCAAGTGAAGAACTCAGCTGTAGCTTCAAAATGCAGAAACAGGATAATTGTACACTCCCGTTTAGTGTTGGATATCGCTGTATTCAGGGTGCCATCTCTCAACTCTGGTTGGATAACTGAAACATCACATGACCTGTAGTGTGTCACAACTCATCATATTCCTGTAAAAAATAAAAGGGGGGGGGGCTGATGGGACTACATTGTTGAGATTCCAATTGATCGGCTGACAGGAAGTAAACAAGTCACTGCAGGTATCTGAGCCCTAACGTCAGGTGACCAAGACGACACACGTGGCATAAATATTTCGAGAGCTGTAAAAAGACAAGAGTCCACGGTAGATTCATCTCATTCATGTACTGTACTGTCACCAAACTCTTCAGCCTATACATATATATATTCATATATCTCCAAAATATTAAAAAGTACTTAATATAAAAATACAGAAGAATTGTAAAAAATGAGCAAAACATTGAATTTTATATGAAAACCATGCAAGAAAGATTCCCCATTTAGGTAAATAGTAACTCTAAAGATTCCGAAAAGCAAGGGAATGGAAGGGAAGTGGTCGGATGAGAGAAGCACAGGCGAACTGCCACCGACTCGCTTTTCATGTAAACATTGTAGAGGTCCTTTAAACTTGGATCGGCAGTGACAACTGAAGATTTTCTCCTTGCTTTTTTTTTCTTTTTTGGTTGTGTTTGGAGTAAAGGGACGGGAGGAGGAGGTGGTGGTGGTAGTGTGTGTGGGGGGGGGAGGTCAGAAAGTCCAAAGGAAACCTCAAAAACAATGAGATAAAAAACAATACAGACAACCTATAAAATATGGCTCTGAGTTACATAGAAAAAGCTCATCAGAGTGGCGGGGAACCTAGTCATGACAGGAGAGCTGGAAATATGGCAGTAGTAGCACATTACTTCAATAACGTGTCCTAGTTCGTAGATAGGTTGGTGGCTGCTAGTCAGACTAAGAGGGGATTAGACGCATTGCTGCTTCTGATTGGAGGATGATTCCTTCTTCTTTTAAGACAGTAATCTTTGAGCAAAGTCTAGGAGGAAGTGGTAAGAGGCAGAGGGGGGACACAGTGGATTAAACTCGATGGGCCGACTGGTGACACCGTCAGTCTCCCACGAACCTCAATGCGGCTGCCGCACTGACGTCTGCCAATCAAGACACGGCCGAGCGGAGAGCGGCGATGACGGAGGTGGAGATCAAACACCTTCTCCGCTCCTTGCCGTGTGATGTCACCGACGGCTGCTTTAAAAAAAATCTGACAAACAAGGAAAAAAACATCAGAGGTGGTACACACAGGCAGGCGGTCCAGAGCGTGCTCAGAGCTCCATGCACTTCCTTCTGTGACCCAAAACAGGCTCGTCGATACTTCCTAATGCGGCTTCAAAATCAAACACCTGACAGGGGAGAAAACAGGATGAAGTGGGGAAACCGATCAATAACATGACGGGACTTTCTGGAGGGTCTTTGGTCTGAGAATTTCCTTCACACCTTCATGCTCTCTGAATCACATGACAAAGAGGGACGGGAAAGATTCAGCAGTGTCACAGGCACAGTGTTAGGGCTGCACTGGGAAAAGAAGATGAACCTGAAGGCTCTGCTCATCCCACCTGATACTTGGGTTAGCTGGCTTAGTCAACCCAGAACCATGAAATAGGTACGCAAGTAAAAAGGATCTCAAACACTTTGGCTAAAAAAATTCTCATCCTGTGGCAGTGGTGTTCTGTGACTAATTTTCTGGCTCAGAAACATTGAGGAGGATCTGGTGAAAAGAAAAGAGGTGCAGGGTGAGGGCATGCCTTGTGTTGAAAGCGACAGAGAACATGGCAGAACGAGCTCCCATGGGTGCGTACGGGTGTTAGTGCAGATATGGAGTTTTTAATTTTTTCACTATACATTATAGTTAGGACTGGGCAATCTGACCTTAAATCGGCATCATGGTCAACTGACCCTTTCATGTCTGTTTTCAGTAATTTGTCGGTTATTTTTTTCCTCCCTTCTTCTTACTGACAAGCCTCGTAATTAAGCAATATTATGCAAAAGTGTGGCATCATATCACTGCGGTGCATTGAGTAAAATGGCGTTCACTTATATAGCACTTTTTTCTCATCTCTAGATGACCAAAGCACTTTACAGATCCTGCTATCCACACATTCACACTCTGATGGCGGCACAGCTGCCGTACACCGGCGCTGGCCTGACCCACCAGGAGCAGCTGGGGGTTCAGTGTCTTGCTCAAGGCCACTTCGGCATGCAGACAGAGCGGGAATTGAACCCCTGACCCTCCGATCAGTAGTTGGCTGCACTACACCTGCGCCACAGCTGCCCCCGTGCTGCTTCCCGAGTTACTTGCCCGCCGTGCCTGTAACTCCGCAGGCACATCTTAAAGGGGCAGTACTGGAAAAAAAAACCCAACATGAGCAACAGTATGTTGGCTCTACACCACAAACATCAGTTCTGGTTTTATTTTGGTTCTTCCAGTCCTAATTATGGTCACCCATCTCCACTTTGGTCTTGTCTGTTAAAAGGACATCAACACAGAGATCTTGTGGTTTGCTCAGATGCAAATTTGCAAACCTGAATTGCACTGCCATGTTGTCCATGGGGAGAAAAGACAACCTTTCAACACAAACCATACAGTCTTTACCCTCTTAATTCTTATGGTAACAGTGAAGGTGTACTTAATTTTGGCTTAGTTTATGAATTTTATTGTCTTTTTCACATGACTGTACTTCATATGCAGAAAGAAATCAGACGTGGAATGGATGACTGCAGTACTGCCTACAAGTCTGCTCCACTATGATTCGCCAAGTATGGAGTGAGCCAGTTTTGGGCCTGTTTTGGTCACAGGATGCTCATGAAGCTCCGAACAGATGCTGCTGCAGACGAAACAGAATCCCAAATATCCATTCCTAAGTTATCATGCGACTCGACACAAATGAAACATAAACATGCATCCTATCATAGAGGGGAACATGAACCACGCTCCTGTCTCCTATTCTCAAACGGGTGGGGGGGGGAGGGGGGAGGCGGTGGAACCCTGACTGGATGAGATGAGGGCAGGACCCCCCCACCTTCCCTCCCCCCCCCCCCTCCCTGCCCGGACGCTGCCATCTTGAGTATTTTTGGGTAGTAAACACTGTGTCCTTCCACATGCAACTCGGCAGCAAAAAAGAAAGGTCAACACATACAGACACGATAAAGGGAAGAACATTTTTAACAGCTGAACCTGTAGTGCCACACTCACAAAGACATTCGCAGGAGTCTGCATCAACCATTGAATGACATTCGTTAAAGGTTAAAAAAACTAAACAAAAAAAAAAGATCAACATCTAAAAACATACAATAGGAATAAAGGTTACATTTTTGCCTAAAATTCTTCTGATCACCAAGCCCGGCTTATAGCTGTGTAGAAGAGCGGAAGCGTATGTACATCAGGATCGCTGTACACAACAGTACAGAAACACAACATGCTGCCGCAGCTGCGAGTCCCCACGAGGCTCAAACCCGAAAAGTTTAAAAGCTTTCCAAAAGAAGCAAGTAAAAAAAAAATGCTTGAACATGGACATGACCTAGAATGGGCCTTCCACTGTGGAAACTGAACGCCGACAAACTTACAGGCACGATGACGCCACGGTCAATATGAGAAACACAACGTGGCAGGAATGACCGAGGGGGAGGAGACGATGAGAAGCATGTGTGTGTGTGTGTGTGTGTGTAATGAGTCATGACTTCCCTCCTCGGAGTGACAGTTCAGTTGGTGTGGGTGACACCTGGTGGCTGATGAAGAGGAGGGAGGAGAAGGAGCGGCTCTAGGGGGGGGTTAAGCGCTGGGTGACTCTCCTCCTCCCTTGGCCCCCGACGAGGACCCGGGGAGGATCTCGATCTCATCTCCGGTCTCCTGGATGGGGGGGACGCGGGCCTCCTCCTCGATGGGGGGAATGTGAGCCTCCTCCTCCTCCTCGGACAGGGGCACGAACTCGGGATGGGCCATGAAATTGTGAATGGAGCTACGGGACTCTGGGCTCTCCAGCCCCGCATACAGGGAGCTACGGAACGCGTTCACCACCTTAATCTGGAACAAAAAGAGAAGCAGAAGAAGAGAAATATCAGGACCAGCACATTGTGTGATATTAAACTGACAGCAGGGACTGATGGGACACATGGCTGACATGGCGTCTGAACTGGACGGGGATGTGCAAAAACAAATAAATAATAATAAAAACACATCACCAGGTGAAATGGAGAAGGGCTGAATGAAGACACAGGAGAGAATATGGAAAAAACATTCACAAAACATCAAAACAAGAGGTCAAAAAAGGTCAACCTGATGTTTAAGGGCAGCCGATGGCAGAGAGCGCAATAAATGAATAAATAAAAAATAAACCAACAGGGGGTTGAATGCATTGGCGGCTTCACATTACAACCATGATACTATTGCACACACATGCACGCACGCACGCACGCACGCACGCACGCACACACACACACACACACACACACACACACACACACACACACACCGAGTTTACCTTTACTGAGAATCTGAGATGCAATATTGATTTTATTTTATCCTAAAGATGAACTAAAAAACACTTAGAAGAGAAAAAAGCCATGGTTAAGAATTAAACTCCATGCTTTTAACATGCTGCTTTAGGCTGTGTGTACACCAAGTGCATAAAAACACTCTAGACGTGTGTTTCTGGGCACTTCACAGGCACTTTTTTTTTTTTTTTTTTTTTTAAAAAAGGTCTCCACTCTGTAACCTAGCAACCGCTTGACCTGTCACTAAAAGCTTGCCTTTGGGGTTTCACACATTTTGCCCTGATGCTCTCTACTAACTGCACTAAACTGCTTCAAACTGGTAAGAAAACATGCATCACTCTAAGCTTCTGCTGTTAGATATTGATCATGGTGTCCTTTCAGCCTGATTCTGATCGGCTGATTAGAAAAGTGTGCTGCTGATGAGCGTTTTTGTGCTGAGGGCGCTGAGCATGTCAAACACTGGACTGCAAAGAAAATGAACAGAAAACAGATGCTCAGAGTGGGGAAAAAAATGCACTCAGTGGACACACAGCTGTAAAAATCTGCACTCTTCTGGTTCCAGATCTTTAAACTGGGTATGCACTCATGTCCGACCGTTAAGCCTCATTTCCACTGACTGTGGTTGAGTTCAGTTGCGGCTGCGATGTGGCTTAAGCCTTGTCATATTCCCACCGGTTGGATTTGTGCAAGCAGCATGGACTGCAGAGAGGTTCACATGACTATATTACTCAAGAGATCATGTGATTACAACAAGGCAGCAACACAACAGTTAGCTTAGACTAGCAAGACCATTCATTCTTCTGGATTTGTTTGTGCTTTAATAATGATGTTAGTAAGATAATAATGTTATGTCACACACTGTGGTCTTGGATAAAGCAGTGGAGGACTAGGGCTCAGAAAATAATGGGCTATATTTAAAAGTCTGTCCTCGCAACAGTTTTTTTTAAATGAACAAACATCATTAAATAAAGTAGATACCGCAGCGCCTCCTTGCATGCTGGATGCGTCATCTGTCAGAAATAGACTTGTGAATTTTTTAAGATCCAGTACAGCAAGATTGATTTGGGACGGGAGGTGACCTCATCGCAGCCGTGATGGACTGAAAGCACAGTCAGTAGAAATCAGAGATCACACAAGGTCAAACCACGGTTTGCATGCTGACTCAAAAAGGGAGAAATTAAGGTTTTCCATCTTTGTTGCACTTATTTGATTGTGGTTTGGGAACACTAGCTGGGCTGTACAACCCCTCTTTGCTAATTTGCACCAAAAAATTGTGTTATAATAATTAGGGATGCACCAATATACCAGCTGACATATCTCTATTAGCCCATATTCATCTTTTTGACTGATACTGATCCACTGTTTTCCAGCACTGATTTTTGCTCTAAAAACTACAGCTGCAAATTCAGAAAACATCCAGGACTGAACCATTTTAAAGTGTCTCAGCACAGTTTTCTTTTTTTTAATAATGCAGATTCCTTTGTCTCCCTGATATTAAAAATGAAATGATCCATACTGGTTATCTGCCACTGGTCATGCTTAAGCTTGAGTCCGCTCAGGTGGATGTTTAGTTCTCTGGCAGCTTTTGCATTGTGGAGATGAAATACACTGGAGACGGTTTTTGCTGGGCTTGGTTTTAGGCGCCAGATTTTGCAGAACTGGTCCAGTTTAGCAAGATCTTCCGTGAGCACCCGTTCCAGTGGTTCAAAGTCTGGTGCTTGGAATGCCAAACAGATGTCGTCTGCATAGATGAATTTGCGGGATTTTGTAGTAGGCAGGTCGTTTATGTAGAGGTTGAACAGAGTTGGAGCTAGAACTGAGCCTTGTGGGAGTCCGTTTTTCTGCATTCTCCATGCACTTGTGTTCTGACTGAGGTGGACTCTGAACCTTCGGTTGGTCAGCAGGGTTTTTATAATTGCTGTTGCCCAAGCAGGGATCGCCTTTATAAGTTTCAGGAGGAGGCCTTTGTGCCAGACCGTATCATAGGCGGCTGTAAGATCGAGAAACACAGCCCCTGTCTTCAGTCTGCTCTCGAAGCCATTTTCAATGAAGGTGGTTAGGGCCAGTACTTGTTCTCCTGTACTGCGGTCCTTGCGGAAACCTGCTTGATCCACACTTAGAATATCCTCTATTTCTGGGGAAATGCGTTGCAGTATTAGGCGCTCCATGATTTCATGTATCCTTCAAGGAACATCTAAAGGGGACGGCTGCTAAGGTGAAGGTACGAAACAACCTGCTCTGCAAGCTCGCTGGTGCAAAATGGGGGGCGGCAGTCTCCACCCTGCGCACCTCAGCACTGGCCCTTTCATACTCTGTAGCAGAATATTGTGCCCCTGTCTGGTCCAGGTCATCTTACACACACCATGTAGACACCCAGCTCAACTCAACCATGAGAACTATAACTGGAACAATCCGCTCAACACCACTCCCCTGGCTCTCTGTACTGTCAAACATAGCCCCTCCACACATCCGGCGAGCAGCATTAACTCAAAGGATGCTCCAAAAAGTTAAAGATTTTCCTCACTTACCAATCCATGCAGATATCTACACCCCACCCACTGCCCGACTTTCATCCAGACGGCCGATTTGGAAAAACCCTCCCCCAGCTGACTTTACCATCCAGACAGCTTGGCAAGAGGAATGGGAAACCAAGGAGGTCCCAAACAAACAGCTGGTGATAAACCCCAACCAACAGGTCCCGGGCACCAACCTCCCAAGGAGACAGTGGTCTACACTCAATCGCTTCAGGACTGGACATGGCCCCTGCTTGGCCAGCCTTCACAGATGGGGCAGTAGCCCTAGCCCACTGTGCGCATGTGGAGAGGAGCAAACTATGGAACACATCATAGAGGCTTGCCCGCTCCAAAGACTGGAAGGAGGATTACACACCCTCCAAACAGCAAACCAGGAGGCAACTGCTTGGCTTAAGGACTTTGCATTCGCTAAATAAATAAATAAAATAATCTGCCACTGGTCAACTTATCATTTTAAACAGTCAGTATCAGTGCATCCCTAATACTAACATCATACAGGCCCCCAAAACACTGTAGACACATGCACACTGTTAAGTCATTCTGATCACGCTTACAGCCAGAATGGTTTTGTCCTCTAGCTGCTCGCTTCTTTCGGCCTAAAGTCGTTTCCTCTGTGATGAATCCACCGAGGCTGCAGCTGATCACACTGATATATACGCACCAGTGGACACTCTTCATTACAATTAATAACCCAGCAGTTCAAAACTCTCTATTACTGAACCACATGAGAGCTGCAGGCAGAGCACTGCAGCTTAAGAGCATACATGCAACCATCACACACACACACACACACACACACGCACACACACACACACACACACACACACACACACACGGAGTTCACAAGTTTAAAAGCTCTCAGCTGTTAAAACCATGAGAGAGACTTGCTGAGCCTGACAGATTTAACCCCGCCTAGGATTAACCCATAAAATTATCCTGGTGACCAGGCTGTTGCTCAGAGAGAAAATAGGACGAGTAATTTTGCCCTCAGAGTCACAAATGAGGATTCAGAGGTCATTTCTCTTCCTCAAGGCCATGCCTGCTCAAAGTTGTGATCTTTCATTGACTCCTCAGGTAGCAAGTCTCACCACAGTTAATATGTAGAAGTTAAGAATTTAATGATGATGCAGGAGAAGCAGCAGGCTGAGAGGGAGGGGATGAGAGGAAAGAAAGAACACTGAAGTCTGGTGGTAAAATCTAGGGAGGGGATACGGATGGACCACAGATCAGGTGTCTGCAGGTTCTCAAAATAAGTAACAGCGACCACCCAAACATTTTACTGTACATCTACATTGACTGTTCTCAAGCTTAAAAAAATTTGGGATCTCTTTTTTTTAATTAGACAATGAGTGTTCCCGGGTAAATAGGCAGTTCTGTCTTTGGCCTAGTAGGGCTGTGACATAACCCAAATCACAAGTAAAAATATCATCATTTAGAGCATTTATTCACAGAAAATGACAACTGGCCAAAACAACAAAAATGGTGCTGCTTTTAGATCAAATAGTGAAAAGAAAAGAAGTTCACATTCATTCTTACACACTACAACACTTCAGTTTTAATTTAGAAAGAACGTAGAAATCTGTATTTATGTAATAATGCTGTTTTTTATCCACAGCTTTCATTAGTCTTACCATGCTTAGATCATCTCCTAATCAGTACCTCCTTAAGTAGATGGAAGTGTCCTTGAGTTGGAATTCAACAGGCACTCAAATTGAATGGTCGCCATACATGTAGAGATGCAAATGAAGGAAAGATTTTGCAGTGGATTCTCATTTTTTCCAGAGCTGTATATAACTTAGACTGGCATTTGTTGAGTACTCTTAAAGCAGCACTATGTAACTTTTTTTGGTTCTGGGTAGACGCACTGAAAAGACTACGAGGCGGGGATGAAAAGTTCATAGTGGTCAAATTTGACCAAATGTGGTTTATTTTTCAACCACAGGGATCCAAGCACTGCAACACCGATGGAAGAAGTGTGCGGACTGAAGGGGAGACTATGTTCAAAAATAAACCACATTTGGTCAAATTTGACCACTATGAACTTTTCACCCCCCCCCCCATACAACTACGATGACTATGATTTCATTCATTCATTCATTCATCTTCAACCGCTTAATCTTTTTCGGGTCGTGAGGAGTGCTGGAGCCTATCCCAGCATCTTTGGGCGATCTGCCCAGGGGACTACCAGTCCATCACAGGGCGATCTGTCCAGACTGATTTCAATCTGCTACCAATTCTGGTATAAGAAATATAACAATAAAAACTGTTTAAACACAGACTGATGATCTTGGCCTGTGCAAAGTAGATAAACGTGATTTTTTTTGGGCTGGTGGGAACATGCAGAGACCTGATGGTGACTAAAGCTGTGTGAAGTCATGAACATTAGGGTGTTTCCATGCAGTTCAAACAGAAACAGAGTCCAGCCCAGTTAAGCGTGGTGTTAGCTGGCCTCCAGCACCGACTCACTGCCTGCAGTAGAGGAAGAAGCAGCAGCAGCAGCAAGGGGCGGAGCCCCGGCCGAGTTGGTGAGAGAGGAGGAGGAGCTAAGCCCTACATGGGTAGGGCTAGAGAGAGTTTTGGCGGCAGTGGCGTCATTGTGCTGGCTGACGACAGACGGCTGGCGGCGCAGGGCACCGGGCACTGCCGCCTGGCCCGTCTGGAAGGTATAGACCACATCCATCTGAAGGAGGGACAGTCACAGCACAGTGTTAGACAGCAGAGACAGAAGACAGGATAGAGGACACAGGAAGGAGGAGACTTCTGCAGAGGTTAGACAAGGCTTTACAGCTGGACAAAGTCTGACTGTTACTGGTCAGTACACTCCAATAATTCAGACAGAGAGATGACAGGAGGTTAAATACAGTGCTGAAGAAGTGAAGAATAACAAATTAATAAAGTTATCATACAGAATCTAGGGTTAGATGACAGGAAACAGTGCAGAAGAGTTCATGTGAATCAATCCTATCCTGAGCTACGTTCTGATCCACAGTGTACTTCAACTGGGTTCCCTACTCCCTGCTCTCTTCTCAGGGAATATCAGTGAAGTTAACTGCCCTTCACAAAATTTCTCCATTTGAAACACCCTGTAACCATCGGCTCTCTCCTCCGTGTGTTACCATGGTAACCGTGGACACGTACTGATACTATGGTGGATAATTTATATTTCTTAATTAAAATATTAATACAAATTTTTTTTATTACTATCAGTTGATATAAACAATAACCAACATCAGTTTAGCTTGTTAATAACGTTAGCAACAATAATTTAACTCGTATTTGGGGCGCAATGGCTTATGGGTAATCTTCTTGTCAACTTCCGGTGAAGTGATGCACCGTTGGTCACATCTTCCCTTCTCAGTTCTCACTTCCCTTTGAACTGAAGACCGTTCGCTCCCTTCGGTTTGGAATCTCAGCTAATATGGTGGGATACCCTGTGTAGTCCACTTCGGAGTACACTGCTGGGCATCGGAACGCAGCTCTGGTGTTTTATTAAACTGAACATAACAAACATGGAGGTGAACTGGACTGGAAAACCAAGGTGAAGTTTTAGTTGGATTTAAAACTACTGGATAAGACTGAAAGAGTTTCAGGCCAAGAGAGAACAAGAACCATTTTCTGTTAGGCTTTCATAGGGTTGGAACTTGTACGTCCACTTTCAGACCCCAAAGCTCTTCTAGACAGAGGACAGTCTATCTAGCCTTACATACATAATGACAGGATTCCCCCCAAACTGCAAGTCTTTTGTACAGTTTGTAAGCGATGTTGAATGCATGTTTGCCAGGAGAATCAAGGTTGTAGTGGTTGTGAATGCTCAGATTATTAGAGATCAATCATTTCCACTTCATATTAGTCCCTGATATCACATCTTGCTATAAAAACAAACATGTTATTTTCCAGTGTGAAAACCTTCACAGTACAGCAACTCTGCTGCACCACAAAGACAAAAAGAGTGGATATGAAGCAGATGCACAGAAGAAAAATCTGAAACAGTCAAAGAAAAGAAGAATAAGAGGAGGCAGAGATCACGGCAAAGAAGAAGTTACAGCAGAGAGGTGTCATTAGGTTAGTGACAAAAATCTAAAAACCCGTAAGACACCCTGACAGAACGGAGAGATGAAGAAGGATGTGGAACAGTGAATAAAGAGCTTCTGAATCAGGCTCCGGGCACCCTGAGAGTGGAGGAGAGGAGGCAGGAGAAAGAGGACAAACGTGTCTTTTGGAATAACTGATAAAAGTTTCGCCAGCGAGGTGTGTTGCATGTAGCAATTATTCCCCCACTGTGTTTGACTGCTGAGGCGCTGAGCGGCACCGGCGCTGCCCACCAGGATTAGAGAGGAGGAGGACAGGAAGAGGAGCGTGGAGAGATAAGAACCTAATTAGCTCGCAGCCTTTTTGTCGCCTCCTCACTCCGTCCCCTCATCCTCCCATCCCAGGAGGACGACAGACTGATATTACAGACACAGACAAGGACAGACAACAGAATTTCCTCATTTTTCTGCAGCAGGTCTGATGGCACAGAGAGAGTGAAGAGTGCCTTGTTTCTGCTTGTTCTTGCGTGACGTGCTCCTGTCACCACACTCTTAACATCAGGAGGCACACGTGAAGGCTATTATCAAACACACCAGAAACAGGGTTACCCACTAAGACTAAACCCAAGCCCACCCTCATTCATTCATTTGTGTATTTTGCAACATTTTCATCCATATCATATAATTCTAACATTTAGAACCTGATCAGCTGTCATGATTTGAAGATGTGATTCTGTATATTACTTCACTTCTCTAAGCCTGCACTGACCTGTGGATGCAGATCCTGGACATAGAGTTATTTCTGTTATACTTTTTCTTTTTTGCACTGGTTCTGCCTGAAGGACTCATGCGTGGGTGAATTATTATTGTTAAGTCTGACTGGTCATGCAGTCACAAAAAAAAAATAAATAAATAAAAAATCTGAGGACGTGCTGACGTCTACAAAAAGCCTCAAAGTTTATGTCACTCGGGCACAAGTGGACCTTTGTGTACTGGTGGAGGTAGAAACTGTCAACACTGGCTTGGTAAGGTGAAAAAAGTCAGAGATGTGGATGGAGCTTCAAGTAAATTTGTTTCTCCTTTCTGGACGCATAACTACTCCTTCTGCTAGTGTTAAATGTCCTACTTCACCACACATAGTAAAGCTAATATGCATTTATCATGTCTGTGACTACCTGGTAAATTTAAGTGCAGCTGCTCTTTTAGCAATGAGGTATGCTCTGGAGAGAAGAGGAATGAAAGTCAGCAGAAGCAAGACAGAATACAAGAGTGTGAATGAGAGGGAGGCAGGTGCAAGGAGTAGAGGTAGTGAAGGGAGATGAGTTTAAATACCTGGGGCCAGCCATCCAAAGCCATGGGCAGTGCACAAGAGAGCGCAGGCATGGCGGAGTGAGTGGAGACGAGTGTCAGGGGTGATTTGTGACAGAAGGATAGCCGCTAGAACAGGGGTCTGCAACCTGCAGCTCTGGAGCCACATGTGGCTCTGACTGCACTTTTTTCCACATTTTAACAGCTCTCACATGTCTTAATGAAATGTCTGTAACATATTTTGTTCACATTTTATTTAATTATTTAATTACTACAGTAAATTTGTTTTGTATTTTCCCCGCCTTTTTTGAAACACTGATTTTAAGAAACTTTAAGAAACATTCTTCACCTATTCATCTCTGCCCTCCCTCCTACAGTATATCTCTAAGCCATTAGCTGGCTAGATTCTAGTGTTCTAGTGGGCGGCAGTGGCTCAAGAGGCAGAGTGGATTGTCCAATAATCAGAAGGTTGGCGGTTTGAATCCCGCTCTCCCCAGCCATCCTGCTATTGTGTCCCTGGGCAAGACACTTACCCACCTTGCCTCCAGTGTCCATGACACTGGGTGTGAATGTGTATAAATGTCCGGTAGTGGTCAGAGAGGCGGTTGGCGCAGATTGGCAGCCACGTTTCCGTCAGTCTGCCCCAGGGCAGCTGTGGCTACAGAAGTAGCTTACCACTATCAATGTCTGTCTGGAGTGAATGACTAATGGACTCACTGTAAGCACTTTGAGATGTCACTTGACATGTAAAGCACCACATAAATCTGATCCATTATCATAGTGTTACGGCCCACCTACTTGGCCAAGGCCAGAATTACCTATTTAGCCTGGGACCTCAAAGTTCTATACTCATTTTCACCCACAGGCAAGGTAGACTAACACCTACAAAGTCTTTTTCACACTCAAGCAGGCCGGGATTTGAACCCATGACACCTTGATCTGAATCCTCCCACTCTTACCATTGATCCAAAGAGAAATTCCTCTACTAGCACTGAGCTACTAATGGAGGTGAACCTTAAGGTGTTGGGACCTGCACCACTAATTCCTTATGGAGGAGGGATCTGTAACACTAGCCTTTAGCTTTTAGCCTTATTCTAGCTCGGTTCAGTGGCACTGGCTCAGAGGCATCTTCAACCGAACAGAAGTCAAGTCGTATCCGGGCTTGACAGCTACCCCACCGAGCCCAGCAGGAACAGTGTTAGCTCAGGGGCTAATACCTTTAGCTCCCCTTCCATCTACAAGACGCTGGCCAATAAGAGAGCAATGGGCTGTATCAAGGCTAGTGACGTTTAACTTTTTTGTGACATTTTCCATTTCTTGATGTAGAGGAAAAACCCCGGAAGAGTCAAAAACATTTCTTCTAGAGAAAAACGGGATAAAGGCTGTGTTTTTTTTTTTTTTTTTTTTTAAAAAGAAATAGCTATTTTGATATTTTTTCCAATAATTAAATGACCAACAGACACATTTCAGATGATTAAAACCTACAAACATGCCATTTTTCAGTCAATGACCCCTTTAAGGCCTTGACAATAAATTCAAAACTTTCTGTGAAAAGAGGACACATTTGTGAGGAAAAAACTGTAAATTTACTAGAAAAATAACAAACTTATAACAAAAGCTGTAACTGCCAACAATTCTCAAAACAACAAATACAACAAATTTGCAAGAAGTAGTCACAAAAATTCTGGAAAAAAATTTACTGGAAAAGTTGCATTTTAGGGGGGAATAATGTTACAATTTATGTGAAAAGTGCTGCAAATTTACCTGGAAAAGGTAACAAAATTACAAGGAAGAACAGAACAAATTTTATTAGAAAAGCAGAAAATTTATGCCAAAAATATGACAAATTTATGGAAAAAAAATGCAATTTTATGTGGAAAGAGGCTAAATTTTTACTTGAAAAAGCAACAAATGCTCAAGAAAAAATATGACAAATTTATCAGAAAACCAGAAATATTTATGCCAAAAATCTCACAAATTTTGGAAAAAATTTAAGGAAAAATCTCAAAAAATCTCTTAATATTGATGGTGTTAGGCCAGTTTGTGCCGGTAACTTAGTTTTCAGGCTGAGATATTTGTGTGGCTCCATGTGGATTTGGCTGGTCAAAAATCTCTCAGAATGGCTCTTTGTATAGTAGAGGTTTCTGACCTCTGAGCTACAGTGAAAGGGAAGATTTACAAGATGGTAGTGAGACCTGCTGTGATGTATAGTTTGGAGATGGTGTCACTGACAAAAAGACAGGAGGTAGTGTTGGAGGTGGCAGAGTTGAAGATGTTGAGAGTCTCATTGGGAGGGACAGGATTAGAAATGAGTATATCAGAGGGACAGCTCAGGTCGAGTGGTTTGGAGACAAAGTAAGAGAGGCAAGGCTGAGATGATCTGGACATGTGCAGAGGAGGGAGAGTGGATATATTGGACAAAGGATGTTGAAGGCAGGAGGAAAAGAGGAAGGCCACAGAGAAGATTCATGGATGTAGTGAAGGACAACATGGAGAGGGTTGGTGTGACATCAGAGGATGCAAGAGACAGGATGAGATGGAGGCAGATGACCCGCTGTGGAGACCCCTAAAGGAAGCAATCAGAAGACGAAGCCCTTTAAGGAACAATTCTGTCCCTATCATCTTTCAAAAAAATGTTCATCAGTTTATCTGAATAGACTAGGCTTTACTGTCATTGTACAGTTGTACAGTACAACAAAATTGTGGGCGCTCCACCAGGCTACTGCACAACAAAGTAAGAGAGGAGGATTTGTGTTCAGCTGCAGTTTGGTGCTGATCTGTTTATGAGTCACAGGTGTTTCATTTTTTTAGTTGTAGCTGTAGCAGGCAGCAGCTT
Source organism: Pholidichthys leucotaenia (assembly GCA_020510985.1). Lineage (NCBI taxonomy): Eukaryota > Metazoa > Chordata > Actinopteri > Cichliformes > Pholidichthyidae > Pholidichthys > Pholidichthys leucotaenia. The sequence goes on along the minus strand of CM035837.1, from coordinate 36,473,770 downwards.
TTAGATTAACAAAAACCTTAAAGCTGTAAGTTGAGAAACTAACCAATCTAAAGTTAACTATTAAGGTCTGTGAAGCAGAAGGAGTGAGCAGATTCAGGTTATTTCACAGTCCATCAAGACACAGATCAGTTACAAAACATCACTTTCTGGATTAAAATGTCTTACATCCCATCAGTAACAGATAGTGAGTGAATAAGTAGAGGGGTGCTTCTGTAGCTGCTGTAGAGGTCACATACTGAGGAGGACATGGTAGAAAATATTCATCACCATTATTTATTCAGATGCGATTACCCTCTGGCCTTAAGAAGTACAAGTCAGCCCGCTGCAGAGGAAAATACCTGACCTCTCTGACTCCGAGTGGATGTGTGTGGGAGCAGGTTGTTGTTTGATGTTACTGTAAGTGGGTGTTAGTGTTATGTCTGTACATGGAGCCAAGGACGAGGGCAGGTGTCAAGCTGAACACATGTTTATTAATGAGGTACTATACCACACAGATGCAGCTGTCGGGCAGAAGAGGTGGCAAAAAGACCGTCCCTCCTGCCCACTGCCCTCTTATAGCCACGGGTGGTGGCAGAACCGGAAGGTGGCGCTGCCACCCATACCTCACAAATAAAAGTCTAAACTATACACAACAGTTAGCACTGAGGCTAATGAAAACCAGTGGGACTGCGCTAGGACTGCCTGTGGATACGCTAAGGCTGCATGTCCACCAAAAGTGTTTTTTCTCCTCTGGGCGACTATTTTCCATTCATTCTCTATGTAGTCCAGCGTTTACAGTGCTGAGCGCCCTCGGTGCTGAAACGCTCTTGGCGGTGGCTGTTTTTTGTTGTGGTGCTCAGGGCGCTCAGAGTTGAAAAAAGTTCAACTTTTCAGAGACTGCAGCTGAGCTCGTCAATGTCAGACCAAGCAGCCAATCAGAACTGCTGCATGGGCAGGGCATAGGATGCTGGTACTAGTCTGTACTCAGACTCCTGCTTTCTGCGTCATCATATTTTACATCCAGAGTTGCTAGAAAACGTTTCCTGTCCATTGTTATTTAGAGACTGCTATTAAAAAATCAGTAGAAAGTCTGACAATAGGAAAAGCGGAAGTGCTGAGCTGAGAGTGACAAGCTGTTACTGGGATACAGGGCACAGACTTTTTTTTCCCAGAGCGCCATGCACAAACGCTGAAAAAAAAAAATGCTCAGGGCGGACGGGCGTTTGGTGAACATGCAGCCTAAAGCTTGTTGATCTGCTCTGTAGGAAGGAGGAGGGTAACACGCACACCTGCACACAGGCTGAGCAGCGTCCCAGGGAGTAAGAAGAGTTACTACAGGAGTCACACCCAGGCTTCAGTTGACATGTAAATGAATCTGATTTACATCTTCTGTTTGGAGTGTGACACATACAGGTGGTTAGAGTATCCAGAAATTGTTCTCAGGTAAAACTAGTGTTACATATGATATTAGGTACTCAAGTGCAGGAGTAGTCACCCAAAAAATTCCTTGAGCATGAGTAAGAAAGTATCCACTCACGCCTTTATTTTTTATCAGTTTGTGAGGTTTTTCTCTGAAATTCACGGCTATTTTCTGGAAAACATAGTACTACTTCATAAAGTTAAAGCTATTTTTAAAAATAAATAGTCATCTTTTTCATGTAAATTTGAAACTTTTTCTCATAAATTTACGTTTTGGTTTTGTAATTTGTCATTGTTTTTCTTGTACATTAAAGACTTGACTTTCATAATTCAAGATGCTGTTCTTGTAAATTTTCTTCTTACAAGTTTGCAACTTTTTAAAAATTAAATATGAAAGTTTTGTTTGCAAATTTTAATTTTTTTTTCCATGTACGCTTTACTGTCACCAATTTAGGATTTTTTTTTTCTTATAAATGTTTTAGTCAGGAAGACAAACAAAAAACCCTTTGCAGATATGCAGTCATTTTTGTTTATTATACTGTAAACAAGCACATTTCTGACCAGTTTTCAAATCAGTGAAAAAGTTACTCAGAGAGTACAACCAAATATACTTGAGTGAACGTACAGGTTTGTCTTCAAAAATGTACTCAAGTAAAAGTAAAGAGTATCTTGCAACCAGACAGTCAAGGACAGAGCAGCTCATTCCGGACTGATAAAATCACCCCGAGCATATTCAGATCTCCTGACTGTTGACCTTGAACACAGCCTAGATGCAGACCCACCTGAGGATCATTGTGTGTGAGTTTGGTGACCATCGAGGAAAATGCCTAGGACAAAGGTTGGCAACCTGCGACACCAGAGCTGCAAGCGGCTCTTCAGCCCCCTGCTGCGGCTCTCTGCAGTTACATCTCAAAACACATGGAAATTAATGAAATTCACTTTAATTATTTTATTTTTCAAATTATTGTTTATTGCAAATGGATACATTTCTCAACGGAAACACATACTTTTATGAATGTAAAATACATATTTCAAAAATTATTTATTTTGTTGTCAACCATGTGTGACTGCATCACATCTGACAGCGGCTCACACATACGGAGAGCTGCTCAGTCTCTCCTCGGTGCATGTGGAGAGCACGGAAAACATCAGCTTCCCGCTTATCCTCCCCACCCTCAGTAAGACATAAACAAATCCAGAAAAAGTAAAATCACAGAGGAAACTACAGAGTTTAATTCTGTGTGGACAGATTCATTTGTGCTCATGTATGGGTGTTATGTGGTGAGAATTTCTCCCCAAGAAAACAAACAACGAAAAAAAAAACCCCAGCTGCCTCATTAGTGTCTGCGTGTCCTTAAAAAGTCATAAATGTGATTATCTATAAACAACGCCTTAATTATCCTTAAAAATGAGAAACAATCCTTGAATTCCTGCTCAATAACCTTAAAAGTAGTCAGTCCCTCCAGAATTTCGCGGGATGTTTTCATGACTTGTTGTGGCCCAAAAAAACTGAATTTTCAGAAGCTTTTTAAAAAAGTTGCGGTAAAAGTTGCAATGTTCAGAGAGTTTTTTTGCACTAAAAGTTGTGAGAGGAATAACAAATTTTAAAGCAGATGCTTTTTTCCATAGTTTACTGCAATGATATTCTACATAACACCACAAGAAAAGCACAGGATTGGCCATCATCCACAAATATACAACAAAGTATACAACCCATAGCTATAAGGCAGGATCCCAAGGTGAACCTGTGTAGCAAGTATGGTGACCCGAGAGAGATTTATATGTCCTTTCGACCCCAAAACCTGTAGTCAGAGGTTATGGTCTCAGAGTGAACCTGTGTACCAGGTTTGGTGGCCCTATCTTTCTTTGTTGTTGAGATATAGTTTATAAGGCATTTTGATGCTGGCCTTTGACCTTGCAATCCCAAAACCATAGTCACACTTCAGGGTCACAGGGTGAACTTGTGTACCAAGTTTGGTGACCCTAGCTTTACTCGTTGTACTCGTTACTCGTACTTGTACTCGTTACTTGTTTTGTAAGACAAAAGAAATGCTAAACTTGACCTTTTGACCCCAAACCCATAGTCTGAGGTCATGATCCCAAAGTGAACCTGTGTAGCAAATTTGGTGACCCTAGCTTTCTTTGTTGTTGAGATATACTTTCAGGGTTTCCTCCGGTAACATTTCTCTGTGGCAGCCCGCCACACCAGAAATTTTACCGCCACCCCAAGGCGATATGAATTTATTAAGAAAAATATATGAAGCAATGACTTTCTGCAAGCATGCACACGAACAACGTGCGTGGTCGTCATCCACGCGGAGTTTAGAAGCGCCCCGCTCACGCGAGTTTTCCAATCAGTCAGCAGTGTCTCGCTAAGCGTGACTGTCCGACAGAGACATGAGTTTATTAAAGTACTTTAAATGCGGAAAAAAATCATAAGAGGTATGTAAGCACTGGCGTTTATCACGCTTTTAACCCGCTGGAAACGGGGGCAATAATGGAAGAGTCGCTTAGCTAAGAGATGTGGTTAGAATTCACATGCAGCCGGCTTCATATGAAGGGAAAGGCAAGGGGGACTGATGAATTGCTGAGGATATATTTCACCAGTCACTACAATATTAAGTTATATTCTGTAGGAACTGCAGGAATGAAGAGACTGGCAATTTCTCTCTTTTCTCGCATGAGCAGGCGTGCCGTTTTTATTCTTCAGCGGCAGTGACAAAAAGCAACAGTTAAAAACGCTAGCTCTAAACTGAGGTCCTTCAGCGGCTGCCTAGAGAGGTGCCTGATGAGAAAGCCTGAGCGCACAACTGTACATGAACACACATTGTGGTGAATTATGTCTTTAGAGTCCGCTACAGTTCCCTATTATGTACCTGGCAGGTTAAGATGACAGAAATTCACGAAGTCAATGACTTTAATCTGTCAGCAGCCTTCAGACAAACTAAACGTGACAACGTTTTGATTTTTTGATTTCAAAATAAGGAAGGTTTTTCCTGCTGTCTGGGTGGTGAGATTTCTGAAAAACAAAACAAAACTATAAATATAAAGAAATATTATAACAGAAATAACGACATCCTTGGTCATTTAAGTTAATTTATTTCATTAAATACAATTTTATTAATATTTTTTCTTTTTCATTTTTCTTAATCAGAGTTAAATTATTGTTCTGTTCTGACTGCAAAATTATGGTCAAAAATATAAATTGTTATAAGGAAAAAGTAAAAAAAATTACCACAGTCTGTTTCAAATTTATCTAAAAAAAAACCCCAGTAATTTTATTTTAAAAAACAGACAAAAATTAGTCATAAAATAATCCACAAATTTATAATAAAGTTTCAAATGTACAAGAAAAGTCAATTTTACAAGAGGAAATTACAAATTTGAGGAACATGGTTTCAACTTTAGATTTACAGAGAAAAGTAGAAAACTATAAGAAAACTGCTATAAATTTGTGAGAAAAACCTCAAACCTTCAAGACTGAAGTCATTACTCAAGTTTTTAAGTGGGTGCTCTTTGTACCCTTAACTCAACTAGAAATTTTTGGTTGCCTACTTTTAATTATTAATTTCAAAGCAATTCAATTCAATTAAATTAAATTCAATTCAACTTTATTTATATAGCGCCATTTCACAACAACAGTCATCTCATAGCACTATCAACTGTAGGGGGAACCCCCACAGTTGCAGAAAGACCCCAGCAATCAGGCGATCCCCTGTGAGCAAGCGCTTGGCGACGGTGGAGAGGAAAAAAACTCCCTTTTAACAGGAAGAAACCTCCGGGAGAACCAGGCTCAGGGAGGGGCAGTCATCTGCTGCGACTGGCTGGGGGGTGAGGGGATAGAGAAGAAGAAAAGAACAGACATGTAGCAAGCAAACAGCATGATGGGGACTCAATCTATGGGAGAGAACAAACAGATGTTAATGACCAGCAAAAAAAAATATTTCATTGAGAGTGAAGAAAGGAGTGAAGCCCACTGCATTATTGGAGGTCCCCCGGCTGTCTAAACCTATTAGCAGCATAACTAAGGGAGGGTTCAGAGACATATGATCCCTCCCTAATTGTAGGCTATATCAAAAAGGAAGGTTTTAACCCTATTCTCAAAAACAGAGCTTGAGTCTGACTCCCGAATCCAGATTGGCAGCTGGTTCCACAGAAGAGGAGCTTGATAACTGAAGGCTCTGCCTCCCATTGTACTTTTGGAAATTCTAGGTATTACAAGTAATCTAGCATTTTGGGAGCATAGTGCTCGGTTAGGATAACACAATAGTATCAGATCTTTTAAATAAAAAGGGGCCTGATTGTTTAGAGCTTTATAAGTAAGAAGAAGGATTTTAAACTTAATTCTAAACTCTATGGGAAGCCAGTAAAGGGAGGCCAGAACCGGAGAGATATGATCTCTCTTTCTAGTACCTGTTAAAACTCTTGCTGCAGCATTTTGGATCAAATCAAGACTTTTTAAAGATGTTTTAGGACAACCTGATAATAAAGAGTTACAATAATCTAATCTAGAGCTAACAAAAGCGTGGATCAGTTTCTCAGCATCACTCTGAGACAAGATGCTCCTAATCTTGGCAATATTACGCAAATATAAAGAATAAACATCACCAAATGCAGACTAATAAATAATTACAAATTGATACGAAACATGGGCGTAACAAAACTGAAACATAAACAGAAAAATAGAAAACAGTAGGAGAATACTGAAACTCAAAAGGCACAAAATACAACAAATATATAAATACAGAGAAAAAGCCATGAGACTGAGCCTGGCGGAAGCACCAGAGCTCAGCTCGTGACAGAGCCCCCCTCTGAATGGGTGGAATCCAGACACCCCAGGCTAACACCAAAAGAAAAAGGAAGAGCCCCTCCCCCCCAACAGGGGCACAACAATAACCCACCCAGGGTGGGTGGTGGGGGGAACAAGCTAGGAGGGAACGAAACAAAACCCCGCTCAGGACCCACACCAGTCAAAATCAAAGACTTACGCCTCCCAGACCAAAAAGCTAGAAAGTTCAGGTGGGCGACCCCAGGCCTGGCGGACGGCAAGGTGGTACGAGTCGGGTGGCCTGCCAGAGAATATGGGCCACCCAACCCATTGGCCCAGTCCATCAGGCGGTCAACCAGAGTTCTTCAGCCACGTGAACAGCAAGGGCGTTCCAAGGGGCGGCCGCCCAGCAGGAAGGACCAACAGCGGGCAGGAGGGAGGAGTCAGTGAAACCATGACGATGCCAGGGCAAGGAGAAGGAACCACGAAGGCGTCTGGCACAGGAGGGGGAACCACGACGGCATCTGGCACAGGAGGGGGAACCACGATGGCGTCTGGCACAGGAGGGGGAACCATGACGGCGGCGTCTGGCACAGGAGGGGGAACCACGATGGCGTCTGGCCCAGCAGGAGGAACCACGACACCGTCTGGCAGAAGAGAGGGGACCACGACGGTGTCTGGCTAAGGAGGGGGAACCACGATGCCCTTGGACTGGCCAGCAGTACCCTCGGTGGTCCTGGACTGGGACATAGTAGCACCAGCAGTGGCTCTGGATTGGGACAAGGTTCTACCCACAGAGGCTCCGGACTGGAGTGAAGCAGCACCCGCGATGGCCCCGGGGTGGAGTGAGGTTGAACCCATGGTGGTCCCAGACTCGGACATAGCTGCACCCGTGGTGGTCCCAGACTGGGCCAAAGCTGCACTCACAGTGGACCTGTACTGGGCCATGGCTGCACCCACAGTGAACCCGGACTGGGCCAAGGCTGCACCCTCGGAGGTCCCGGGCTGGAACGGAGCACCCATGACGACCTCCACAGAAAAGGAAGCAGCACCTTTGAAGACCTCAGCTGGAGGGGGAGCAGCACCCACAGAGGTCCAAGACTGGGACGGAGCACCCGCAACGACCTCAGCAGGGGGAGGTGGACCCACGGCGATCTCGGGCGGCGAGCCTGGACCCATGGAGACATCTGGCAAAGCTGGAACCTCTTTGGTGACCCTGGGGAGAGCTCAGACAGGATAGGTAGAGAGACAGGGTCAGGGTCACCAGCAGCAGTGGAGCCCGGCGAGATTAGCTCAGGTGCAGCTGATGACTGCACCCAGCTCTCCTCACCAAGAGCCAGACAAGATCTCTCCAAGACAGAAGCAATGAAAACAAAGGACAGGACTTGCCTGAGCTTGAGCTCCACCACCGTCCAGGACTCTGTCGATCCAAGCAATGGTTCCTCGGACCTGGCCCTCTGGAGATCCAGTTTTGACTCTGCTGCGGGAGCTCCTGCAGCAGGCATGGTGGTCAGTGCAGTCCTGGGAGCCTCCAGCGAGGTGGTCTACGCAGATGGCTCACCCTGTGTGGTGACAGGAGGTTGGCTCCCTGCTGGCGCTGCTTCCTGCTCAGCTGAAGCCCGGGGACTCTTCTTAGTCGGCGCAGGCATCAGCTCGGTTTCAGCACTCTCCCTCCGTCCAAAGCGTGGCTGTGGGGCTGGAACCAGGTCCTCCAGGGCCACAGGCTCCTCCATCGTCTAGTGGCCTGAACCTAGGGCTGGCGGACACTCAGGGGGTAAAGGAGGAGACACGGAGAGAGCAGGTAAGAGGTGAGTAGCTGCAGTAGGCAGTGAGGACTCAGAGGACTGCACGGTCTGAGCCTCACCACCGGGAATCAGACAAGGTAATTCATGTTAAATGATAGAGAATGAAAAAACACTTGGCTGTGTTCCTGGGGCATGATGTTTTCTGCTGCAGTTGGCATGGAATCCGCCCTCTCTGTGGCTGCAATTGTTGTGGGCCCCTCTGAGGAACGTAGAGGAGCCGCCCCTGCAGACATGGTGGTGGGCGGAGACGAAAAGGAGGCGAACAGTCCTTCAGCAGCTGGAGGAATCGCCGAGGAGGAGGGAGAAAAAGCAGCAGAGGCAAGGTTGGCTGGCAGAACAGCTGGAGAAGAAAATTCAGGGGAAGAGATTGCTGCAGGAGTTTTCTGCCTCGGCAAAGGAGGGTCTGCTGAGGAGTAGGTGGAGGAGTTCTTCTGGCAAGATTTCCCTGGGCGACGGCGGAGAGCAGGAGGCAGAGATGTCAGCTCCTGGAGAGGAGGAAAAGGGCCCGTTGGAACCTCCTTCAGTTCCTGGGTGAAATCCGGGAGGAGCCATGGTTTAAACTCAAGAAGGAGCTCAGTCTCCGCTATCAAGACCTGCCTGCGCTCCTCTTGTTCCTCGGCCAATGGAGCGGGCCAGTGTTCGTGAGGAGGAGGCAGAGCTGCCGCCGAAGAATGGCGAGAAGCTGTAGGCCTATGTGTGCACGAGTGCTTGCTCTTCATTGGCGCAGGCACGGACCCCTGAGTGATTTCCCCCAGCCTGTGAGCCGTGGACAGTGGGAGGAATATGGAGAGAAGTAGGTTGTTGAGCTCCGGGTGGTCCCACAGGCTGGGGCATGCCTTGAGTACCTGCGCCGTGCCCTCCAGACACTCTCGGGCTGCTTCGGGGGTACGGGAGGCACGAGTCTGCGTGGCGATGTCCCCCAATACGTGCAAAGACTACTGCTCAGCTTCACTCAAACCCAGGGTTGATAAGTCCAGGGTTACAGACATGGTTGCCCCACAGAACAGGTGAGAGAAACAACAAAAAAGGGCAAAAAATCCACTAACTGCAGCAGCTGGGTCGTTTTACTGGCGGCAGTATTCTGTCATGATTTGCCCCTCTGGGCAGAGAGAAACAGACCCACATGCCAACTGCAATTTGTGGCATTTATTAACAAAAAACACACACAAGTTCCAAAGGTACACCAAAGCAAAAATTCAAGCACAGATAATAAGGTAACTTACACGAAGGAATGAATTCAGAATAAACTCACCAGAGCAGGGGCTAGGGCTATGGTGGCGAGGAGGAAGAGGAATCTTAATACTGCCACGACAAGAAATGAAAATGCAGTCCACTAGAAGTCCCAGACGTTGGCCCTCTTGTGGCCACTTGATGGTCCCCCTATGGGTTTTCTAGCCAAAAAGGCCAAATGGCCCCTCTCTGGGACTTCTAGTGTTTTAAATATGGTCAGAACAAATAGCACAAATGATGACAGGTGTGGGGTCACATGAGCGGGCAAAAAGGTAATGATTGATGATTAAGATCAGCTGGGAGAGATGAGAGAGGAGCGGCTGGACTTGACAGCTGACAGGGCGACGCCCACACAGAGCACAAAACCGGAAGCGCCGCCTGACAGCTGTCAACCCTGAGAAAGAACACCACAGTACAAATATAAAGAATAAACATCACCAAATGCAGACTAATAAACTAGAAAAGCACTCAGAGAGCGCATACCTCCGCCAAGCCTCCTTCAGTCTGTCATGGATGACCTCCAAAATGTAATGGGTTTGTGTGTAGGCCTGTGCATGAAAGTCTGTCCATTAGTTTTGGAGTATTGTGGCTGACACACTGTGAGAAGAGCCTTGGCTGAGGTATGCATTCCCAGATCATCACCAAAATGTAATGGGTTCCTCTGTAGGCCAAGAACCACCTCTGGTGAAAATTTCATCCAAATCCATCCAGTAGTTTTTTGTGTAATCCTGCTGCACAAATACAAACAAAGCCCTTGGTGGAGGTATGCACTCTCAGATCATCACCAAAATCTAATCATCTGTTCCCCGTGCCATTACACACCTTTCCTGAAAATTTCGTCAAAATCCGTTGATAACTTTTTGAGTTATGTTGGTAACAGACAAACAGACAAACCCCGGTAAAAACAGGCGGAGGTAATAATTACAAATTGATACGAAACACGGGCGTAACAAAACTGAAACATAAACAGAAAAATAGAAAACAGTACGAGAATACCGAAACTCAAAAGGCACAAAATACAACAAATATATGAATACAGAGAAAAAGCCACAAGACTGAGCCTGGCGGAACCTCGAGAGCTCAGCTCCTGACAGTTGAAGTATGAATTCATTATTGCCACATAATATTCAGAGCTATGTATATAAAAAACTTTCTAAACAGCATAATTTTTATTTTAAAGGTCAAATTGTGTTGTGGCCCTCAGTCACTTCTATTTTAGTTGCTCTTCAATTGGCAAAGGTTGCAGACTCCTGGCCTAGGAGGAGTAGCGATTCCTGTGAAATGTGACAGGCAGATGCTGTGTCACTGCATTAGCTCCTTTTGGCTTCGCCTGAATGAGCAGATAAAACTACTCACATAGGCAAAATTTTCTGAAAAAGTTACTTGAGTAAATGCACTTGAGTAAATGCACTTGAGTTCATCGGCCTCCGTAAATGTAAGCAATTACTGCCCACCTCTTGTGAATTATCACATCAGTTAATCTCAAATCAAATCATTTTTCTCTGGGAACAAAAAAAAACAACATAAATACATTGGGTCCTTGGAGAACTACCAACCATCTAAATTGTCCCGGCCACATTAATAAATCCCTTAATTATATAAATGCTAGTTGACTTTCATAAATACTTAATAAATTCCTGCCTTGATTTTATGTGTTTGACAACTTTTCCAATATGGCATGTTTTGAATTTGCTATGATCTCCTCATAAATTAAAATACAGAGAGAAACACGTGAAAGGACGAAGCTCCAGGCACTAATAAAAAAAAAATCCCATAAGCTTCAAGTTTCCCATTGATGTCTGTCTTTAATTTCTGTGTTTTAATGAAGTGGTTCTTTACTGAAGCTCTGCAGCCAAGTGTGAAATTGACAGGGCATCAACTGCATTGTGTGTACAGTATGTGTGTATTACATTTTCACTTTAATTACATATGCAGTACAGCGTAATTTTAAATATCAGAGTAGAGAGGCTCCAATCGACCTGAGAAAAATTAAAGAGTTTAAACTTTCTCAGCAGAAAATCTATATGCAAGGAGAGCTGATAAATGCAGGATTCCACTGGTTACTTCCAGGATATTTTATAGTGAATATAAAAGTGAATATACAGGTGCATCTCACTAAATTAGAATATCATCAAAAAGTTGATTTATTTCAGTAATTCAATTAATAAAATGAAACTCATATTTTATATAGATTCATTACAGACAGAGTGATGTATTTCAAGTGTTTATTTCTTTTAATTTTGATGGTTATGGTTTGCAGCTCATGAAAACCTGAAAATCAGTTTCTCAAAAAATTAGAATATTACATAAGATCAATTTTAAAAAAATGATTTTTTTAATAGAAGTGTTGGCCGACTAAAAGCATTTCCATGCACACACCCAATACCTGGTCAGGGCTCCTTTTGCGTGAATTAATACTGCATCACTGTGGCATGGCAGGAAGGTGATCAGTCTGTGTTACTGCTGAGGTTTTAAGAAGGCCCAGGTTGCTTTGATAGCGGCCTTCAGCTCATCTGCATAGTAGGGTCTGGTGTCTCTCATCTCCCTGTTGGCAATACTTCATAGATTCTGCATGGGGTTTAGTTCAGGAGAGTTTGCTGGCCAGTAAAATATAGTGATACCATAGTTATTAAACCAGGCTTTGGTACTTTTGGCAGCAATGTGGGCAGGTGCCAAGTCCTGCTGGAAAATGAAATCAGCATCTCCATAAACCTTGTCAGCAGAGGGAAGCATGAAGTGCTCTAAAATGTCCTGGTAGACAGCTGCATTGACTTTGGACTTGACAAAACACAGTGGACTAACACCAGCTGATGACATGGCTCCCCAAATCAGGTGCCAAGTCCTGTCACTTGGAAATCAAGGTCCCAGAATCTGGAGGAAGAGTGAACAGGCATGGAATCCAAGTTGCCTGAGGTCCAGTGTGAAGTTTCCACAGTCACTGACGATATGTGGAGCCATGCCATCTGCTGGTGTTTTTCCACTGTGTTTAATCAAGTCCAATGTCAGTGCAGCCATCTAACAGGAAATTTTAGAGCACTTCATGCTCCCCTCTGCTGACAAGCTTTATGGAGATGCTGATTTCATTTTCCAGCAGGACATGGCACCTGCCCACACTGCCAAAAGTACAAATACCTGATTTAATGACCATGGCATCACTGCGCTTGATTAGCCAGCAAACTCTCCTGTCCTAAATCCCATAGAGAATCTATGGTGTATTGTCAAGAGGAAGATGAAATACACCAGACCCAATAATGCAGACGAGCTGAAGGCCGCTATCAAAGCAACCTGGGCTTCCATAACACCTCAGCAGTAACACAGGCTGATTGCCTCCATGCCACGCTGCATTGATGGAGTAATTAGGCTGCGTGTCCACCAAACGTGTTTTTTGTCACCCGGCTGCCCTGAGCTTTTTTTTTTTTTTCAGCGTTTGTGCTCTGCGCTCTGGGGGAAGAAAAGTCTGTGCCCTGTATCCCTGCAACAGCTTGTCAGTCTCAGCTCACCACTCCCGCTTTTCCTATTGTCAGGCTTTCTGCAGATTTTTTAATAGCAGTCTCTAAATAACAATGGACAGGAAACGTTTTCTACCAGCTCTGGATGTAAAATATGAAGACATGGGAAGCAGGAGTCTGAGTACAGACTAGTACTGGTGTCCTATGTCCCGCTCATGCAGCAGTTCTGACTGGCTGCTTAAGGTCTGACTTTGACAAGCTCAGCTGCAGTCTCTGAAAAGTTGAACTTTTTTCAACTCTGAGCGCTCTGAGCGCTGTGACAAAAAACGGCCACCACCGAGAGTGTTTCAGCGCCGTGGGCACTCAGCGCTGTAAATGCTGGACTACATAGAGAATGAATGGAAAATAGCCGCCCAGAGCTGAAAAAACGCATTTGGTGGACACGCAGCCTTATGCAAAAGGAGCCCCCATGTACATGGACATACTTTTCAGTCGGCCAACATTTCTATTAAAAATCAATTTTTTAATCAATTTTATATAATATTAAAATTTTTTGAGAAACTGAATTTGGGGTTTTCATTAGCTATAAGCCATAACCATCAAAATTAAAAGAAATAAACACTTGAAATATATCACTCTGTGTGCAATGAATCTATACATGGGTTTCACTTTTTGAAATGAATTATTGAAATAAATCAACTTTTTGATGACATTCTAATTTATTGAGATCCACCTGTAATAGTGAATATAAAGAAATCCCACATTTTTTACTATATGAAAAACAGGGCGGGTGTGGTCTATATTAATCATACAGTATATTCCATAACCTACATATGTTGAAGCATGTGAGAATGTTTGGTGATTACATATGTAAGGCGACTTCACACCTCAGAACAGGACAAAGAGTCTCAACCGCCAGTGAAGATCAAAGAGCTTCCCAGGCACTGCGGTGGAGACCGGATGGGTTGCCCTGACCCCCCAGGGCCAAGAGGAGGAGTACAAAGACAATGGGGGGGATTAAGATAATAAGGGATGTCAGCTTTGGATATGCATGTCTTTTGTTATGTGCGAGTATAAGTTCATAGAGCCGAAGGTGTTCGGTCTCTTTCCTTCTTCTGCTGCTGCACTTAGATGAGACTTGTTAGAGGAGCTGATAATAAACTTTGGTTTATGAATCACATCGCCTCGTTCTTTCAAGCTCTTCTACAGCGGGTAGTAGTGAGTTACATTTCCTCAAATACATGTGCTGTAATAACTTATTATCCCTAGAAATGACTGCATCTTTGGTCATTTTAGTAAGTTTATAAATTTATTTCATTGAGATCAGCATTGATATCGTTTAGTCACAAATTAATGAAAAAAGTGACAACTTATGAGGAAAAGTAAAAAATTAAAAAAAATGAAATATATGGGAAAAATACAGGCGGCTGCCAGGGGTACCCCTCAGCCTCTGTTTGTTGTTGAGATGTAGTTTATATGGCATTTTGACCTTGACCTTTGACCTTGCACTCCCAAAATCATATGCAGAGGTCAGGGTGACATAGTGAACCTGTGTACAAAGTTTGGTGACCCTAGCTTTACTCATTCTTTTTTTTTTTTTATTCTTTTTTTTTTTTTTGGGAGGCATATACAGTATATACACTCACCGGCCACTTTATTAGGTACACCTGTCCAACTGCTCGTTAACACTTAATTTCTAATCAGCCAATCACATGGCGGCAACTCAGTGCATTTAGGCATGTAGACATGGTCAAGACAATCTCCTGCAGTTCAAACCGAGCATCAGTATGGGGAAGAAAGGTGATTTGAGTGACTTTGAACGTGGCATGGTTGTTGGTGCCAGAAGGGCTGGTCTGAGTATTTCAGAAACTGCTGATCTACTGGGATTTTCACGCACAACCATCTCTAGGGTTTACAGAGAATGGTCCGAAAAAGAAAAAATATCCAGTGAGCGGCAGTTCTGTGGGCGGAAATGCCTTGTTGATGCCAGAGGTCAGAGGAGAATGGCCAGACTGGTTCGAGCTGATAGAAAGGCAACAGTGACTCAAATAACCACCCGTTACAACCAAGGTAGGCAGAAGAGCATCTCTGAACGCACAGTACGTCGAACTTTGAGGCAGATGGGCTACAGCAGCAGAAGACCACGCCGGGTGCCACTCCTTTCAGCTAAGAACAGGAAACTGAGGCTACAATTTGCACAAGCTCATCGAAATTGGACAATAGAAGATTGGAAAAACGTTGCCTGGTCTGATGAGTCTCGATTTCTGCTGCGACATTCGGATGGTAGGGTCAGAATTTGGCGTCAACAACATGAAAGCATGGATCCATCCTGCCTTGTATCAATGGTTCAGGCTGGTGGTGGTGGTGTAATGGTGTGGGGAATATTTTCTTGGCACTCTTTGGGCCCCTTGGTACCAATTGAGCATCGTTGCAACGCTACAGCCTACCTGAGTATTGTTGCTGACCATGTCCATCCCTTTATGACCACAATGTACCCAACTTCTGATGGCTACTTTCAGCAGGATAATGCGCCATGTCATAAAGCTGGAATCATCTCAGACTGGTTTCTTGAACATGACAATGAGTTCACTGTACTCAAATGGCCTCCAGATCTCAATCCAATAGAGCATCTTTGGGATGTGGTGGAACGGGAGATTCGCATCATGGATGTGCAGCCGACAAATCTGCGCCAACTGTGTGATGCCATCATGTCAATATGGACCAAACTCTCTCAGGAATGCTTCCAGCACCTTGTTGAATCTATGCCACGAAGAATTGAGGCAGTTCTGAAGGCAAACGGGGGTCCAAACCGTTACTAGCATGGTGTACCTAATAAAGTGGCCGGTGAGTGTATATAGGGCATAGGGGAAGTTAACAGTCACCTTTAATAATAATAATAATGCATCAGATTTATATAGCGCTTTATCATAGACACTCAAAGACGCTTTTACAAATAGATACATTATTCATTCACTCCAGACAGAGGCAAGCTACTACTGTAGCCACAGCTGCCCTGGGGCAGGCTGACGGAATTGTGGTTGCCAATCCGTGCCAACGGCCTCTCCGGCCACCACCAAACATTTATACACATTCATACCCAGTGTTATGGACACTGGAGGCAAGGTGGGTAAAGTGCCTTGCCCAGGGACACAACGGCAGGACATCTGGGGAGAGCAGGATTCAAACCGCCAACCATCCCGTTATTCGACGACCTGCTCTACCTCCTGAGCCACTGCCGTCCCCTTTGACCTTTTAATCCCAAACCCATAGTCAGCAGTCAGGGTCTCAGGGTGAACATGTGTACAAAGCTTGGTGACACTAGCTGTCATTGTTGAGGTGTAGCTTATAGGGCATTTTGACCTTGACCTTTGACTCTGGGTTTGGGGACAAAAGATCAGGGTCCCAATGTGAACCTGTGTACCAAGTTTGATGAAACTAGGGTTCATTGTTGTTAATTTATAGTTTATAGGGCATTCTGACCTTGACCTTTTGACCCCAAACCCATAGCTGTGGTTCAGGACCCCAAGGTGAACCAGTGTATGAAGCTTGGTGACCCTCAATTCCTTTGTTGTTGAGATATATCTTAAGTGGCAATTTGACCTTGACCTTTGACCTTGAAATCCCAAAACCATAGTCAGAGGTCAGGGCCCCAGGGTGAACAGGTGTACCAAGTTTGGTGGCCCTAGCTTTACTCATTCAATAGTAATAGTGCAAAGGGAATGTTAACATTGACCTTTGACCCCAAACCCAAAGTCAGAGGGCTGGGTGTAAGCCATCCAAGACTTGTTTTAGGCATTATGATGATATATCAGTTTTAAAAGGCTACATCATTCGTTTGTGTAGTTATTGCGTTAGAAGATTTAGGAAAAACTGACCTCTGATGTCAGAGGTCACCCAAATTGGAACTCATCCGATATTTTTCATAGATACACCCATGGTATCAATTTGAAAAACCCACATCATTTCTTTCTCTCGTGATAAGGTAGGTCTTGACGCTGCCGCTGCACAGTCGCCCGGTGGGGTGATGACAATACTCCTTCAGCCTTTAGAGGCTAAGGGGTAAAAAACAGATTTGTGAGAATAAAGTATTAAACGTACAAGAAAAAAAAAAAACAGCAAAAAGTTGCACTTCTTTTGACACAAACATTGCAAATTTATCAGTAAAATATTGCAATTTTATGTTAAAAAATCACAATGTTATTAAAAAAACTTGCAAATTTGGGAAAATAAAGTTGCCGTTTATGAGAAAACATGGCAAATTTCTGAGTGAAGTTTTGCACATTTACCTAAAAAAAAAATCATGTTACGAAAAGATTCACAAGTATTTTCAGAAAAAGTAATAAATTTAAAAGAAAAAATTCTGAACCTGTACAGGTATTTGAAAAAAGTTGTAACTTTATGAAAGTCTCAAATGTACAGGAAAATAAAGTAATGAATTAAAAAATTAGGTAATAAAAATTACAATTTTTTTGAGAAAAATTGTCCCAAATGTTTGAGAAAATAGTAACAAAATTATGCAAATTAATACACAGCCACAACTGTCATTGCTGTCTACTTGAGTGACTTTTTCAGTGGTGACTCTTATTGATACCCAGAAGGTGACTTATTATTTTTTTTATCAAGGGGGAGGGGGGTATTCACAAATTCATCATAAAGTACAAACATATAAATTAGGCACAAAATTTACAGGAAAAAAAAATATTTATGAGAAAAAAAGTTGCAAATGTATGTGAAAAAAGTTGAAAATTTACAGGAACAAAATTGCAAATTTATGAGGAAAAAAGTTGCAGATCTTCGAGAAAAAACTCACAAATTTATGAGAAAGAAGTTGGAAATTTTTGAGAAAAAGCCACAAATTTCTGAGAAAAAAAACTTGAAAATTTCTGAGAAAAAAGCTGCAAATTTATGATAAAAAAGTTGAAATCTACCAGAAAAAGCTGAAAGGTTTGTATTTTTGCATTTCTGCTTAGAATTGGTGGTTCAAAGTCATCTTATTCAGTTATGTAACATGGTATTGAAATGTTTATGATGATATTGGGGGGGATGATACTCTCTTTTTTCCATGTTTTTCCACTTCCATTCATTTATACCTACTAGTACATACCCGTCTATGCCCGTAGAAACCAAGTAAAAGCAAGTATTTCTGCATGCCCGCTGCTGAAGGGTCTCCTCCTGTCTCAGACAGCTGTGTTGTTCACAGTCATGCCTGCGGCGTACTGCTGGAACTTGAGGTGTTTCATGCTCACGGCATCCTTTCTGACATGCAGCAGTTCTCCTCATTCTAGTTGCTCTCCATCTGGTGGGTCTTCTTCTTCTTATTCGTTCAGATCACTGGTTGAGGGATAGGTGCGTCGTAATTCCAGTTCATGGGCACAATCCTGAAAAAGTGGCTTTTGACCCTGTTCAGGAAGGCCCGTGCATGCCCGTAGAAACCGAGAAACTGGAGCACCCGGATAAAATCAGCGCTTTGCTTGGCATTTTACACATTTGTAGTGTAGACTGGCATTCATCAAGGTTACACTTTTGCCGTCATGTAGGCATGGCGAGTCGTCCTATGATGCCTGAGTTCATAGGACACGCTATGATGATGAGGCAGAGATCACAGGACATCAGTCCTAGAAATGTGCTTTAAAGTCTGTCGTACCCTATGCTGGTGAAGGGTGTCCTCCTGTCTCAGACGGGTGCGATGTACTGCTGGAACCTCAGGTTCCAGGTTCTTCATGGCATCTTTTCTGATGTGCAGCAGTTGTCATCATTCTATTGCTCTCCATCTGGTGGGTCTTCTTCATTGAGACCACTGGTTGAGGGATAGGTGCGTCGTAATTCCAGTTCATGGACAGGAACATGAAAATAGATCTGAGCAAAAAGAGGCTTTCCGGCATGGACTCACTGTATATGACATCATAAAGACATGAAGGCAGGCTTGATGTAAATGACATCATAAAGACACATTTGTCTATGTGCCGTCATATAGGCATCACGAGTCGTCCTATGATGCCTGAGTTCATAGGACGTCCTATGACGTTCAGGCAGAGATCATAGGCCATCCTATGATGTCCTATGAACGTGACAGACACACACACAGACAGACACACAGAGACTTCTTGCTTTTATAGAGTGATCAGTGGGGATTGGCGGATGACAGGTCAACAAGGCTGACACTTTTGGGTCATCTTGCTAACAAAGAGGACAGCACCACCCCTCAGATCACCTACTACTTATACTTGTGAAATTAATGTGGTAAGGTGATGCTACTTTTACTTGAGTACAATTTCTGGATTCTCTAACCACCTCTGTGCTTTTTTTCAAACAACAAGAAGACAGGAAGAGCAACAGAACAGTTAATAATTTAGCTCGGTAAATGTCTCTTGGTGCAGCTGCGTCGGTTTATCATTTCTCCCCTAACAGCTTTTGCTGTAGAAGAAAAAGCAAAAACAACAGGGTGGAATTTTTATTGATTCTCCTTTATCACTCAGCAAATATCAGCTAAATAAATCTAATTCCACTGAACCTCTCTTGAAGGCGAATTCATCGCTGCAGTGTCAGACAAGCTACAGATTATAAAGGCAGTGGGTGAAAATCTTCCTTTAAATACCACAACGGTGAGCTTTAACTGCAGCAAACAGTGTGTTGTCGACCAAACTGAAATATCACGTGTAAATGTCACTGGGTTTAGTTTCTCTCCCTGA
Organism: Pholidichthys leucotaenia; assembly: GCA_020510985.1. Taxonomy (NCBI): domain Eukaryota; kingdom Metazoa; phylum Chordata; class Actinopteri; order Cichliformes; family Pholidichthyidae; genus Pholidichthys; species Pholidichthys leucotaenia. Next base: position 36,454,431 of record CM035837.1, on the reverse strand, counting down.
GGGGCCACAAAGAGACAAAGAAGGATATTTAGGAAAGATTTCAGAAAACAGATTTAACATTGGCTGTGCTCCTTAACCAGTCTAAACCAGTAGGTAGTAATCTAGAATCATACTGGGAATAGAAGCCGACTGGAAACCATCAAAAATAGTACTTAGGTCCCTGTTGGAAAACCTTTTTAAACAAATAAAGTCTCCTTCTCATGCCTTGATGGAATAACATCAGTCACACAGGACAGTTTAAATCTGCGTTCAGATTTTTCACACAGCACCATCTTTTAGATGCACATTACATTTAAAGGTCCAGTGTGTAACATTTTGGGTAATCTGAATTCTGAAATGTAATGCAGCATTAATTCATGGTTTTGTTTTCATTGTTACATAATCATTCTTAAGTTAAATTCATTGTATTTCTGTATCGTAGGATTAGTTTTTACACACAGGGAGAGGCTCCCCTTCTACAGTTAGGCCCAAAAATATTTGGACAGTGACACAAGTTTTGTTATTTTAGCTGTTTACGAAAACATATTCAGGATACAATTATATAATCAATATGGGCTTAAATTGCAGACTCTCAGCTGTAATTTGAGAGTATTCACATCCAAATTGGAGCAAGGGTTTAGGAATTACAGCTCTTTAATACATAGCAGCCTCTTTTTCAAGGGACCAAAAGTAATTGGACAATTGACTCAGAAGGCTGCAAAAAAAAAACAAATAACAAGCCTGCATGGGCTCTTCCCTCGTTAACCTGTCATCAATTAAGCAGTTAAAAGGTTTGGAGTTGATTCCAGGTGTGGAGTTTGCATTTGGAAGCTGTTGCTGTGAACACAACATGTGGTCAAAGGAGCTCTCAATGGAGGTGAAACAGACCATCCTGAGGCTGAAAAAAAAAGAAATCCATCAGAGAGATAGCAGAAATGTTAGGAGTGGCCAAATCAACAGTTTGATACATTCTGAGAAAAAAAGAGTGCACTGGTGAGCTTGGGAACTCAAAAAGGCCTGGACATCCACGGAAGACAACAGTGGTGGATGATCGCAGAATCCTTTCCATGGTGAAGAACAACCCCTTCACAACATCCACTCAAGTGAAGAACACTCTCCAGGAAGTAGGTGTATCAGTATCTAAGTCCACCATAAAGAGAAGACTTCATGAGAGTAAATACAAAGGATTCACCACAAGGTGCAAACCATTAATCAGTCTCAAAAATAGAAAGGCCAGAATTGACTTTGCCAAAAAAACACCTGAAGAAGCCAGCCCAGTTCTGGAACAGCATTCTTTGGACAGATGAGACTAAGATCAACCTGTACCAGAATGATGGGAAGAAGAAAGTTTGGAGAAAAATTGGAACAGCTCATGATCCAAAGCACTACATCTTCTGTAAAACATGGTGGAGGCAGTGTGATGGCATGGGCATGCATGGTTTCCAATGGCACTGGGTCACTTGTGTTTATTGATAATGTGACAAAAGACAGAAGCAGCCGGATGAATTCTGAAGTGTATAGGGATATACTTTCTGCTCAGATTCAGCCAAATGCAGCAAAGTTGATTGGACGGCGCTTCACAGTACAGATGGACAATGATCCAAAACATACTGCAAAGGAGTTTTTTCAAGGAGTTAAAAAACTCCAGGAGTATTTTAAAGCAAAGAAGTGGAATATTCTGCAATGGCCGAGTCAATCACCAGATCTCAACCCAATCGAGCATGCATTTCACTTGCTCAAGACAAACCTTAAGGCAGAAAGACCCACAAACAAGCAACAACTGAAGACAGCTGCAGTAAAGGCCTGGCAAAGCATCACAAAGGAGGAAACCCAGCGTTTGGTGATGTCCATGGGTTCCAGACTTCAGGCAGTCATTGCCTGCAAAGGATTCTCAACAAAATATTGAAAAGTAACATTTTACTTAGGGTTATGTTTATTTGTCCAATTACTTTTGAGCCCCTGAAATGAGGAGCGTTTGTATAAAAATAGCTACAATTCCTACATGTTTAATCATATATTTTTGTTCAACCCCTTGAATTAAACCTTAAAGTCTGCACTTCAATTCCGTTGTAGTTGTTTCATTTCAAATCCAACGTGGTGGCATGCAGAGCCCAAATCATGAAGATTGTGTCGCTGACCAAATATTTCTGGGCCTAACTGGTAGGATTAGTTTTTACACACAGGGAGAGGCTCCCCTTCTATGTAGGTGGCCATTTTAAATCATCACAATGTCTTTCCAAATTTATGTGTCAAACACTAAGTATACAAATGACCTCTGTAGGTTGTGCTAAATACTTGGGAAGGAATTAATCTGCATCTTGAAATCTGACAATTATTACACAATGCACTTTTAACAAGCAGAAGGTAAACTGATATAAAATATAATTGAGTAATAAAGTTAAGACTAGGATGGGTGGTATAAGAGTGAGTTTTGGTGATCGTACCTGTGTTTGGATGCGGTTCAGACCTCTGAACCAGAGGATCTGTCCTCTCCTCAGCTCCATCTCGGCGTGGTCGATCTCATCGGCTCCTTCAGTCAGCTCCTCCTCAGGAATCTCCTCTTTGGTGATGCCATGGCCCGCCTCCTTCAGGAACGTCAGGTGGTGTGTGGGGACGCTCGTGATCAGCTGTGTTTGAGAAAAATCAGCAGTTCATATATGATTCTACATCAGTTTAGTCCATTTTAAACAACTTTATTTATCAATTATTATCAATTCACAGCAACAACCATCTCATAGCACTTCAGACTGCAAAGACCCAACAATCAAGTGATCCCCTGTGAGCACTTGGGAATGGTGGGAAGGGAAAACTCCATTTTAACAGGAAGAACCCTCCAGCAGATCCAGATTCACGGAGGGGCTATCGTGTGCCATGAGTGGTTGGGATGAGGGAAAGTGAGGAAGAATAAAAGAAGAAACTTTGGAGAACAACAACCACAACATGCAGAACATGAATATGTCATGGGAAGTGTAGGAACTGTTTCGTTTTGACCAAGACAAGTGATTTGAAGTGGATGCATGTTTCCCAACTTGGAAAATGTATACAAAGACAGCACAGTTTTTCTTGCTGTTTTTATCCCACCCTGTGGTTGAAAGGGCCCTTGGCAGCTTCATGCCCTTTCCTTCAAATTGGTTATGTTTGCATGCACACTAATAAACTGATTATAAGCAGATTTCTTCAAGTTCTGTATTAGTGAATAAATATTTACTGTATACTGGTACTGGTCTCAGTCCCGGAGTTCCACAGGGCTCTGTGTTAAATCTAGTTCTTTTTACTTGATACATGCTTCCACTAGGTATCATCATTAGAAAACACTGCATAAATTCCCATTGTTATGCAGATGACATACAATTACATTTATCAATGAAGCCTGATGACAGCAATTAACTAAACTACAGACATGTCTTCAGCTTGGATAACTTCTAATTTATTACTATTAAATTCATATAAAACTTAAGTCATTCTAGTTGGCTCAGAAATACTATCACAAATCAGGCACTGATTGTAGTTTAGATGGTATTATTCTATCTCCTAACAGTTCTGTGAGGAACCTTGAAATAATTTTTGATCAGGATTTGTCATTTTTTGTTCACTCTTAATATTTTTTTAAGAATTTTGCTGTTTATCAACATTTGTCTGCTCTCTCCCTTAGACTGAGACCCCGTTGTGTTGTTTGTTCTCTACATGTCTGTTCTTTTCTTCTTCTTCTCTATCGCTGCACCCCCCCCCCCCCTTCCCAGCCAGTCGCAGCAGATGATTGCTCCTCCCCAATCCTGGTTCTGCTGAAAATTTCTTCCTGTTAAAAGGGAGGTTTTTTTTAATCTCCACTGTTGCCAAGTGCTTGCTCACAGGGGATTGCCTGATTTTTGGGATCTTTCTGCAATTGTGGGGTCTGACAGTTGAAAGTGCTATGAGATGACTTGTGAATTGGTGCTATATATTTTATACAAAGATAAATTGAAATTCTCCATTTATTTGTAAGTGTAAGTGTCATGAGCTGAGCACAGGAGGTTTCCGCTTTGCTCAGTCTCATGGCTTTTTCTCTGTATTTATATATTTGTTGTATTTTGTGCTTTTTTGTTTTTTGTTATTCTTGCACTGTTTTTCATTTTCCTGTTTATGTCTTAGTTTTGTTATGCTCTTATTCTGTATTAATTGGTATTTATTTCTCAGTTGGTATTTGTTGTTACTGTATTCTTTAAATTCCTTATTGTTGTGGTTGACAGCTGTCAGTGGCATTTCCTGACTTGTGCTCCGGGTGGGCATAGCCCCTGTCAGCTGTCAGCCAGTCGCTTCCCTCTCATTGCTCCCAGCTGGTACAATTATGAATCATTGTTTCCCTCTGCCCGCTCATGTGACCCACACCTGTCAGTACTTAGGTAATTTGTTTCCAATCCTATTTAAGGGCAGTATTTTCATTTTCTCATCACCGCTGTCTTGTATGAGTTTCTCCTCGTTTTCACCAGAGAGCCCTGCCCTCGCTCTGGTGCGCTTTATCAGTAAGTTTGCTCCCTTGTTGGAATTTTGTGTTAGAGCACTGTTTTGGACTTTTATGTTTGCTGTTTCAATAAACCTCACAAACTCACAGTTCAGCGCATGGGTCTCACCTCTCTGCCCAGTGGGGCAATTCATGACAGTAAGGGCAAGAAAAAATAGAGGTGCCATACCCTCTTTCAGCTGCAGCTACATTTTTTTCATGTAACTGTCATTCCCTCCTTGCTCACTCTCTGTTAAAAGGTGTTTTCACCTCCTGAATAAATCACAGATGTCATATCTGTTTGTCAGCATCGTTTTGCTTCTGCTGAGACTCTGCCCTCTGACTGAACCCACAATACTTCTTCTGACTGAGCTTTTTTTCTGTTTAACATACACTGCCTAAGCCTGTGTTTATGTTCTAATGGATCATACATGTGTCTCCATATACAGTGGTGTGAAAAAGTGTTTGCCCCTTTCCTGATTTCTCATTTTTTTGTATGTTTGTCACACTTAAATGTTTCAGATCATCAAACAAATTTAAATATTAGACAAAGATAACACAAGTAAACACAAAATGCAGTTTTTAAATGAAAGTGTTTATTATTAAGGGGGAAAAAAATCCAAACCTACATAGCCCTGTGTGGAAAAAGTGATTCTCCCCCTTAAAACATAAATTAACTGTGGTTTATTACCTCTTTGGAAAGCTGAGTTCAATTTCTCTAGCCACATCCAGGCCTGATTACTGCCACCCCTGTTCTCAATCAAGAAATCACTTCAATAGGACCTGCCGGACAAAGTGAAGTGGACCAAAAGATCCTCAAAAGCTGGACATCATACTGCAATCCAAAGAAATTCAGGAACAAATGAGAAACAAAGTAAGTGAGATCTATCAGTCTGGAAAAGGTTATAAAGCCATTTCTAAAGCTTTGGGACTCCAGCAAACCACAGTGAGAGCCATTATCCACAAATGGTGAAAACATGGAACAGTGGTGAACCTTCCCAGGGGGGACCGGCTGACCAAAACTACCCCAAGAGTGCAGCGACAATTCATCTAAGAGATCACAAAAGATCCCACAATGACATCCAAAGAACTGCAGGCCTCACTTTCCTCAGTTAAGGTCAGTGTCCATGACTCCAAATTATGGTTTGGTCAATTTGGAAGTGTGCGAGTTTCCTTAAACAATGCAAATGTTGCTGACCCTTTTTTCCACACCCTTTCACAGTTCTCTTTAAGGTTTAAATTACTATCAATAATCGTCCCAAGATATTTGTAAGACTGCACGCATTCAATGGTCTGGCCTTTTAGTACAGTGATTTCGTGCCTGGGAGTTTTCCTCCTAAAGTCGATAATCATATCTTTAGTTTTTGTTGTATTCAGCTGCAGGTAGGAATCCTCACAGCAGTGAACAAAATCATCAACTACTGGGCCGTGGCCACTCTCACCATCCTGGAGGAGACTGACAATAACTGAATCATCAGCATACTTTATAATGTGTCTGTTGTCATGTCTGCTCTGACACATGTTTGTGTACAGGATGAAGAGTAGTGGTGACAACACCCCCCCCCCCCCCCCGAGGAGAGTCAGCAGAAAAACACTTTTGGTCAGACAATGTACCATTGACCCTTACTCTTTGTGTCCTGTTGGTTAAAAAATCCAGAACCCAACCCACTATATTATTACTCAAATTAAATTGTTGCAGGAGCCTTTCAACTAAAATATGAGGTTGGATTGTACTAAAAGCAGAAGAAAAGTCCACAAATAAAAGCCTGGCATGTGTCCCATTAAAATCCAGATGTTTTAAAAGCATGTTAAACAGAGTGACACTGGCATCCTTCACTCCTCTGTGAGGCCTATAGGCAAACTGCAAAGGATCCAATGCATGTTCAGTCTGCTTTAGGACCTCAAATCTGACCAGTTTTTCAAAAATTTTCATTAAAATTGAAGTCAAGGCAACTGGTCTAAAATCATTTACTGTTTTAGGACAGCTGGATTTTGGAACAGGGACAACCACAGCATCTTTCCAGATCTTAGGCACATGTTATGTCTGTAAGGACTTATTAAAAATATAGTGAAACACAGGACTCAGTTCATGTGCACAGGACTTTACCACGTGCCCACATATATTATCAGGGCCCTGACTTTTGTTCACTTTTACAGCACAGAACGCCCTTTTAACATCCTGCACCTCAATATTAAAAGTGCTGATTGTCTTTGAGCTTCTGTTTCAAATCTTGAGTTTCTGTGCTAAAATCAAAGGAATCAAAACGACCATAAAAACAATTAAGAGCATTAGCCAGCTCTGAGTCTGAATTAAAACCATCTAAAAACACACGATTACTGCGCTCTGTGCTCTGAAGGCCTGCAATAGTTTTCATACTAGCCCAGGTTGAACCAAGCTTCTTTGCTGCCATCTTGCTTTCCAATTCTGATTTATAACTCTGTTTTGCTCTTAAAATTTTGGCCTTCAGCTCTTTTGTGGCAACCTGTAGCTCAGAAACAGACTCCCTGTTTAAAGGCAAGTGCTTCCCTCTGTAAGCAGGATTTAACTGAGAGTGGCCCAACCAGTTATTAGGTTTAGGGGGCAATCACTTTTTCACCCAGGGCCATGTAGGTTTGGATTGTTTTTCCCTTTAATAATAAACACCTTCATTTAAAAACTGCATTTTGTGTTTACTTGTGTTATCTTTGTCTAATATTTAAATTTGTTTGATGATCTGAAACATTTAAGTGTGACAAAAAAAAAAAAAGAGAAATCAGGAAGGGGGCAAACACTTTTTCACACCACTGTATCCATCCACAGAGGGACTAGCGCTCAGAGTTTCCCTTCGGTGCTCGTAAACACTAGTTGTGCGGCTTTCATGAGTCAAACTCATATCCATGGCGATGGTTGTGATGGCAACGCTGCAGCAATGTGAGTGTGACAGGCAACAGTTTTCTGCCACGGACCTCATGTATCCACCTCTTCCAACTCTCCATAAAGATGTTGTTTGCTCTCAGAGCCGGTGTGCACAAACAGCTGTGGTTTGGGTCTCACCTGTCCCCACAACAGCTCCCCTACACCGATGAACACACACCACAGCCACTGGTCGATGGTCAAAGGAGAGCAGGAAAACGGTTTCCCTCCAAACTGAACGATGATGATCTGAAGGGGGGGGAAGAAACAAAGTACGTGTGAAACGGGTGAACTTCTGTAACAACACTTAACCAATAACATTTCTGTAACAGAATGGGAATCAGCATGTGCTAGCAAACACAGTCAAATACAAATTTAATGTAATCATAGTAAAAATGGCTTATAAGAACTTACATTACACCAGTTAGATTAAATCATTTATATACTCATATACATGTGAGAAGCAAAGAGTACACTATTTTAATGTTTTTTTCTTAATTGCAATGCTTTTGTTACTGGTAATAAAATACCTTTATAGCCTGAGCTGTGTATTCTTGCAATGCAGACAAAGAATTATACGATGCCTCTACAGCAATCAGCAATGACTAATTTTGGACATCTTCAAGGTAAAAGACAATAGCACTCTTTTGGAAGAATATGGAAGGAGCTGGCAGCAAGGCCAACTCTGAAGACTGATATACAGTATAATAGCTTTTATTAACTATGTCCAATAACTTTTATTAACTATTATATATCATGAAATGTACTGTACCATCTTTGTCCCTCATCAGGCCTACAATGATATATTAATTGATAACATGCTCCCTCTTCTGTATTATTGCTTAAATATCCATCCAACAGATTTATAATGAAAAATTATTAAAGGTCCCATGTACTGTCTTTTTCGTGGATTAATTTCAAATTTTGACATCATCAAGAACATACATTCAAAACCAGATGTTTCCATACATGGTATAAAAAACACACAACCTTTTTTTTCCTCACTGTCTGACATTAAATCAGATTAAATCTTTCCTGTTTTAGGTCAGTTACAATTACCCAAATTATTTCTATTTGTAAATAATTTTTTAGAGAATGTTTTTTTATTACTTTTTTCAAAGTCAGAAGTTTGTGTACACTAAGATTACTATGCATTTAAACAATTTGGGAAAGCCCAGATAATGATGTCATGGCTTTGGAAGCTTCTGATAGGTTAATTGACAACATCTAAGTCAACTGGAGGCACACCTGTGGATGCATTTTAAGGCACATCTCAAACACACTGCTTCCTTGTGTGACATCATGGGAAAATCAAAAAAAAAATCAGCCAAGATATCAGGAAGAGAACTGTGGACCTCCACGAGTCTGGTTTATCCTTAGGTACAATTTCCAGATGCCTGAAGGTGCCACATTCATCTGTTCAAACAATTATACTCAAGTATAAACACCATAGGAATCATCATAGCATCATACCACACAGTGATGAGACAGGTTCTGTGGTCTGATGAAACTAAAACTGAACTGTTTGGCCACAATGATCATTGTTATCGAGGGTGGCAACAACACTGTTCATTCAAATGTGAAATATACTGTCTGGGTCTATACTTATATATTGCTGGGTAATTTAACTAACTGTAATGCTGTTACTACCATCTAACTGCAATGCTCCTGCACTCTGTATATAACTGTGTACATACTGTATGTATATTTACTGCTTTGGCTAACCAGTTCTTGTCTTATTATCTTATTAGCCTGAGTGCTGTTATCCCTTTGCTGCTGCAATCCTGTAACTGGTAACAAAGTGACTTAAGGATAACAAAGTCAATGTTTCGGAGCGGCCATTACAAAGCCCTGATCTCAGTCCCAGAGAAAATTTTTGGGCAGAGCTGAAAAGACGTGTGAGCAAGACGCCTACAAACCTGAATCAGTTACACCAGTTCTGTCAGGAGGAATGGGCCAAAATTCCAGCAAACTATTGTGAAAAGCTTGTGGAAGGATACCCAAAATGTTGACCCAAGTCATACAGTTTAAAGGCAATGCTACCAAATGCTAAGAAAATATATGTAAACTTCTGACTTTGAAACAAGAAAAGTTTACTGTCTGATTTAATGTCAGACAGTGAGAACAAAAAAGGTTACGTGTCTCTTTATACAGTGTATGTAAACTTCTGGTTTCATCTATATTTTGGTAAACAAAAAAATATATAATTTTTGCATCATTTTACCTTTAAATCTAAAAAGCCAATCTGTGAGCTCTCATACTGGGGAGTGAAATTCCATTTTATTGGTTGTTTCATACTACCCACTGGCAGGTATTTATGTATATGCTGCTCACAAAAACCATCTAACCCACCCTGTTAGCATTAGACTTTTGTCCAAATATGGATTCATCCACAGCTAAAAGTAGTTTTCACCAAATGCTCTATTTCCGCTTCAGAAACATTTCCTCCAACCTACAGCGAACAGCTGTTTTTATTTCAAGAACTATGGCTTTAATAAGAACCAACAGGCCTTGGGCTGTGTGCCGTGGACAGGCTGGAAAAATCATGAAATGTTAAATGTTGGATGAAGCTACCTGCAGGGCAAAGGTGCCCAGTACGACACTGCAGAAGATGGGGTTCTTGTAGACGCCTTCAAACACATTCCTCTCTCCGTGTATTTTCCTGGCGTTGATTTCGTTAAAGAGCTGCATCATGACGAACACATTGAAGACGATGGTGTAGTGTTCTGACGGAGGAGAGTGCAGGGGTGCGTTGCGGCCACTGTCGATGTCGAAAAACTTCTCACCTGAACAATGACGACCAGGAGAGTCACTAAACGCTCCTCACAACAGCAGCAAATGCCCCAAAACACTCTTCCCATCAGGAGCCTTTCGAGCCTTTTGGGAGCCCTGTGTAAGACTGTGTTTGGGGCAAACACAGAAAAATCTGTCCCCTCCCAACCAAAACATTCACAAGTAAACTTGAGTCATTGTCCTGACGAACAGAAAAAAATATTAAACCATTTCAGGGAACAGAAATTTAACCACCATCCAAACGAATGATGCAAATTTACAAGGAAAAAAGGTCACAAATTTAAGAGGAAAAAAACCTTAAAAATTTATGGGGAAAAAAAAACAGAAAATTTACAAGAAAAATAAAAAATGTCAAAAATTCACAAAAATTTCAAATTTATAAGAAAAAAAAGCAAATTTGTAAGAAAAAAAGCTTTACATTTACTAGAAAAAGTTACAAATTTATGAGAAAAACTCACAAACTGACAAGAAAAAAGTGAGAAATTTAAGACAGAGTTGAAAATTTAAAAAATTTGAAAATCTACAAGAAAAAAGTTTATAATTTACATGAAAAAGTTGCAATTTTATAAGAAAAATAGTGAATTGATGAGGAAAAAAGTTACAAATTTTCCAAAAAAGTAATACATTTATGAGAGAAAAGTCACAAATATACAAGGAAAAGTTTCAAATTTGCAATAAAAAAGCTGCAAGTTTAAAGGGGTCATTGACTGCACTTTTTCCACATTTTAACAGCTCACACGTCTTAATGAAATGTTTGTGACATTTTGTTCACATTTTCTTTAAATTTTTTAATTATTGAAGCAAATTTGTTTTGTATTTTTCCTGGCTTTCTTGAAACGCTCTGATTTAAAGCCTCTCACTTTAAGAAACATCCTTCACCTACTCAACTCCGCCCTCCCTCTTACGTCAGTTAGCCATTAGCTGACTAGCTTCTAGCTTTCCAGCTTGGATGAGCAGTGCTCTGGTTCACTGATCCACAGGTGATGATGTGTCTCACGTCAGTCCGGCCTATCTCTCAATAATTTTGCCCTGATTTCACAACAAGTCACGAGCACCGCGTGCCAGATACCCCCACCCCCCCGATCACCGCAACAAAGACCTGACCCGTGAGCCGAAGCTGTTGGCCGAGCCAAGCTATCGAGCCAAGGGATCTCAAAGGACAGTAGGACAGTGTCTCGCGCTGTGCGACTCCGCTCTGCTCCCACGGCCAGTTGGGAGCTGGAGTGACAACACTGCCCGCGAGAGCGGAATGGGGAATCATGATAAAACCACTGAGAGATGGGCCGGAGTGAACCAGGTGGTAACAGGGATGACTATTAGCGTGACTAAGATCTGAAGAACAATATAAGCTGCATATGGTGAGAGGCTCCTGGTACCAGTGTTAGCTCAGGGGCTATTAGGCTACCTTCAGCCACCCCTTCCACTGACATGACAGACAGCTAGGCAGGCCAATAATAGAGCAGTGGGCAGGTCTCAAAGATGACGATGGATTGGCTTTTTCTAATGTTGATGTATACAATTTAGACTGAAGAGTCAAAAATATTTCTGCCATTTTTGGCAAAGGCTGTAGATTTTTTTTTTAAGAGAAATAACTGTTTTGAAAATTTTTTGATAATTACGTGACCAGTAGACTCATTTCAGACAGTAAAAATCTACAAACACACCATTTTTCAGTCAATAACCCCTTTAAGTGGGGAAAAAAAGTTGAAGGTAATTTTAATTCCTCTTATACACTTGCAACTTTTGCGTGCTTTGCTTTATAGGCAGAAACGGTCCTGTTTCCCATGCAGCTTTCTCCTGTTTTCCCCCAAAACTCACCGGCAAACAGCAGGGTGAAGATGATGACGAGCTGGTACACAGCATGTCCCAGTATGTTCTTCATCATGGTCCTAGAGATGAGGGGCTTGTCACGGCCGTAGGGCTTACGTAGCAGCAGAGACTCGGTGGGCGGTTCAGTGGCCAGAGCGAGAGAGGCCAGGGTGTCCATGATGAGGTTGACCCAGAGCATCTGAACGGCCTTCAGAGGGGAGTCCTGCAGGAAGAGCAGACGTCTGGGGTTTAGTTTACAGGAGGGGATTAACATCTGAGTGACAAACATGATAGCATCTCGATCTTCTAACATAATTTTTTTCTGTAGACTAAAAAGAATTTTTGTGTTTTTGCATTTAGCCAGAACACACACTAAATGCCAATGACTGATGAAGTGACAGCTGCTGTTTCTGGGATTAGCAGCCTTTGGACACAAACACCGACCTACAAACAGCATTAGTTTATGTTCAGGCAGCTGGGTTCATCTGTGGAAGATGAGAGGGGCATGGACAGTAAGAGCTTTTGTAGGTTCATTTTCATGGTTTTTCAACGGCAAACATTTAGAATAATCAAGATTTTTTAAACAACTGCACTATTAGTGCATCATAATTCAGTCATTTAATTCAGACAGCTAGGTCATATTCTTAAAAATTTAAAAAAAGCAAAATAATAACTTTTTCATTTTTTCAGATACACCACTACAGGGATATGCAACCATGTGCTATTAACACAACACTATATAAGAGTTTATCCTTAAAATAATGTTTCCAAAATTACTTTGATGGTACATCAGCCTTTGACCAAGTGAATGTCACTCCCCCATAGCCCGAGTGGACCCGCATGGCTTGAAGCAGTTCCTGCTCTTGGTAGGAACACTGACAGGACTACAACTATGGTGACTATTATGGCTGTGTTGTGAGACATGTATATGTTGGACACTGCATATGTGATTTAACCACGATGAAGGAGAGCCAGCCCCCTGCGGTGCGGAGCCACAGAGCCTGGACCCCCTGCGGAGGACAGGGGACAGAAGACTTCCTGACCACTGAGGCTCGAGAGGAGAGAAGGGGGAGTTATGTAAATAAAAGGCTAATGAATGTGAATAAAGAGATTTTGAGATAGATGTGTGATTTCCCCCGCGAGGGAAATGGTTTGATGTGAGAATGTTTAAATGAGAGAACTTTGGTGTGTTCACTCTCTTTGTTCGCTGCTCATGAATGAGAGCAGACAGTGGAATGGTTACTTGAAATAAACTGAAATTAAAGGCAATTCGGTTTCGTTATTCAAGTCTCTCCACATTGGTGACTGACGACGTTGAGAATGAACGAAGAAATTCTCAGGGTCCCGGACTCACAGCGCTCAGAGCTGGCGAGCGCAGTGGCCGTTAAGCTGCCTGATTTCTGGCAGGATAACCCACGGTCGTGGTTTCTGCAAGCAGAGTCGCAGTTCGCGCTCGCAGGAGTAACGGTGGATGACACTAAGTTCCACCATGTCATCGCTAAACTGGACAACAGCACAGCTCGGTGCGTGCAGAGCTTGGTGGAGCAGCCACCCGCGACCGACAGGTACGGCAAGCTGAAATCCACCCTCATCAAGTTTTTCACCCCCTCGGCTGAAGTGAGGGCGAGGAGGATCCTGTCTTTGCTAGACCAAGGTGGACACAGGCCGAGCGCCCTGATGGAGGAGATGATACAGCTGAGAGGGTTGGACAACGATGATTTCATTTTTCAGTTCATCTTCCTCTCCAACCTCCCGGCGCATGCGAGAAGCACGCTGGCCGGCAAAAAGTGTCACACCCTGGAGGAGTTCCGGGAGCTGGCCCAGGAGGCAGATGGGATCCTGGACGCCTGCGGCGGGCAAGCAACCACAGCGGCAACCCGAGACAGCGGGGAGCCAGAGGCGGCAGAACCAGACTGGCCGACGACGGCGGCAACACGGCCGCGACGAGGTGGAGCCAATAGCCCGGCGGCAGAGGCGCGGGCACGACGCAGCGGAGGAGAAGATCTCTGCTTTTACCATCGGAGGTTCGCAGAGAAGGCACGCAGGTGTGTGCCGCCCTGCATCTTCAGGAGTTCGGGAAACGGCAAGACCGGGGGTCGCTAGCAGCTTCGACCCTCGGAGAACGCAACAAGCTGCTCTACATCACGGATGCGCGCTCCGGACGAGAGTTCCTCATCGACACCGGAGCACAAGTGAGCTTCATCACCCCAACATACGCGGACCGGGTGGCTGGACCCCACGGTAGCGGAGCTACAGCGGCAAATGGCTCGAACATCAACACCTACGGGAGAAGGACCTTGCCTTTGTGCTTACATGGCCGCACATATGAATGGACTTTTGTAATAGCGGCGGTGAGTTTCAACATGTTGGGCGCGGATTTTTTGTGTTCACACAATCTGTTAGTTGATCTTGCTAATAGACGGCTGGTAAATGCACTCTCTTTTTACTCTCTCCCCTGTTCAGCTCGAGTGTCCCCGCCACCAGTACAGACCCACGTCGCTACAGCAGGTGGTAAGTTTCACACACTCCTCACCCAATTTCCAGCGCTCACTGTGCCCACTTTTTCAGCGACGGTCGCGAAGCACGGGGTGAAACACTTTATCCCCACGTCTGGTCCTCCCGTGTTTGCAAAAGCTCGGCGCTTGGATGCAGTTAAGCTCGCCATTGTGCGCGAGGAGTTCGCCAGCCTGGAGAGGCTGGGCATCGTTCGTAGGTCGAAGAGCCCGTGGGCTTCGCCGCTGCACATGGTACCGAAAGCCGATGGCTCCTGGAGACCGTGCGGGGATTACCGCAGGCTAAACAACGCTACGGCGCACGATCGTTATCCCATCCCGCACATTCAGGATTTTTCGGTGCACCTGGCGGGGGCGCGCATTTTTTCAAAGATTGATCTAGTTCGCGGCTATCACCAAGTCCCGGTCCAACCGGAGGACATTCCTAAAACAGCGGTAATAACCCCGTTCGGACTTTTCGAATTTTTACGCATGCCGTTTGGTCTCAAAGGGGCGGCGCAAACATTTCAGCGGATGATGGATGCCGTGTTACGCGATCTCCCTTTCGTGTTTGTGTACCTCGACGACATTTTGGTCGCGAGTACTTCAGAGGACGAACACGAAACGCACCTCACAGCAGTTTTTAGGAGGCTGGGAGAGCACGGCTTAATAGTTAACCCAGCCAAGTGCCAGTTCGGCGTCGAGCGGATCGATTTTTTGGGTCACCGCGTCTCCCCGGAGGGAGCGGTTCCGTTACCAGAGAAAGTACGCGCGGTAGCGGATTTTCCCCGTCCACAAACGGTCAAATCACTACAGGAATTCTTGGGGATGGTGAATTTTTATAACCGATTCCTGCCCCACGCAGCTCAAATCATGCAACCGTTATATGCCGCGCTCAAAAAACAAAAACCGACCCAGGCGGTCGAATGGTCCCCGGAGCGGGAGCGCGCGTTCACAGAGGTTAAAAAAGCCTTGGCTGACGCTGCGCTCCTGGCCCACCCAGACCCTGCAGCACGTATCGCGCTGACGACAGACGCTTCAGATTTAGCCATAGGGGCCGTTATTGAGCAACAGGTAGCCGGAGTTTGGCAGCCTTTGGCTTTCTTTAGCAAATCTTTAAGCGCGGCTGAACGAAAATACAGCGCGTTTGACAGAGAACTGTTGGCGCTGCATTTGGCTATTCGTCATTTCCAGTTCTGGCTGGAAGGACGGTGCTTCACCGCTTATGTAGACCACAAGCCGCTCACATACGCCATGGCCAAAATTTCAGATCCGTGGTCCGGCAGGCAGCAGAGGCAGCTGGCCGCAATCTCGGAATTTACCACTGACATTAGGCACGTCGCGGGCAAATTCAATGTAGTAGCGGATTGTCTCTCACGCGCGTTCACGACCCCAACACGCGCAGAGGCAGAACGGGCCACCGTGACCGCGCCGCAGGAGAGCGGCACGGTGGCGTGCGCAGCCCCGGTGCACGTGGGTATAGATTACGCAGCCATGGCAGCGGACCAGGGGGCGGACGCAGACGTGCGCGCACTCCAGTCTGGACCAACAGGGTTGAGGCTGGAGAGCAAGTGTTTACAAACCGGTATGCCCCCCCCGATCTGCGACATGTCGACGGGGCGCCTGCGTCCGGTGGTTCCGGCCACGTGGCGCCGCCGTGTTTTTGACTCGGTCCACTCACTGGCGCACCCGGGGGTGCGCGCGTCGGTGAAACTAGTGGCGGAAAAGTTTGTTTGGCCGTGCCTGCGCAAGCACGTGAAGGAATGGGCAAAAACCTGCATTTCCTGTCAACGGGCCAAAATTCACAGGCACACAAGAGCCCCGTTAGAACCGTTCCGCATTCCGGCCAGAAGGTTCGACCATGTGCACGTCGACCTTGTGGGCCCCCTACCGGCATCACAGGGGTTCACGTATCTTTTGACAATGGTGGACCGCACCACACGTTGGCCGGAAGTGGTCCCACTTGCGACGACCACGGCTGCGGAGGTGGCTCGCGTTTTTTTAACGGCTTGGGTGGCGCGCTTCGGGGTTCCGTCGGACATTACGTCCGATAGAGGACCGCAATTCATCTCTGAGCTGTGGTCAGCGATGGCCAACGGCTTAGGAGCCAAAATTCACCGCACTACGGCTTACCACCCTCAGGTTTATGCGAGCGTTTTCATAGGTCTTTGAAGGCAGCACTCAGAGCGTCGCTCACGGATGCAGATTGGGTAAATAAACTTCCATGGGTTTTATTAGGGTTGCGTTCTGTGCCTAAAAAGGACTTAGACGCCTCCCCAGCGGAGCTGGTATTCGCACAAACTCTGAGGCTGCCGGGCGAGTTTTTACCAGAGCCCCCAGAGCCCCCACCTCTCTCGGCTCTGGGACCGTTAGTCGGCACGGGGGCAGACACGCTCCCGGGTCCGGTTCATCACGCTTTTCCACGAGTTTTCGTCCCCAAGGCTTTGAAAAATGCCGATTTCGTTTTTGTCAGGCGCGAAGCCCTTAAAGCAACGCTCAAACCACCTTACGAAGGGCCATTTCGAGTGCTGGAGGCAGGTGATAAGCAATTTGTGCTAGATTTTGGAGACAGAAAAGAGACAGTCAGTATTGACAGACTAAAACCTGCTTTTGTCATGAAGGACGTGTCTGTACCGGTCGCAGTGGCGCCTCGACGAGGCAGGCCCCCGCAGGGGGCAATTAATCACTCTCTTCCTCAGTCAACAGAGCCGAAGCAGAAAAGCACCGCAGGCAAGGCGGGGCCAACTCACAGCAGATTCGGCAGACGGCTGAAGCCCAAGCGGCGCACAGACTGAATGTTGGTGTTGATTATTTAGTAGTGAGTAAGGTGCTATTAAATTTTAGGAATTAGTTTGTTCTTCATCGTTTGGGGGGGGTTATATGGCTGTGTTGTGAGACATGTATATGTTGGACACTGCATATGTGATTTAACCACGATGAAGGAGAGCCAGCCCCCTGCGGTGTGGAGCCACAGAGCCTGGACCCCCTGCGGAGGACAGGGGACAGAAGACTTCCTGACCACTGAGGCTCGAGAGGAGAGAAGGGGGAGTTATGTAAATAAAAGGCTAATGAATGTGAATAAAGAGATTTTGAGATAGATGTGTGATTTCCCCCGCGAGGGAAATGGTTTGATGTGAGAATGTTTAAATGAGAGAACTTTGGTGTGTTCACTCTCTTTGTTCGCTGCTCATGAATGAGAGCAGACAGTGGAATGGTTACTTGAAATAAACTGAAATTAAAGGCAATTCGGTTTCGTTATTCAAGTCTCTCCACAACTATGACCTTAGTCCCAACAGCCAATCCCAGAGCACAACTGTAGCCACCAACAAGAAAGCACCCTGTGATTGACTGCTTCACACCAGTCACTAAAGCAGGTGTTTCCACTTATCCGCAATCAGTAAAAAGACCTGTTGAAGATCCTGGCTGCAAACAAAACCTGCATTGGCTCAACACTCACGGCCTACCCCTGCACTAGCATATAATTTTAACCTTTTAACTGTTAGATTTCACGTGCCCTCAGTGGCACAGCACAGCAACTGCGCCTGTCATCTCACTCTGACATTCCCAGCTGCACTGAAGATTTGTACTGATTTGTACTGATCTGCCAGTTTCAGAAGGTGGCAGGCACACGTTGAAGGACTCAATGGATGACACGTAATACACCAAAGGAGAAGAACTCCTCATTTCCTTTTCCTGTTTTCATCCTTTTAGCCCAGAAAGCTAATATGGCCGCCACAATCGTCATGGATCGTCACAGAAAACTGCATCATACAGGAAAAATAGCCGCGTAATACAAACAAAATTTACATGGGATAAACATAAGGCTTTCTAGATGTGAGAGAGAGCGCAAATGACCGACAGAACGCAAAATAACGACCACGATGGACAAAAACGGACCAGTCACGTGAGCGAGCCCTCTCCGCGACTAGTAAGTGACGAATTTATTTGTTGTTTTTTTTACATTGTACTCATTTTCTGGTTCATATACTGTGAAGATAAGATAACAACATACCCCTGTAGAGACAACGGTGTCAAAAAAACGAACCATTCTTTGTGTAAATATGTCCAATGTCCAGTTTTGACTGAGTTATGGAATTTATATAGCTGATCATAATCTACATCTTTCTAATTGACAGTAAGCCATTATCTCTTGTAACTTTCAAGTTATAGCCTTGGAAATCTGAACTATTTTACTGACAAAAAATATTTACCACTCTTGACTACTAGGGGTTATGTCGCCATACGGCGACTGGGACAGTTAAAGGGTTGCAGCAATATCTCTAATACTAATAGTGTCATGGTCCATGTGCTGACTCTGTCTGCACTCGAGTTGTGCGGTAGTTCCCCGTTCTCTCCTCTGGTGCACCTCTTGGCCTCCAGGCCTTTATTATGACAGCGTCTCAGCAGTGCTTCCGGCTGTCAGAAGCCAAGTACCGCGGGACAGCTGGTTTCCAATCAGCTGATGGCTTTTCATCAGCTGGTCAATCTGTCAAGCGCTATTTAAGGGGGCAGCTATGTATCCTCGGGGCTGCGACCTCGTCGAACATCCTCTCGTCAAACCTCCTTCTAAGATTCATATTGTCTCACAGTGAGTGTATTCCTTCTGAGTCTGTTTCCCTCTGTCCATAGTCTTAGTCTTAGTCACAGTCATAGTTGTATTTGGCCCCACGCGGCTCATTATTTTGTATTTTGTCTTCCATTAATAAATTATGCAAACTCATCGGTGGCCTATAGTGTCTTATTTGCGGTCCTCACGGACCGCAGCATGACAAATAGTATTTCAAAGGATTCTAAAAAAAAAGACTGGTTTTGGACAGTTTTAGTGGCTTTCACATAAAACGTGTTTGGTCTGGACTTTGGTCTTACTTTTCAGTTTGGTTCAGATCAAAGTTTAAAATTTAAAGCCTCCCCTGAATCATGGTCCAGACCAAAGAGCTGAAATTTGGTCTGGATCAAACTGGACCTTGGTCATGTTCGTTTAGAATGTGAAAGCAATTTTCAGAAAGGTCCAGACATTGTGACCAAACACAAGAAGTTAAGGCAGCTTTGGTGTACAAGGGGCGCTGCTGAAGACATTCTATGACACAGTGGTGGCATCAGCCATCACTTTTGGAGCGGTCTGCTGGGGCAACGGCATTACAGCAGCCGATAGGAAGAGACTGAACAAACTGATCAAGAAAGCTAGCTCTGTCCTGGGACAACGCCTTGATCCAGTGGAGGAGATAGGAGAGAGAAAGATGGTGGCTAAACTGTCATCTCTGCTGGAGTCTGAGTCCCACCCTATGCAGGACATATTGAACGCACTGAGGAGCTCATTTAGCAGTAGACTACATCATCCTAGGTGCGCAACCGAGAGGTTTCACAGGTCCTTCCTACCTACGGCTGTCAGACTGTATAACCTAAGCAGGGCTGCTTGCAGAGATAGCAAAAAAAGGTGACGACCTAGTAGTATTGAATGCAAAAGACGCAACAGACTTACACAAATGGTCCCCTCCAGTATACAACTAGGACAATATCAGTCGCTACGGAGGGTGACAATATGTATGGGTACATATTCTTACTATGTAGGATAACTAAGTAGACGGTTATGCTGTTTATTCCATCTTGCTACAAGGCTCCGCACTTTGTATATATATTTATATATTTATGTGTACGCATGTATATCCACTGCTCTTATTTATATTTTTTCGTATCTTCTTAATTATTGCTCTGAGTGTTGCTATCCCTGTGCTGTTGCAATCCCGGAATTTCCCCATTGTGGGACTAATAAAGGCTTATCTTATCTTATCTTATAAGAGGGAAAATGAGGTGCGGTAGCACTCAGAGAGAGGAAGTATTGCCGTTACCGGCACTTGGAAAGACAAGCATCCTTTGTAATGAAAACCTGGATAATATTCCAGCCTCACTAAACTAGTTTGCTGACTGATAGATGGAGTCTGAACCAGTTTTAACTTTAAGTGCGGTTACTGATGTGTCCTGAGCTGCAGAAAACACCTTGGAGGGGTGAGCAGCATGTTTGCTAGCAACCTGTCTGTGCTAACAACACAAATGTCATCATGACAACAAGCCGCAGTTGTGTCACATAAAGTTGTTTAGTTTGCTTGGAATAGAAGCAGTGTGAAACCAAATGTAGGCAATGTAATAAAAACAAGAACCTTGGTGTGGACTTTCAGGTGTGAAAACGCCCTCAAATAGCAGTTCAAATTAACATGAATATTAGACAATTACAGTTTGTAGAAGTAAGCATTTTAAATAAACTGAACTCAGCTAGCTAACCAGAGCTTGCTGTCATTAGCTGATAACGTAGCACTCCAAACCTCAACAATGGAACTTCATACACCAGTTGAGGCCGCATCATGGTGGTTACTTCCATCTTTTATACAGTCTGTGGAACAAGCGGAGCCCCCACAGAGCATGGATGCAGTAATGTCAGGCATGTGTATGCACTGTTAATACAGAAAACATTGGCACCCTCATACCACCATCATTATGGGAAGCACAGTAACCAATCTAATGACAGACTCTTGTGAGGATTGCTCCACTGATTTAATTACATATAAACTGAGGAACAAGGGTACACATGTGACTGGACCCCCTCCACTTCTAAAAACTCAGCTTCTGCCCCTGAGTCCTCCCTCTGCACACACAACAAAGACATAAATCGTCTTTTAATGATCCGTGGCAGCATTTCAGCAGCCAGCAGACACCGAGCACCAGATGATCAGTGAGTAGAATCACAGCATCGAGACCGCGGACCTGCCGAGTCCCCGTTATAGTTCGGGATTATGAAGATGACGTGTTGCCATGGTTTCAGGCTGAATCTTAGCCTACTTTGTGTTCTGGGCTCTGTAGTTGAGTTAGTTATCTGGCCCTGCCAGCTGTGAGCCTTTCAATTAATACACAGCCCCAAGATTTTTTTTTCTTTATTGTGTCAGGGGTTCCATGTGCTGATTAGAGACACATTATGAGACAAAGAGAATGTGACACGGCCACCACGCCTCCACACAGAACTGATATGGTCGCAGAGAAATCACAGACGGCTTGCTGCTGCTGCTGTCTGTGGATATTTGATCAAACTCTGTAGAGGCTTCCAGGGTGGGAAACGAGCTGCATCAGAAACAACAGTCAGCCTCAAAATGACACTGCCAAAGGAAAACTGCAAAAATGTTGCAGTTAACGAAGTACAATGCATTCTAAGTGCTGTGTGTTAACTGTAGAAAGGGGTGTTTTTGACATTTTAAGAATTCTGTTTTCAGATCCCACAGCAGTGAGATAATTGACAGGCACTTATCTTCTTTCCTTTTCCTGCTCATGCTAACTCTTCAACAGTTCATCATCTGACAGATATAGGCATCGTCAAAGCAACATGATTGATTCATAAAATGTTAAGACGTCACTAAGATCATCTTATCATACAGTCAGCTTGAGCTATAAAATGTGGAAGGCTAAAACTGCAAATTTTAACAGCATTTCAAATTAACTTTTCATTTCTGTTAATATGATGCAATATTATTTGAAAAACACCAATGTATGTCTCATGATAATGATATATGATCTCTTTATTTTTTAACATTCAAATCGTCAAATGTGTCAGTCATCCATATGTCCTCAGACTGAAGAAAAATAACCAGAGGACATACTACAAAGCTCTCTCTGCATATCCAGGTTTTCTTTGTGTTAGCTGGCTCAACAACACCTAAGAGTCGGCCATCGGCTTTGTCAGCTCATACGTTCTCTGCCAGACTCTGTTGTGTTTCATATGAAATGGGCTGTTTTCATGCATCATGTGACTTTTTCACACATACAGAGTGGTGCTCACTTCATTCAGAGACATTATTACAGTAACAAATCTTAAGGAGATGAGAATATCATGAAATATTGTAAAAAGACACAAACACCCTAGTGCCCTCCATGGATCGCCACCTTATCATGGTGGAGGGGAGTGCAGGTCCAAATGATCCCAGGAGCTAAGTGATTGGGGAAAACTTGCCCCAGTTCGGGTCTCCTAAGACAAACATGATCCTGGGTGAAGGACCAGACCAAGAGTGGTCCAGTAAGTCCCGACGAAAAAAAATACATCAAGGACCCAGTGTACCCAAAGGAACCACATGGATCTGCCCTCTACTAGGCTCACCACCTGCAGGAGGGATCATGGCACTATGTGAACTGGGCAGTAGTCTGGGCTACTCTGCTTGGACTGCTGCCCCCACGACATGGACCCCTGGACAACTGGTAGACGCTGGATGGATGGACAAACACCCTAGTAATATAAATAGATGTTGATAAGATAAGATAAGATAAGCCTTTATTAGTCCCACAATGGGGAAATTCCAGGATTGCAACAGCACAGGGATAGCAACACTCAGAGCAACAATCAGAAGGCAAGAAAAAAAATATCAATATCAATTGATTGATATTCAGTTTAATTATAATATATAAATATAAGAGATACACATTAGGCGTTTACCCTAATTTGATTTAGATTAAATAAAATATTATTACCAAAATGATTTTTTTGGCCAAATCATAGTAAAATAATTTGATGATTCCATGTTCAGTATCAAAAATACCAATATTGCTTTGTCCTCGATATATTTTAGCCATAATAGCAGAATAAATTATGATGTCCATCCATCCATCCATCCATCTTCTACCGCTTTTCTGGAGGTCCGGGTCGTGGAGGCAGCAGTTCAAGCAGAGAAGCCCAGACTTCCCTCTCCCCAGCCACCTGCTCCAGCTCTTCACAGAGGATACCAAGGCGTTCCCAGACCACCTGGGAGACAGTCTCTCCAGTGAGTCCTGGGTCTGCCCCGGGGTCTCCTCCCAGTGGGACGTGCACGAAACACCTCAAGTGGGAGGCGTCCCTGGACGCACACACACACACACAAAAAATCTATTTAACATCATAATTTAGAATTTTAAATTTCTAAATTATGATGTTAAATAGAAATTATTTTTTTAATTTGGAAAAGCCCACACAAGACATCCATAGACCTCAGCAATCAGACAATCCCCTGTGAGCAAGCACTTGGCGACGGTGGAGAGGAAAAACTCCCTTTTAACAGGAAGAAACCTCCAGCAGAACCAGGCTCAGGGAGGGGCAGTCATCTGCTGCAACTGGCTGGGGGGTGAGGGGATACAGAAGAAGAAGAAAAGAAAAGACACGTAGAGAGCAAACAGCACAATGGGGACTCAGTCTATGGGAGAGAACAAACAGATGTTAATGACCAGCAAAAATATTTCACTGAGAATGAAGAAAGGAGTGGATTGTTGGAGGTCCCTCGGCCAAGACCTTCAATGACAGAGTCGCTCATTTGGGCCTGATGAAATCAGCTCAAGAGTGTTCAGATCTTCTGACCATTGATGCTGACCTGAACCCTGAGCACAAACTGGATGCAGATCCTAAGGAGCATTGTGTCCAAGTTTGGTAGGCATCGGGGCAACTGCCTAGGAGGAGTAGTGATGAAATGTGGATGGACGGACAGACAGACATCGGACGCCATGTCATCGCATTAAATTAAAAAAGAAAAAAAAAAAAGAAAGTGACGTCCACACATCCTTGAATGCCATCTGGTTCTGGGCTGCAGTAAGACTATAAGGAGCTCCTTCTTGTGTTACTGTGTGTGGCATTTTGCCAAACTGAAAAATGATTTTTTTTTTAACCAGAATACAGATTATTTCAGCATAGATTGCTTTTATCATGCAGCTTTATTGTCAAGTGTTTATTTTTAAGTGATATTCCACAAAAAAGAAATCCTGTTAACATGTCTGTAACATGTTTTTGATGACTTACAAGACATGCCAAGAGCAAAATCACTCTTATCTGTCATGTCTGTGTTTTTTTGCTGTAAAATTTCGGTTAAGCTCCTCCTTTTGTAACAAGAGTACGTTCAGGGGAGTGCAGTATCCCCCACCTTCGTTTTCTTTGAAGATCCCAACACTTACTGATGGAGAGCAGTTTTCAACTTTTCAATACTGTGGCACAACCAAATTATGATAAACCCATCATCCACAAATATACAACAATGCAAACAACCCATAGTTGTAGGGCAGGATCCCAAGGTGAACCTGTATAGCAAGTTTAGTGAGCCTAGAAGAGTTTACACATTCTATAGTAAGAGAGCATAGGGAGTATCAACCTTGACCTTCGACCCCAAGCCTGTAGTCTGAGGTCATGGTCTCAGAGTGAACCTGTGTACCAGGTTTAGTGACCCTAGCTTTCTTTGTTGTTGAGATACAGTTTATAAGTCATTTTGATGTTGACCTTGCGATCCCAAAACCACAGTTACATTTCAGGGGTGGCTGTGGCGCAGGTGTAGTGTGGCCGACTACTGATCGGAGGGTCGGGGGTTTGATTCCCACTCTGTCTGCAGTCTGCATGCCAAAGTGTCCTTGAGCAAGACACTGAACCTCCAGTTGCTCCTGGTGAGTCAAGCCAGCGCCTGTGTATGGCAGCTCCGCCACCATCAGTGTGTAAATGGGTGGATAGTAAGATCTGTAAAGCAATTTGGTCATCCAGAGATGATAAAAAGCGCTGTATAAGTGAAAGCCATTTACCATTTCAGAGTCACAGGGTGAACCTGTGTACCAAGTTTGGTGACCTTAGCTTTACTGATTGTGCAGTAATAAGACAAAGGGAATGTTAACATTGACTTTTTGACCCCAAACCCATAGTCAGAGGTCAGGATCCCAAGGTGAACCTGTGTACCAGGTTTGGTGGCCCTAGCTTTACTTGTTTTATAGTAATAGTATATGTAGCATTTACCAGAGTCCAACTGCAATGTTAACTTTGAACTCTGACCTTTGACCCCTTGACCCCAAACTCATAGTTAGGTCAGGATGTAAATCATCCAAGATGTGTATTAGATATAACTACTGTGTTGATTTGAAAAGCCTACATCATTTCTTTCAGTAGTTATTGTGTTTAGAAGATTTAGGGAAAAATATGACCTCTGACCTTTGACCTCAAGGTCATCCGATGACAGTGAAATTGCAATATGCACATCATCAGAGTATATTAAACCATGGTTCCAAGTTTCAAAACAGTCGGAACAAAACTGTAGGAGGAGTTGATTTCACGAGACAGTTACTGTCTATGAAGTGAAGTGAAACAGGTCATAGGTCAGGGGTTACAACTCCTGCAAAAATCATCCGATCAGAACCAAACTGCAATATACGCATCATCAGTGTATATCAAACCATGGTACCAAGTTTTCAAAACGATCGGAACAAAACTGTAGGACCAGTTGATTTTGCAAAAGTGGGACAGACGGACCCATAATATAATCCCCCTTCGGCCCTCGCTCAAAGGGCTCTTTGACCCCTTTGGGCTTCATCCAGTAGGGAATAAAAAGGCAAGTTTAGACGGAGCATTTTTGGTGATGTCACTGACCATGATTACATGTACACGAATAAACCAGTTTTGATTGGATTTCTGGAGTTATCTGATTATTCAAGTGGCCATGTAAACAGAATAATCCAGTAAAGGCCATGTAACCGGGGTCATTAACTTAAGTGGCTTACCCTCCAATAACCAGTTTATTCAGTGCATGTAAACATGACAAAACTGATTATTGTCATTATGGGTTTATTGTGCCCATGTAAATGGGGTCGCTGTAACAGGTCTGTAGTGTTGAGCCAATCCTTGGAGGAAGAGAGTGGAACTAAAGGCTGGAATTAGCCTCCAGGGCCATTTAGCATTTTTGGATAGCTAATTTGAAAACGTGACCCAAGTCTTTTTATCACAGGAGTTATTCTGTTGAATGTAGCGCTAGCCACCATTAGCCTTTTGGGATGTGGGTGGGATTGTTCACCGATCCTGGTGTTTGAAGGAGAAAAAGTGAAAAGATTCTGACACGAAACTAAGACAATGAAAGTTTTTTTGTAGAAAAAAGGCATAAGATACCATTTTAGACAATGTAGATTTGATTTTTAGGGGCTTTATATCCACCAGAGAGCATTTTTTAGGTTCAGTTTGGTTTTAATTAGTTATTTGATGCAATAAAAATGGGGGTGGGTCATGACTGATCGTGGATGTGATCCATGTGGATGTGGTCGTGTCTGAGGGAGCTGCCAGTGGGCTGCTGCACAGACTGCCTTGAAAGGCCGTGTGGGCAGGAACCTGATCCATTTCCATCTCGCAATCACAAATGCATAGACTCTGGCTGCTAGTGACATCAAAATCACAAGATGGCAGCACCCTAACTCCAGGAAGAAGAGCTTCACTTCACTTTTCTACAATAGAAGTAACTGACAGGATGTCAGTGGACACTGCAGGCAAAAGTGGCCCAAATCTGAATTTTTTTCACACACATGACCCATATCTGACTTTTTAATGACAGTCTGAACAGCACACATCTGATTTTTTTCACACCAGACCAAGGCCACTTTCATATGTGGTCCTAATTCGGATACGTATCTGATATTTTCCGAAGTGACCTCAGTCTGAACGATCATGTCGCATTTCATCCGACTTTTTCCTCATTGAAGTGAGACAGATGTGACAATTCTGCAGTGGAGGATGCAGCAAGCATGGCAGACACAACTGATTTGTGCTCTCTTCTTAATCTGTCTTCTTCCCTTTATCACTGGGTCGTAATTTTGTTGGCTCCGACTGCACAACAACTTCAAAATTTTGGTTGGGGGTTTGGAGCTGAAACCATCAGACATTACAGGTGCACAGTAACGACACATTTACTGGATGCTGCAAATTCCTTTTTCCCTGTAAACAGCACATTGTGAGTCCTGGCCGCTGTAATACCTAAAGTGTAAAGTTAATACCGACATGACTGTGGAGCAGAATGACCAGATACGGGGATAAGAGGATACACCGTCCAGGAGAGGGAAGTCTCCCTGTGTTCATAGCTGTAGACCGTTCACGCCGGAGTCTGATGGGGGTCGCACTTAAATTATAATGTGAACGCCCACACAAAAAAATCAGATCTCGGCAAAAAAATCGGAATTGAGCATTAAGACCTGCAGTGTGACCGTAGCCTTACTGGTTTATTCAACATGCATAGTTTCTGCACACAACAACACATCCATCATTACTTAGATTCCACTAAGTGAGGCAGATCTACTTTTCATGGCTTGGGGGTGGGGGTGGGGGTGGGGGTGGGTCACCTGTGTGATGCAGGCGCCGGTGAACGCCACGATCACGGCCACCACGTTGACGGTCAGCTGAAACTGCAGAAACTTGGAGATGCTGTCGTACACGTTCCTGCCCCACATCACAGCCTTGACAATACTGGTGAAGTTGTCGTCAGTCAGGATGATGTCAGATGCCTCTTTAGCCACATCTGTGCCAGCGATTCCCTGAGAGCAGGCGGAAAGACGAGACGTTAGAGTGATCGACTACATTTCAAATCTTTTCATATCTATAAGCATTTTCAGTCAAAACCCCCAAAGTGCTCATGAGTTGAGTGTAATGGATCAGAGACAAGATTAATAAGGTAGAAAAAGAGGAAAAACATTTATTTCTATGACACAAATAAAATGTTCACTTCAGTGGATTTTTCATTATGGTTTGACTCATTACCGCTCAAAGCCAAAACCCCCCACATAATAATAATAATAATAATAATAATGGTGAAAACAATACAGGAGAAGACTGTGTTTCTCTTTAATGAGTCCCCAGTCAGAATCCACACAGGCTGGACTCATGACTTCCACTAATTACCCATAAATACCTCAGCCGTGACCAGCAGACCTCCGTGTTTCTGCAGCTCACCTAACACAAATGTTGAGCTGGGCCACAGACACTTTCTTCAGAGATGGACACGCAATTATCTTTCTGTGGAATATCAAACCCGCTTCCCATTTCAGCCGAACCGCGAGCGGCTGTTCTCCAGAAACAGCCTCAGCACCATTATTCTGCTGAATATGGAGCGATGTGACAGGTACACGGGAGAGGAAAGAGAAAGTCTAACTGCTGAGCTCCACGGTGGATAAAGAGGAGACATCCTCTCTTTAGAATAATGTCACTATTGTGTACCAAGCTTTGAATGAAAACATTTTACACTGCTTAACTGACAGTAGGAAATAAAACAGGAGAGTCAGTCTTGCATTAATAGTAACTGAACAAAAGCTGTGAAGATGTGAGCTGCGCCATGTCTCTGTGCAGACAGACTTCCAAACAGATGGAGGTGAATCTCTGCTTTCCAGTTACAGTGAGTGATAATTGAACAGGGACACTTTAGTTCAAACTGAAAAAATCCAAATGGGACACATCACAACTGAAAGGTCAGTGTTTTAATTTAAGAACAGTAACTGCTGTCAGGGAGCACTGTGACGGCACAGCAGCAGCTCGGCAGCCTGCAGGAGACGCTGCTGATCAGATGATTACGGTCTGTAAATAAAGGTCAGAGAAACACAGAAGTCTGCCGATGTTCCTGAGCTCATCTACACATCTGTATTGTGTTTTAATATTGATCCAAATGGCTAAAATGTTTGGTGATCATCTGTTTTTCAGCTCTAAACCAGTGGGCAGAAACACCACACAGTGAATACTTTTATTATAAAATAAATAAAACTTATTCATAGTCACAGTTGGACTGTTCACAATATTTATGGACACGATTTCTAGACACAGCCAAGGAATGGAGGGTGTCATGTTCGGTGGTCACAGGATCTCGTCTCTGCTGTTTGCAGATGTTGTGGTCCTGTTGGCTTCATCAAGCAATCTACAGGTCTTACTGGGACGGTTTGCTACTGAGTGTAAAGTGACCGGGATGAGAATCAGCACCTCCCAGTCTGAGTCCATGCTGCTCAGCTGGAAAAGAGTGGATTGTCCACTCCAGGTTGGGGAGAAGCTCCTGCTCCAAGTGGAGGAGTTTAAGTATCTTGGGGTCTTATCTGTGAGTGAGGGCAGAATGGGAGACTGACATCGGATCAGAGCAGCATCTGCAGTGATGTGGACGTTGTACCGGTCTGTTGTGGTGAAGAAGGAGCTGAGTTCTAAGGCAAAGCTGTCGATTTACCGCTTAATATTCGTTCCTGCTGTCACCCATGGTCACGAGCTTTGGGTAACGACTGAAAGAAGGAGATCATGGATACAAGTGGCTGAAATGAGCTTCTCCGTAGGACTGCCGGACTCACCCGTAGAGAGAGGGTGAGCAGTTCACACTGTAAAACCAAATAGTTCACAGAACTCAAAACTTATGTGGAAACCGATTACCTAGTAAATTTTAAGTAAATGAAATGATTTTTTTGAGTAATCTTAAATTTAAAAATACTTTTTCAGCAAATATTTTAAATATTCTATGTTAAAGTTAACTCAAAAAATACAGTATTTGCTGAAAACGTATTTTTAAAGTAAAGTTTACTAAAAAATATTTGCTGAAAATGCATTTTTAAATTTAAGATTCCTCAAAAAAATCATTTCATTTACTTAAAATTTATTAGGTAATTGGTTTCCACATAAGTTTTGAGTTCTGTGAACTATTCGGTTTTACAGTGCTAGGACAGGCTCAGAGTACACATTGAAAGGGGCCGAATAAGGTGGTTTAGGCATGTGATCAGGATGCCTCCTGAACGTCTCCCATGTGAGGTGCTTGAGGAGACCCCGGGGGCAGACCCAGCACATGCTGGAGAGACTATGTCTACCAGCTGGCCTTCCAACGCCTCAGTGTCTTCCCTGAAGAGCTGGAGCAGGTGGTTGGGGAGAGGAAAGTCTGTCTTCTCTGCTGAGATTGCTGTCTCTGTGACCCGGACCCCAGACAAGCAGTAGATGATGGATGACGGATGGATGAATATAATTATTTGTAGCTAATGCACTACATTTTAGCCTTCAAACCCACAAAGTCCAAATTTATTATCTAAATTAATGTATTTTTTTATTTTAAAAGGGTACAATTGTGTGTCATCTAAAGTCTCCTCACATCATGTCAGCATCTAAATTTCAGTGTTAGTGTCAGTGTTTTACATTTTTCCCTAACACTAGTTGAATTAACGTGTCCTGAATAGGAATCACAGCTTTACTGTATGTAAAGATGTAAAATATAAACTACAATATCAAACAAAGAACTGATCAGTCCTTTTTCTTAGTGTGTTGATTTGGGGATAAAAACACAGACAGTGACGGTGCCCGAGGAATCACAACTACACTGGAGGCACCCAGGCTTGACATTTATTGATTTATTTTTCCATTTCACAGCTATCTTAATGAATCCACGGCTTTAAACTTGAGAGCTATTGTGGATGAGAAATTACCTATTTCATGGATGCATTAAAAATGTAATTAACTCAAAGGTTTAGTTTTTTTTCTTTTGGTAATGGTGCAGCAGATGAGTGAAGTAATGAAGAGCGGCAGAACAGAGGAGGAAAAATGAACAGGCCGTTACCATGGCGAAGCCAACATCAGCTTTTTTGAGCGCGGGGCCGTCATTGGTACCGTCTCCCGTCACTGCCACCACCTGTCGGGTTTCCCCCACCGTGCTGTCAATGATCCCTGATTAACAGAGCGAAACAACAACAATCTTCACTTCAGCAGCTCTACAAATAGCTGAAGGAACACAGAAGGTTCTTCCACAGTTATTCAGTAATGAATCATTGTATGCAGTACACATGGAAACAGAGAACAGAGAATGCATTACCTTAAAACTGTAAACCCACCTTTGACTAGAGTGTGTTTATCTGTTGGTGACGAGCGAGCCAGAACGCGTAGTTTGGGCCAAACTTTGTCCAGACGCTCTTGTTCTACCTAGAAATGTAAAATGTTCAATACAAAACTTCATATACTAAGAACATAACCAAGGCCTTTGTGGTGATGCATTATGCAGTAAATACAGTAATTATACCAGTACTGGACTCAATGAAGAATACAATATTAGTGTCAAAAACTTGTCTGGTGCACAAGATGATTTCCCAAAGCGGTGACACTGACTATAATCAACAAATGAGTGCAGAATCATGAAGCAGGAGAGAGGGACAAAATCAGCTGCATACATGTCTACTGTAAATGAAATAATTTTAAAAAAGCAAATAAATGAATATACATGTTCCTGACCATTATTAGAGTTTTTACGACAAGAATTACAGCATGTACTCAGGAAGGGGCTGATTTATTTTTCGAAAATATCTCTAGTTTTATTTTAAGTATTCATGTATGCTACATGTACTGCTGGCCATGAGTGACATTTCTGTAGATGTTCCTGCTGACTGAAACAATTAAAAAACCAAACAAAAAAACTAATAACACTTCCGGTTATGGCTGCCACGTAGGACGGACGTGTCTCGCTCTGCTCTGCTCCTGGAGAAAAAAATCGGCAAATAACTCTCTCATTTGGGACAGAACGTATCCCAGCATTTGGGCGAAGATATGTCGGCGAAGCCTAAGGCTGGAAAACCAGGAAAAGGAAAAAGCGAGCCGCCGAAACAGTCCAAATTAACGGACTTTCAGGTCTGTGACGCAGTAAACAAAACTCCATATATGGCGGAGGAGGCTGGCAACGCTGCGATTTCTGCGGGGAATGGCGCAGATGCGCTGATGGCTGCCATGAGTTCAATGAGAGCGGACTTTTCCTCTAGATTTGATGGGATTATGACAGCGCTGGAAGGAATAAGAAAGGAATTGGGTGACTGTGTAGAACGAACGGCGCAGATGGAGCTCCGTCTCGCTAGTGCTGAAGATGACGTCACCCGTCTTCAATTAAAGGTGCGCACTTTGGAAAAAAAAAATAAATCTCTGGAAGATAATATTTTGGATTTGGAATCTCGGTCGAGACAGAATAATTTGAGGCTGGTGGGTCTTCCAGAGGAATCAGAAGGTCGGGACGTATGTTCCTTTCTGGAAAAGTGGATTCCGGAGGTGCTGGGCAGCGAGGAGTTGCAATCAGCAGTGGTTCTGGAGAGAGCACATCGTATTGGCCCATGGAGAGATAAGGGACCGCCGAGGACCTTAATTATGAAGTTTCTTAGCAACAGAGACAGGATGAAGATCTTCAACGCTGCACGTGCTAAAGGAGAGATTAAACACCAGGACCAGCAGGTGCGGTTCTACCCAGATTTGGCCACAGGAATCCAGCAATTGAGGAAGCAGTTTGATCCCGTACGTAAGGAGCTGCGCAACCTTGGGATTCGTCATGGTGTAATCTATCCTGCGAGACTGCTGACCACGTATGAGGGCAGAACCCACATCTTCAAGACCCCAGAGGAGGCGCAGGAGTTCATCAAGAAGATCAAAGAAGAAGAAGAGACTGGTGGGAGCTAAGCATGAACAAAATATAAGGTAGAATAATTAAGCATTTGCACAGGCATCTGACTGACTTGAAGTAAATAGTAAGTTTACAAAATATAGATTGTATTATATATTAAAAAAACAAAACAAAAACAAAACAAACAAACAAAAAAAAACTATGATGTACAAAGTTGTTAAAAATTTTGGAGTTAAGTTGGAAAACTACAGAGGAGAGTTAATGTTACGTCATTAAAAGCAGTAGAGTTAGGGTGATTGGGAGGATGAAGAAGGAGTGGCTTAGGCTGTTCCCCGTGGGTGTGGAACGGTCGATGGCTATATCGGGAGACAGAATTTTTCTTTTGATTTTGGGGGGTTTGCCACAAGTGTGGGAAGGGGAAATTTGTTTGTGTGTAGTTTGTAGGATGAATGTTCAACCACTCATGTTTTTGCTTCTCTGTATGAGCATGTTTACACTGCAAGGTAATCCCAAACTCTCTATTGATCATGGACCAAAGTGTTAACCTTAATTTAACTTCATGGAATTGCAGAGGTCTACAAAATTTAAAAAAACTTAAACAAGTTATGAATAAAATAAAGGACATGGGTTCAAGAATTGTGTTTTTACAAGAAACTCATCTGATAGAGGAGGATGTTAAAAGAATTAGGAGTAGATGGCAGGGAAGTGTATTCACCTCTTCATTTTCATCCCGAGCCAGGGGAGTTATGACTCTCATACATAAATCAGTTCCTTTTCAAGTGAAAAATGTAATTGGAGACAAATTTGGAAGATATGTAATCATTCAAGGTTCTTTGCTATTAGAAAATATAAATCTTGTGAACTTATATGGTCCCAATATAGATGATCAGAAGTTCTTTGCTAATTTATTTCTCATCTTATCATCACTTACAGGGCAACATATAATAGCAGGGGATTTTAATTGTACATTGAATCCAGGTGTGGATAGATCAACAGGACTGGATTGTACGCACATTGGATGTAGGATGACTATTAATCATTTTATGAAAGAATTGAGATTGTTAGATATATGGAGAGAAATGAAACCACAAGTTTTAAAGCCTATTCTTGTTATTCCAGTACCTACAAGACATTCTCACGTATTGATTATTTTTTGATTTCCACAGAATTAAGGTCCAAGATTCAAAACTGCTTTTATGATAACATCGTGATCTCTGATCATGCACCCTGTTGTCTAATATATGTAGATAAAAAATTGACAAAGGAATCAGGTAGATGGCAATTTCAGCATAAATGGCTTCAGGATGAGGAATTTGTCAAGTATATAGAAAAACAGATAGACGAGTTCTTTGACATCAATACTACACAAACATCAGCATGTGTAAAGTGGGAGGCTTTCAAAGCTTTTATTAGGGGACATATTATTAGTTATACAGGATCAAAATCTAAGAAGACTCGAGAGGAGAGAGCTAAATTGGAACATAAAATAAAAAATCTTCAGGAAAAAGTGTATGCAGGAAGTGACCCAAGGTTGGAGAATGAATTACTGATTTTGAGAGCTGAATACGACAAAAAATCAGCGAATAGAGCTGCCTCGAGTCTTCTAAGATTGAAACAATCTTTTTATGAACAAGGTGAAAAATCAGGAAAATTATTAGCATGGCAGATTAAACAATTGGAAATTAAAACACCAATTACCAGTATTATAAGTAATGGACAGGTAGTTATAGATCCTTTAGAAATTAATAGAGCCTTTAGAGATTACTATGAAAAATTATATGATACCAAAAATGAACCTGATTTAACAAAACTAAATGGGTTTTTGAACGAACTATCTATACCGTGTATTCCAAATGAAAACAGGGAGATATTGGAGTCTAAAATTAGTCAAGAAGAAGTTGGGCTAGCCATTGATAATATGAAATCAGGAAAAAGTGCAGGACCAGATGGTCTTCCAGTTGACCTTTATAAAAAATTTAAGAATAAATTAATAAAACCTTTTTTGGAAATGGTTTTAGAAGCATTTCAAAATAATAATTTACCATCATACATAAATAATGCCTTAATTATACTGCTGCCAAAACCAGGTAAGCCCTCTAATAAATGTGAAAATATGAGACCAATAAGCCTATTAAACGCCGACCTTAAGATAATCTGTAAAATTTTAGCAAGACGAATACAAGAAATTTTACCAAATATTATTAATCGAGATCAGAATGGCTTTATAAAGGGTAGACAAGGCTTCCATAATGTAAGAAGACTATTTAATATTATTTATTTTAATAAAGAAGCACCGGATACAGCTCTCCTATCATTGGATGCCGAAAAGGCCTTTGATAGAGTTGAATGGCCCTTTCTTTTTGAAGTCCTACAAAGGTTTGGACTTGGAAATAATTTCATAAAATGGGTTCAAATAATATACAATAATGCTACAGCAGAAATCCTAACAAATAACAATATTTCAAAACCAATAAAAATCAATAGAGGATGTCGACAAGGCTGTCCACTTTCACCTTTACTGTTTACTATGGCAATTGAACCTTTAGCGATAGCGATACGTTTACATTCACAAATATATGGAATTAAAGTTGGACCAACAGAACATAAAATCTCCCTGTACGCCGATGACATAATTTTGTTTATGTCGAATCTAAAAAAATCAATTCCAACCTTGTTGAATTTAATAAAGAATTTTGGGGAAATATCAGGATATAAAATAAATAAAACTAAATCTTCAATATTAATGCTAAATGAGACCCAGAGAAATTACCCAGCCCCTGAGGTAAATCAATTCAATGTTGTAAATCAGTTTAAATATTTAGGAATCCAAATTATGCCTAAGCTAGAATCAGTCGCCAGTGTCAACTATGAAGCCTTAATGTCAGATATCAATGAGTTAACTCAGAGATGGATGTCACTACCAATGTCGATGATCGGGAGAATCAATATACTTAAAAGTAATATTTTACCTAAAATACTTTATTTATTTCAATACATTCCCTTATCACCACCCTTAGATCTATTCTCAAGAATAAAAAAAAAGTTAGTGGAATTTATATGGAACAACAGGAGGGCTAGATTACGTTTGTCTTTATTATATTTACCATTTGATCGTGGAGGTCTGAAATGTCCAAATTTTATGTTGTATTATTGGTCGGCACAACTGAGGTCTATGACATATTATTTTTCATCAAATGATCTCCCTCACTGGACTGAAATGGAATCATACAATTTACCTTTACCTCTTCCCATATTCATATACTCAGATTCGGCAAAAAAATTACAAAAACAAGTTAAAAATCCATTTGTAAAGCATATGATCAAAATATGGTGTGAAGCTAAAAACTATTTAAAAGAACCACAGTTATTGTCACAATTTAGTCCAATATGGGGTAATCAATATTTTAAACCAGGGAGAGCGGACGCTGTATTTAAAGTATGGAATTTAAAAGGGATACAAAAGATTCAGGATTTATATTTGCCATGTGCAGACAACATAATGTCTTTTGAAGAGCTGAGGATCAAATTTAATCTCAATAGAACACATTTTTTTAAATATCTTCAACTTAGAAACTTTATTCGATCAAATCAAAATAAAGCTCTCACTCGACCTATTTATTCATCCTTGGAAAAAATGATGATGAAAGATAGTAAAAGAAAGGGTATTATTTCAGAGTTTTATAACTCACTGACACTATCTTCAAGTGAAAATTCACTGAAAAGATTAAACTACTGGAAAGAAGATCTGCAAATTGAAATTTCAGAGGAACAATGGGAATTGGCTTGTACAGAAGCTCAAACCAAATCAATAAATGCACGCCTTAAATTGATACATTTTAAATGGTTAATGCGGATGTATGTTACACCGGAGGAGTTAAATAGATATAACAAAAATATACCAGATACATGCACAAAATGCATGGAAAGTAAAGGAACCCTATTTCATTGTTTATGGGAATGTAGATTAATAAGAATGTTTTGGGAAGAGGTGAGGGTAACAATTGAAAAAATAATCTCAAAACAAATCATATTGAATCCTAAACTGTTTTTGTTGGGTCTGTACCCAGAAAAGCATAATTTTAATAAAAGTGAAAGAACATTCATAGACCTCAGTTTGCTTAATGCCAAAAAATGTATTGCACTATTATGGAAAAAGACTCATAGACCAGATGTGACTCAGTGGTTAAGACAGATGTTAACAAACCTTCCATTAGAAAGAATAACATATATACTAAAATCAAAGGAAATTGTGTTTGAGAATATATGGAGACCTTTTATTGATTATGTAAAAAATTTAAACATAACTCTTGAAGAAGAAGGTGAATGATGTGTGTGGACCTTGTAAATTCCAAACTGGTGAACATAATATGTATACTTATGTATTGGATTGTCTAGACTAAACAGAGGAGCATTGTTGAAGACTTGATTTTGTTGGTGGTTGTTGGTGTTTTTAGTGCATTTTTTTTTTTTTTTGTAGTACTTTAGTGTTAGTGTTTGATTGTTTGTATCATGTTTGTTAAAAAAAAAAAAAAGGTTCAATAAAGATATTGTGGAAAAAAAAACAACTAATAACTGTATGTTATTGCTGCGTGTCCATAGAAAGCCTTTTTTTCCTCATCGGAAACGCAATGGACCTATTTTTTCTGGGCACTTCACAGGTCCTCTTAGAAAAAGATCTCTGCCCTGTTTCCGAGCAATCGCCTGATCCGTCACTCACAGGTGGGAGTTGGCATTTCGCACTGAAACACTTTACTAACTACACTATACTGCAACACACTGGTAAGAAAACACACATCCCTGCACGTTTTTTGATTCAAATGCTGATTATGGTATCATTTTAGTCTAATTCTGGTTGGCTGGTTACAGAGGTGTACCGCTGATGAGCGATGCAATGCTCCTAAAAAATTAACTTTTCTCAACTTTCAGTGCTCTGGGCACAACAACAAAAGCCGCTGAGACCAAATTTGCACTAAGGGAGGGTGCGCACATGAAATGCTTGACTACATCAAAAATGAACAGAAAAAATGCTTTCTGTGGGCACACAGCTGCATTAAGGTCATTGTGACCTTCTTGTGTTATTTCTTTAACCAAAACTATACCATATGGATGATCTTCCTTAGAACATTTTTGTTCCCCACCTCTCCCTTGTCATTTCGGATCTGCTGATTGAACTCTTTGCCCTCCAGAGTCAGGAAGTCCTCTCCAGGCAGCAGGATGCCACACTTTGTTGCAATAGCGCGAGCAGTGTTGATGTTGTCTCCAGTGACCATGCGTACTGTGATGCCGGCACGCTGGCACTTAGCAATGGCCTCGGGTACCTGAAAGAATGTCAGAACCAACGAATTAGTATCTCATCACATGATAAAACAAAAAATAAGATAAAATGACAGGAAAACTTGAGCATGTTGTGGTTTATATAAACTCTCTCATAAAGTGTTTCTGAAGAAGACTAATTTTGCTTCTCAAATATCAGATTGCATCAGATCATGACATTCCCAAGAGGCCCCAGACATCCTGTTAAAGCAGCAGGCTGAACCAATAAATCACTGCTGTTGTTCTCCTTCTCATCCTGACACCTCATTCCTCTCAGTCTTGGGGAGATGATGGTGTAAAACTCAAAGGCACCTGAGAGGAGCCCATGGGGACAAATGGTCAGTGAACAATCAGAAAACTGTTGGCTGCTTCCTGTTTCTGTTCATTAGGTGACTCTGACAGCAGCGATGCAGCATCTGTCAGAGATAACAGGGGCTCTGTGCATGTTTCATGAAACAGAATATCTTTGATTTATGCAGAGAGGAACCATGACATGAGCTAACTGCTGACGGGGCTGAATTCCTGATTTCAGTCACATTTTAACTCTCTTTCTGCATTGTGAAGTGGGTACCCAGAGATGACGTATAATATATTTATTATACTTTTCTTCACATAAATTGTCACAGCAGGTCTGACACACTTTGGATTTCTTTATGAGTAAACATTAATTCAGAATCTTTTTAAAAAATTAACTGTAAAATAAGAAAAACACACTGACTATCAAAATCAGTTAACTGACATCAATTACTGTTATATTACATTAAGGTCATTGTCAGTAAAAGTAAATCTGAATGGCATCAAAGAGGTGGAAGCCTTTAATATAAAAATCTGCATCAAGAAGGTCAGTAAGTGCAGTAGCACCAACTGACTTCTCCTTTCAGCTGCTCCCTTTAGGGGTCTCCTCAGCGGGTCATCTGCCTCCATCTCACCCTATCCCTTGCATCCTCCTCTGTAAATTCCAGCTGACTTCTATTCAAGCATTTTAATTTTGAGGCAGCCAATCAGAAGAAACAAAGAGTAGCTAAAGGGCTTTGTTTTAACCTCTCTGTTTTAACACAAAATGCAGACATTACATGGTACAGGACTCTTATTTTGAAATTATTTAACTTGGCTATACAGAACCACACCCAGTGATGGGAAAACATTTCGCTTCCAATTTTTTGTTGTAAGAGTTGGGCTGCTGTACTCAAAACCTGAAGAGTGATGTATCCTGGAATCATGATAATGTCATCTCACACAAATAAAGCTATATAAAATAGTTTTTGTTGAGTTTTGCTCCTGGCTACTTGCCTTCTGATCACTTTTGTTCCCATGTTGTTTTGGGATCTGAATAAAAGGAACAATTTGTACCACAAAGCTAAACTGTTGTGAACAGAGTTGCTTCCATCACAGTAAACATGGAGCTGCTGATTGACTCCTGCTGCTCTCCGGTTATTTCCATCCTGTCGGTGATCTTTGTGCTTTGACATTAAAGCAGCAGGCAGCAGCGCTGATGCTTTCTGGGCTTCATTACAGGCTTCATTTAACACCACAGAGATTCGAGACTCCACGCCTGGACCACAATCACTTCACACTTTTTGACAACAAAATGTTAACAACACCCTTCTTTAGAGGACAAATAACTATTTAGTCAAGGGCAGAATGTCAGATTGGTTCAATTAAACTATTAATAGATAAGCTCCACTTCCTCTCCGCTCTTTCAGCCAAATTCATTTTTGCTTCAGTGAAAACAAGCTGCACTAGGCTGTCTCTGATAAGCGAGCAGATCAACAGATCCCCATGTGAAGCCTAAATGGTTTTTAATTCAATATTTGACAACATCGGCTGTATTAGTGCTGGTAGAAGTCTCTCACTGACTTCAGTAAAGCTAATTCTGAAGTTGTTTCATGTGAACAACAGAGTGGAACAAGAACAATTCAGGGTATCGTGAGGTAAAACGTTATGTTGAGACTTGCAGCTCATTAATTAGTTCATGAAGAGCCAAAGCAGCAACAGACAAATAAGGACATCGCTAACAAAAACTGTCACAGTTAACCTAGTAGGGTAATCATGTTTTTCCTAATATTCCACAATAAAAAATGACCAACACAAGAAAACCACTGCATAGCTATTGGCATTTATTACAATATTCAGAATGCACCTCTTGCACAATGTAGCGTGATGTATTTCCACTTTCTGCACTGCCCATCAATTAATTTCCGGTCAATGCTGAACAACATTTCTCCCACTCACAATCAACACAGCGCTTTCTTATCATAAATCGTTTTCTCCATTTTCATTTACCATTGTATGCATTTTAAATAGTATTGACAGTTTGTTTTTTGTATGTAGAGTTCCTGTTTCATATTTTGATCACTTTTATAATCATAGTGTCTGCTATTTGACTGTTACTGTATCATAGCTAACATGTTGTTCACGTTTCTTACCCTAATACCACGTCAAGGGTTCTGATGAACCTGTGAAACTCATCAAAACATGCATCTTACTCCCACTTGCCTAGTTTATTTTATTAATTAAAAGCAGCATAGGTGCTGATGTCTCAGTGCTTGTAGCATGGTAGCATGGAATAGCTAAGTATTTTGTCAGTCCATGCATGCAAGCTTTTGAAATTCTTGCTATTTGCTTACAAGGGGGAGGGCACCGTTTTTCCTCCTCCATGTGCATGGGAGACAACACCCTGCAGCATATATATAAGTCAGTCATGAACCCATTCCACCCTAGGACACTGACATCACTGTTACAACACACATGAGCTGCACCTCATTGGTCAACGCTTCTCCTGAAACGTGGTCTGTTCAAGTCTGTTCACCCACATCCAAGATGGCACTGGGACATTAAACTTTCTCATATCTTCAAAACTAAACCACGAAACATGTTTCTGAAAACAACCAAGGCAGAAATAAATGGTGTAGATGCTGAATATGTGTTTACTTTTCACTAACAACCATGATTTTAAAAGTTCAGCACACAATTGACGGTTGACAGGAAGTCAGTCATACATGGTGTTGTAAAAACGCCACATTGCTGCTTCCTGGCAAAGCATAGTTAAAACAGTTTTTCACACCTTAGGTAAGGCAAAGTGTGTTGTTTTCTGTAACGTTGACTCATGCACACAGTTCTTTTTTTCCAGTGTTCATGAAAATGTTTTTGTGTGCATGACCCTTAAAGCATTGAGCTCAGTTACCTTTGTGAAAGCATTGATCCCTCACAAGAATCTTTAAGGTGGACGAATCATGTCTTATCTTGACACAAAGCCTTATCTCTAAATTCTGGCAAATTGAAAGTCGACAATCCATGGTGATACTTTTATACAAGCCATTATTTCCACTTGATTTTGACTGGTCGAGCTGAAAATGTCATAACAGACAGACATATTTGACCGGAATGGTGGCTTAGGGGTAGAGCATCCGCCCCACAACCCAGAGGCCGGGGTTCAAATCCCGGCCGGGTTATGCCAAAGACCATGTAAAAGTGGAAACTTCCTGCCGTCCAGCTTGGTGCTCAGCAATAATGGAACAGAGGAGGGAAATGTTGGTTACCTAGCCACAGTGGGTGCACAAGTCAAATGTACTCTTTGCGCTGGTCCCAAGCCCGGATAAAATGGGCAGGGTTGCGTCAGGAAGGGCATCCAACGTAAAAAAAAAAACCCAACAACCACAAACTCAGCTTCAACTGTAAGAGTACCCACCCCAACTGTGGGACTAATTGTGTCCTGTCAAAATGAATACGGATGATGATGACATATACACACTGACACACTACCATATGCCAATGCACACCGAGTTTTATGTGAAAAATGTAATTAATTCATGTAAGAAATGCTGCAGTTTTGCCCATGAAAGCAACTAAATTTACAAAGAAAAATATAATAAATTTAAAAGAACAGCTGAAAATTTATGAAAAAACATTGTCGAAATGTAAGGAAAATGTTCCAATTAGGTAAAAAAAACACAAATTGGAAGAAAAAAGTAATGAATTTACCCCAAAAAGCTACAATGTTATTAAAAAAGTAGTTGCAAATTTAAAAAGGCAGCATTGTTCCTGAAAAGCATAACAATCAGATAAGAAAAGCAGAAGATTATGCCAAAAATATAACAAGCGCACTCTGAGACGAGTGCAATATTCCCTGCCCCCCCCCCTTTCTTTGATGATCCCAATGCTTACTGACAGAAAGCAGTTTTCAACTTTTCAATATAATTACTGTAGCAGAACCAAATTATGATAAACCCCATCATCCACAAATATACAAAAAAGTATGCATCCCATAGTTGTAGGTCAGGATCCCGAGGTGAACCTGTGTAGCAAGTGTGGTGACTTTTACACGTTCTAGAGTAAGAGAGCATATGGAGCGCCAACACTGACCTTTTGACTCCAAACCTGTAGTCAGAGGTCATGGTCTCAGAGTGAACCTGTGTACCAGGTTTGGTGACTCTAGCTTTCTTTGTTGTCAAGATATAGTTTATAAGGCATTTTGATGTTGACCTTTGACCTTGCAATCCTAAAACCATAGTCACACTTCAGAGTCACAGGGTGGACCTGTGTTCCAAGTTTGGTGACTCTAACTTTACTCGCTGTACAGTAATAAGGCATAAGGAATGTTAACCTTGACCTTTGACCTTTTTGACCCCAAACCCATAGTTAGAGGTCAGGATCCCAAGGTGAACCTGTGTACCAGGTTTGGTGGCCCTAACTTTACTTGTTTTATAGTAATAGTAAATTTAACGTTTACCATCCATCCATCCATCCATCTTCTACCGCTTTTCCGGAGGTCCGGGTCGCGGAGGCAGCAGTTCAAGCAGAGAAGCCCAGACTTCCCTCTCCCCAGCCACCTGCTCCAGCTCTTCAGAGGGGATACCAAGGCGTTCCCAGACTAGCTGGGAGACATAGTCTCTCCACCGAGTCCTGGGTCTGCCCCGGGGTCTCCTCCCAGTGGGACGTGCCTGAAACACCTCAAGTGGGAGACGTCCAGGAGGCATCCTAATCAGATGCCCATACCACCTCAACTGACTCCTTTCAATGTGGAGGAGCAGCGGTTCTACTCTAAGCCTCTCCCGGATGACTGAGCTCCTCACCCTATCTCTGAGGGTGAGTCCAGCAATCCTACGGAGAAAGCTCATTTCAGCCGCTTGTATCCGCGATCTCGTTCTTTCGGTCATTACCC
The DNA here is from genome assembly GCA_020510985.1 of Pholidichthys leucotaenia. NCBI lineage: Eukaryota > Metazoa > Chordata > Actinopteri > Cichliformes > Pholidichthyidae > Pholidichthys > Pholidichthys leucotaenia. The sequence continues at coordinate 36,411,362 of CM035837.1, read as the reverse complement.
AAAGCTCGTGACCATAGGTGAGAGTAGGAACGTAGATTGACTGGTAAATCGACAGCTTTGCCTTAGAACTAAGCTCCCTCTTCACCACAACAGACCGGTACAACGTCCGCATCACTGCAGATGCTGCTCCAATCCGTCTGTCGATCTCTCGCTCCATTTTCCCCTCACTCGTGAACAAGACCCCAAGATACTTAAACTCCTCCACTTGGGGCAGGAGCCTGTCCCCAACCCGGAGAGGACAATCCACCTTTTTCCGGCTGAGGACCATGGACTCGGACTTGGAGGTGCTGATTCTCATCCCAGCCGCTTCACACTCAGCGGCAAACCGTCCCAGCAAGAGCTGTAGGTCATTGCTGGATGAAGCCAACAGGACAACATCATCTGCAAACAACAGAGATGAGATCCTGTGGTCACCAAGCATGACACCCTCCATTCCCTGGCTGCGCCTAGAAATCCTGTCCATAAAAATTATGAACAGGACCGGTGACAAAGGGCAGCCCTGGCGGAGTCCAACTCTCACTGGGAATGACTCCGACCGAGTGTTGGCAATACGAACTAAACTCTCACAACGGTCGTACAGAGACCGAATAGCTCGTAACAACAAGCCCGATACCCCATACTCCCGAAGCACCCCCCACAAAAATCCACGAGGGACGCGGTCAAATGCCTTCTCCAAGTCCACAAAACACATGTAAACTGGTTGGGCAAACTCCCACGAACCCTCAAGAATTCTCGAGAGGGTAAAGAGCTGGTCCGATGTGCCACGGCCAGGACGAAAACCACATTGCTCCTCCTGAATCCGAGGTTCGACCAACGGCCGGACTCTCCTCTCCAGTACCTTGGCATAGACCTTCCCAGGGAGGCTGAGGAGTGTGATCCCTCTAAAGTTGGAGCACACCCTCCGGTCCCCTTTTTTGAAGAGAGGAACCACCACCCCGGTTTGCCATGCCAAAGGCACTGCCCCCGACCTCCACGCAATGTTGCAGAGGCGTGTCAACCATGACAACCCAACAACATCCAGGGCCTTGAGGTACTCGGGGCGAATCTCGTCCACCCCCGGGGCCCGGCCACCAAGGAGATTTTTAACCACCTTGGCGACCTCAGCCCCTGTGATAGGCGAGTCATCCCCCTTGTCCCCAAACCCTGCTTCCTCTGTGGAAGGCGTATCAGTGGGATTGAGGAGATCCTCGAAGTATTCCTTCCACCGCCCGACGATATCCCCAGTTGAAGTCAACAGTGTCCCATCCGCACCATACACAGTGTGGACGGGGAGCTGCTTTCCCCTCCTGAGCCGCCGAACAGTTTGCCAGAATCTCTTTGAAGCCGACCGAAAGTCTTGTTCCATGGCCTCACCGAACTCCTCCCATACCCGGGTTTTTGCTTCAGCAACCACCCGAGCTGCACTCCGCTTGGCCTGCCGGTACACCTCAGCTGCTTCGGGAGTCCCACAAGCCAACCAAGCTTGATAGGACTCCTTGATAGGACTCCTTCTTCTTTAACGTTTACCATTTACCATAATGCAACTGGAATGGTAACTTTGACCTTTGACCCCTTACCCCCAAACCCACAGTGAGGTCAGGGTGTAAGTCGTCCAAGATCTGTATTAGATTCAACTACTGTATTGATTTGAAAAGCCTACATCATTTTTTTTCAACAGTTATTGTAATTAGAAGATTTAGGGATGATGTCAAAGTCATCCAATGAGAGTAAAATTGCAATATGTGCATCATCAGAGTATATCAAACCATGGTACCAAGTTTCAAAACATTTGGAACAAAACTGTAGGAGGAGTTGATTTCCCAAGACAGTTACTATTCTATGAAGTGAGCTGAAATAAGAGGCTAGTGATGGTCTACAACTCATCCAAAAATCATCCAATCAGAACCAAATTGCAATATGCACATCATCAGTGTATATGAAACCATGGTACCAAATTTCAAAACAACTGGAACAAAACTGTACGGGGAGTTGATTTCACAATAGTGGGACAGATGGACAGATGGACGGACTGACCCACAACATAATCCCCCTTTGGTCTTCGCCCAGCTCTTTGACCCCTTTGGGCTTTGACCGGCGGGAGATAAAAATGTATGAAAAAAGCTTATAACATTATTGGTAAAAATGTCACAAATTTACATGGGAAAAAGTCTTCAATTTTACTTGATAAAGGTATTAAATTTGCAAAGAAAAATATACCAAATTTAGCAAAACATAATTATGCCAAAAATATGACAAATTTTAGAGCAAAAATAAAATTTAATGAGGAAAACACACAATTTTGGAAGAAAATAAGATACAAACTTCTTGCAAATAATCAAAGAACTACCAGAAAAAGTAGCAATTTTGTGACAAAAAAGGTAAAAAAAAATTTACAATAGAAAAGCTGCAAATTTATAAGAAAAAAGTCTTAATCCCGATGTTGTCAGGCCAGATTGTAGCTGTAATTCTGCTGTTTTACTGCAGTTTTAGGCTCAGATATTTTTGTGGCTCTATGCAGACTTTTTTTAAATACAAAAATCACTCACAGTGGCTCTTTGTGTAGTACAGGTTGCTGACCCCTGGCCTAAACTATTAGCAAACATGATCTGTGCTCTTTGTTGAGCAGACGGGTTGAAATAAATGTATGCAGTGCTTTTAAAGGATCAAATGATTAGAGTTATTATAGTTCAGACCGTCAACAATAGTCTGATAAATGATGGCGTTTACTGACTCCAACTGAGGCTGTGGTTAATTGATGAGACCCTTAAAGCTAACATCAGGCGTTTTGTTAACTGTGCCGTACCTCAGGTCTGACGGGATCCTCAATGCCCACCACAGCGATGCAGGTGAGGTCGTTGAGGATGTTGTTCTCACTGTCCCAGTCTGGCTCCCCAGCTTCAGCGGGGAAGTCCCTGTAAGCCACGCAGATGGTCCGTAGCCCGTCACACGCCATTGGCTCGATCACCTTACGTACCATCTCGTCACGGTCCTTTGGTTTGAAGATGCGGGGCTGACCCTGGGCATCCAAAATACGAGAACACCTGAGCAGAGAGAGAGAGAGAGAGAGAGAGAGAGAGAGAGAGAGAGAGAGAGAGAGAGGAGTTGGAGAAAATAAAGCCATCCAAAAACCAACATGCCCACCCAGCCATGTTCCTGCACACAGGTGTTTACAGACGGTGCCCCCTCACTTACTTCCTCAGGACAATCTCTGATGCTCCTTTGCTGTACATACGGAAGCCTCCGTCGGGATTCTTCAGCACGGTGCTCATAGATTTGCGGGAGGAGTTGAACGTATAAACCTTGTAGAGTTTCTCCTCGGGGATCTCATCTCTGATTGGCTGGTAGTCCCTCTTCATGTCCACTACTAGGCCCAGCAAAGCGCACTCGGTCTTGTTGCCCACATGACGGGGCAGGCCGCCTTCTTTCTCTGGAGGCTGCGAAGGGGGTGCGTTTAAAGTTTGATCAGTTTTGTATCATCACAGGAGAACAGAGGAAGGAGGACCACTTCAGCTGTGACTCAGCCGTGTTTAAATTTAATGTGTGTTAATCCAAACACACAAGCATATACCTGACAGAACACATATAATCCTGTTTAAATGAAACCAGCTGTCTATGCACAATATGAATATTATTTCACGTGGTGCATATGATAGAATAACTAAGCCTAACTCAAAGCATCATTTTCCATATTTTTCACACAAGCATGTTTGAGGAAAATAGAACCAACTCTCGTCACCAAGTACAAGACGGGCAAGATTAATATTGCTGCCACTGCTGCTGCTCTCATTACAGTTCACATACAGACAGTGGAAGATGTCTGGTTTCATTTAGTTAATCTACGTACTGTGAAGCACCTAATTGAGCACCTAACTTACTTGCTACAGGGCAAAATGAGCACAGTGCTGGAGGACAGTAGATACTCCACCACTGGAGTTCCTGGCAGCGGAAGGCAAATTACAGGAGTTACCTAAAAGAGGAACTATCTGTATGAAGATATTTTGGTTTTAAGGCTGCTTCACAATACTGTGATGTGAAAATGAGGTTCAGCAGTGCAAAAAATCAGTCTACTAATTTTTCCTACACCTCAATTATTCATACAGCTGCAGTGCGAAGTCTCCGATGTGTGGAGTTCTATTTTGTTGTGTTTAGGCTCCTGTATTTTGACTTTATTCAGCCACCTTAAGAGTAAACAATGTTCAAAAAAACCCAAAGGAAGATCAAAGCACTGGCAACTTCTAATGCAGGTAATCTGGAAGAAAGTGGAAGATTATTGTTGAAGCCTTATGCACCCCTGTGTGCGAAGAGCATAAGTAAGTACATCTAAAGGTGGGTGTAAGAGGTGATGGTTTATATTACTTTATTGCAATATTTGATACATAATCTTAAAGGGGCCATGGACTGAAAAATTGTGTGGTTTTAGGTTTTAACCTTCTGAAATGTGTCTGGTGGTCATGTGATTATTGAAAAAATATCAAAACACTCACTTCTCTTAAAAAAAAAAAAAAAAAAACAACGCAGCCAACAAGAAGCCATTTCAACTCTTTTGGGTATTTTCTTGCATGTCAAGAAATGGGAAATGTCACTAACAGGTCACATCACTAGCCTTGATACCTGCTTGCTGCTCTTTTATTGGCAGGCTTAGCTGTCTGTCATGTAGATGGGCAGGGAGCAAAGGGCGTTAGCTTAAGAGCTAACACTGGTGCTTGGAAGCTTGTGTTTATATTGTAATTTTCTTTAGATTTCAGTAACTCTAATGGATATTCTAGCTTATTTTGTTATATTTTTGCCGTGATGCTACATTGAACTGTTAGCACCAACAAAGCGGCTAGCTGAAGGTAGCAGTTTAGCCACTAGTCTTGGCTCATTAACGAATGTTTCTATCCTTATTGAATGAATGAATGAATGAATGAATGAATGAATGGTTCCTTTAACCTTAATCTGAGCTACTGTTTTTGAGTTGGAGAAATAATGTCATGCTGGCCAATGAAAGTGTACATATATACAGTAAATAAAGAAAACAGTATTTTTTGATATTATTAATATTGTTTTCACTAAAAACTAAAAAATATTATGATATTATTTTGGGGCCATATCCCCACTGTTACTGGGGATATCAACGAAAACAGTAAAAACCACCCTATCTTGCACTGTTAAAGAAATAATGATTAAAAAAAAACAGATTCCTGAATCCAGCCTTTGATTCTGATCTCTTCTAATACTGAAATGCAAGGTTATCAGCTTTAGAGAAAACATACTAAACATTTTGGCTGTTTCAACAAATGCAGGAAAATCAGCGTCTCGTCTGAAATGGAATCATCTTCAGTCATTTACAGCATATTCAGAGTAAAATTTTAGTTGATGTCAATATTTATTAAGTAAACAAATCTATAGTTATGACAGAATGAAACACTGGTAACTGGTTGGTGCACGATTACCTCGTGTGTATGACTCACCAGGATCTTGGTAGTGTAGGCTGAGTTAATAGAGATGCTGTTGACCATCCTTTCCAACGTCTCGGGTTTGATGACGTCGGGTTCGGGAATGCTCTTGTAGTGTGTATCACCAATGTACGCTTGCACCACCGTCATGCGGTTCATGGTAAGGGTGCCTGTCTTGTCAGAGCAGATGGCTGTGGCGTTGCCCATGGTCTCGCAGGCGTCCAGGTGACGGACCAGGTTGTTGTCCTTCATCATTTTCTGGGAGACAAAGAATAAGGCTGGTCTTAGGAAAACACCTGTGACTGCGGGCTGAACTGAGGAGGAGTCCATTTATAATCTCATCCCTGCTCACCTTGACGGAGTAGGCCAGAGAGATGGTGACAGCGAGTGGCAGCCCCTCGGGAACAGCCACCACTAACACTGTCACGCCGATGATGAAGAACTTGACAAAATACTGGATATAAATGGGAGTGCACTCGGGTAGCCAGGACCGACCCTGGATCCCAAAGGTGTTGATTACAAAGTAGAGGATGAGGATGATGACAGTCAGAGCGGACATAATCAGACCTGGGAGGAACACAGACAGTGTGATAAATATGGAGGCTAAACATGTGTGTATTTCATTTCACTGCTGGGGGCAACACTAAAGAGAACATTTTCTCCAAAGTAAATACTGAGGGCAACACTATCAGTATTATTGTAGTCAGGGCAATTCTGAGGTTCCGGGGGGGGAGGGTGTCCAAGATTTTGCAAAGGGGAGGAATTCAAACCCTATAAAATGTGGAAAAAACATCTGTATATATGTATATACAGTGGAGGTTAAAATTAGAGAACAATGTATTAATATTTGTATTAATATTAATGTATTAATATAATATTATATTAATATTAATATATTCTAAAATATTTATTCTTCATTGTTCAGAATTTGACAGAATATCAGCTGTGGCTATACCATTGCTGTACTAGCATGTTTTTTCTTAAAGGTACTTCAACACAAACATTTATTTTTGTAAAAAGACAAAACAGTGAGCAAAATTAGAGAACAGTAACCACTGTGTCAGAAGAGAAGATTTAAACAATGTTTCTTTAAGGCTATAGGATTAAAAAAACAACAGGAAGTGTAGAGGCCCTTGCTTTGAATGGCTTCAGCACATCTGCTCCCACAGGACATCACTAGTTTCTCACACTGCTCTGGTTTGGGGGACAGAATTATGCAAAGACTCTCAATGTGGGATCAGTTCAACACTGCAGCTGGAACTGCTCGCTGTGTAGCAAGTTTGGTGACTCTAGTGAGCTTTACATGTTTTATAGTAAGAGAGCAAAGGGAGTACCGACCTTGACCTTTGACCTTTTGACCCCAAACCTGTAGTCAGAGGTCATGGGCTCAGACTGAACCTGTGTACCAAGTTTGGTGACCTTAGCTTTACTCGTTTTACAGTAATAAGGCATAGGGAATGTTAACCTTGACCTTTGACCTTTTGACCCCAAACCCATAGTCTGAGGTCAGGATTCCAAAGTGAACCTACCAGGTTTGGTGGCCCTAGCTTTACTCCTTTTATAGTTATAGTAAATTTAGAATTTACCATTTACGAGGGGGAGCTGAAAAGTTCATAAGCCGTGGTCAAATTTAACCAAATGTGATTTACTTTTCAACACAGTCTCCAATGTCAGTGTAGCTGAAAAGAAACAATGCAGTTAGTATCAGAAAAGGTTGAATTTAATGCATGACTAGTTTCGTTGCTGTAGAATAATGCCTTCTTAGTCAGCCTATGAACTTTTCAGCTCCCCCCTCATACCATAGTGCAAATGTAATGCTAACTTTGACCACTTGACCCCAAACCCATAGTCAGGTCATGGTCCAAGATGCGTCTTAGATACAACTACTGTATGGATTTGAAAAGCCTACATCATTTCTTTCAGTAATTTTTGCATTTAGATTTAGGGAAAATCTGACCTTTGACCTCAAAGCCATCCGATCAGAGTCAAATTGCAATATGGCATCACCAGAGTATATCAAACCATGGTGTCAAGTTTCAAAACAACTGGAGCAAAACTGTAGGAGGAGTTGATTTCAAAAAAGTGGGGCAAACGGATGGATGGACTGACCGTCCCATAACATAATCCTCCTTCGGCTTCACCCAAAGGGTTCTTCGACCACTTTGGCCTTCGACTGGCGGGGGATAAAAATTTAACCAGCATCCATGTGAACACTCCGAAATTTATGAGAAAAAAAGTCACAAATTTACAAGAAAAAGTTGCAAATTTACAAGAAAAATGTCCAAAATTGTTGCGAATTAACAAGAACAAAGTTGCAAATTAATGAGAAAAAGTTCCAAACAAGAAAAAGTTGCAAATTTACATGAAAAAAAGTTACAGATTAATGAGAAAAAAGTTGCAGGCTTAAGAAAAAGTTGCAAATTTACATGAAAAAATCACAAATCTATAAGAAAAGTTGCAACCCCCCCAATATATATATACAGTCATGTGAAAAAATTAGGATACCCCATTAAATATTCAGTTCTTTATTAAGAAATGTTCACATATCTATATCTAACCTTGCTTTTTTAATTTGCATAAAAAGATGGGGGGTGTCCTAATTTATTCCTCACTATTTGTTTAGTATATTTTACAGAGAATTTGAAAAAAGTCTTTAATTCATTTTTAATGGTTTAGTTGTATTACATGAATCTCCCAGTATTTTAAACACTGATATTAAATATCCATATGTCCAAATACAAACACACAGGCTTATGCAGGGTATCCTAATTTTTTCACATTACTGTATATATATATCTATATCTATATACTGTATATATATATATATATATATATATATATATATATATATATATATATATATATATATATTTGTGTTGCATGTATCCTTAGCATTGGTGCTTAAAATGCATTTTATTCAGTTCTGCAACATGATATAGAAAGGTTTATGATGATGGTGGGGGGAAACCTCTCTTTTTTTCCAGGTTGGGGGGTACCCCCCCCCCCACACCCCCTTTGCTTTACGCATATGAGGCAAACATAACAAAAACATCTTGGAGGCCTTTATGGTCTGTATAACATTTGTTCTTGGCTTGATTCGACAGCGTCAGTATATACACTGCAGCCCAAGTCATATTGATCACTCACATGAGGCAGGCTAATGCTCCACATAAAGACTAAATGCATGAAAAGTCCATTACCTGTCTTCCAAGGACGATTTTGCTTTTTATTCACCTTTGAAAAATGCATACATGTCACAGAAAGAAAAAAATGGTTTAGAATCTGCTGGCTGCATGAGATACTAAGTCATCAGAGTGAAAAATAAGTTCAATACTTTTTTGCCATTCTTATGAATGATTCTTCGTGTGCCGTTTCCACTATAAAGCATTGGAAAAAGCCTGGCTTAACTTACTGTTAACTATCAGCAACTGTATATAGAATAACCTATAAAAACACATAAAAAACAGAACGATAAACTAGAAGCAAAAGAGAGCTCAAGCCTCCCAGCACATGGTAAGAAAACATAATAAATTTATACCAGGTGAGGGCGATGAGCGGGGAAAATCCTTTTGCTTTTGTTTTCGACTTCATCTCTTTTGTCAGTCAAAGTGTTTTGGCCCAAATTCTATTTCTGTCCAATAATGAAGTCCTGAAAGCCCCTCTGTGTATTAAGGTCAATTGAAATGACACAGAAAATACCTTCACTTCCGGATGAAATGTGTTCCCAATGAAACTGAGTGCATTTTGACCCTCTGTCCCTCATCACTTTTGTGCCAATCAAAGGTAAAGCCCCGCTTTCCCTGGACACGTCTTCTTTAAGTCGACCCTTCATCCAGACAAGAGATCGGTTTAGGAAGCATTAGCCCAACCTGGCACCAATGCTACTGCCAGTAAAATTTAGTTCAAATTGATCACTAACTTGAAACCTATAATTTATCTGTCCTGCATGGCTATGGTGCCGTAACCGCAGGAGAGCTGCTGTTAGTTACACGACTTATACCTGTGGCCAACAGCTAATGTTAACGAACCGTCGCAGATGCTACCAGACATGTGCAATATTTTTATTTGTCAGAGCGCCCGGAGCTACGCAGTCTTTCTGCATGCCGCAGGACAGATTTAATAACTCTGATGATCTTATTACCTCCGCCAAGGAGGTAATGTTTTTACCGGGGCTTGTCTGTCTGTCTGTCTGTCTGTTACCAACATAACTCAAAATGTTATGAACGGATTTTGACAAAATTTTCAGGAAAGGTGTGTAATGGCACGGGGAACAGATGATTAGATTTTAGTGATGATCTGAGAGTGCATACCTCCACCAAGGCCTTTGTTTGTATTTGGCAGCAGGATCACACAAAAACTACTGGATGGATTTGGATGAAAGTTTCACCAGAGGTGGTTCTTGGGCTAGAGAAGAACCCATTATATTTTGGTGATGATCTGAGAATGCATACCTCAGTCAAGGCTCTTATCTTCTCACAGTGTGTTAGCAACAATACTCCAAAACTGATGGACAGACTTTGATGCCATTTTCACCACAAGTGGCTATAGGCCTACACACAAACCCATTACATTTTGGAGGTGATCCATGACAAACGGAAGGAGCCCTGGTGGAGGTATGCGCTCTATGAGTGCTTTTCTAGTTATTATTAAGGCAAAAAAAAAATGTTGCCTCAAAAATTTGACATGACAAATTGCCGTTTTCACCAATGATGGTTCCCATGGAAACCTTCAGCAAACGGCAGCCCTTTCAACTCTATACAAATAACTATTAAGCATATACAAATGTAAGCATATACAAATGTTTGCACAAGTATTTACCTTTCATTTTATGGCAATAGGATCAGATGTATTTACAGTGTGGCGTAGAGTTTATCTGGACATGGATCAGCAGTATCCTGTTATCTTATTGGTTCAACATCAGTGAGACTTCCTTTGGTTGGTAATAGGATTGTGTCACAAGTTTGCATGATGTACACACTGACACTAAACATTACTAGCACAAGCACTGCATTGCTTTGCAAGGGTATTGCTCACAATCATCACCCTTTCACTGTCTTGAGTCCTATGAATTTTTAAATCTAGGAGGTAACTAAATATCCAACTCTCAGCAAACTGGTTTACAGACACAAGCAGGGCAGTTATTTGTAGTATGGGATGATAAACACATCTAAATATATGCTGAAGAAAATGCTAAAAGTCCTGTTTCATAGCCCTGAAAATGAACTAAAGAAAGTCAGCGAGTGTTTGAGAAATGCAGTAAAGTCAAATACTGCTTTACATTCTGAGGTGCTGCATGCCGGTAGGCAAATGCTCGGGGCCCCCCAAGCCAGAAGGGGGGCTGACCAACTTTGAATCACTACAGCAGTGACAATGTGAAGAGTTTGTAATGACAGTGGTAGGCTGGCACAAAACTCCCTAAAGGGCCCTACCACCACCTTTCACTCTTGCAAGTACCAGTGCGCATCTTATGTAAAAAAACAAGTGAGAGCAGCTACATCAAAATGAAGTGAAGTTATTTGTCTGGCAGTGACAAAAGAAAAAAGAAATAAGAGGATGAGGGGAAAAGAAAGTAAGACCATAGTAAGTACTGCAAATACTGCGATACAGTAGTTAATTTAGCTCAGAGCAGCTTAGTGTGTCCTGCCTGTGCTGGTCCTGATGTAACTGTGTTGAGTACCTGGGTGTCACGGTAAGGACACTGGTACTCATCTTCTTTGCTCAGCTCATATTCTGAAAATCAAAACAGCTCACTTGAACAACACATTTTCTTTAGTTATCAAATGAAAGTTGTGTCCAGCCAAGCTTAACTGTCAAGCTAAGAATGCTGTTACAGAATTTATATGCAATAAATTTTGATCATGTATGACTAAGATGCATTGATGGAAGTTACTGTGTTTCATATTTTTTGTTAGTGTCAGATTATTGATTATTTATTATATGAGGGTGGTGAATGGTGGTTGGAGGGGCCCCCTGTGAATTTCTGCCTAGGGCCCCAAGAGACTCTAGAATCGTCTCCGTATACACTAATTGTGCCAGAAGAAACTGGTTGCACAGGGAAACCTGAACATCGCAACACTGATTACAAAATGAATGAACTTCAATAGAAAGACATTCTTAAAGCTACTCACCAGCCTTCCCAATCTGTACAGCCAGCCGGGTGAGTTTCCCCTGCAGCACAGACTTCTCCTTCTTGGTCACGTTGACCTTCTTCACCGGCTTGGCCTCCTCCTTCTCCTCCGACTCGGCCGCCTCCTCACTCTTCAGCGGTTGGATCTCCAGAGCGATGCCATCTTGGGTCTTGGCTGGTTGGGTTGGAGAAGGTCAGGGTGGTAACGGAAGGAGGGCGAGGGAGACGGGAATTATGGGAGAGAAGGAAGGTTGGTGTGTAAAAACATAATGGAGAAGACAGAGAGTATGATTGGGAAAAAAAAACAAAACAGGAATGCGTGTGGATGAGGGAGCAAATCAAAATGATTTAAATGTTTGATTACACAACAAAACAAAAAGGAGGAAAGAAGGTTCAGGAGTGGTTTGGGGATGAAGGAAAAGAGGCAGAGAAATTGTTACAGATTCAGTCAGAGTGGACGTTGGGGAAAAAAAAAAAAAACGACAGGACGGGCTTTCTCAGAAATCACACAAGACCTCTGGCACTTTATCATTACATGGTGCCCCTTTGGTCGAATGCAGAGAGCAGCGTCTCATCGTTTTATGAGCATAGAACAATCACGGAACAGGTCCAGGTAGCTTTCAGAGAGTCACAGACAAACTGGGAGCAGCAGTTCATAATGAAGTGCAGCAGACAGAACAGAAAACAGCAGATACAACAGAGAGGATTTAACACTGGGCTGTCAATCACACACTCTCATGCGCGCACACATACACGCACACACATAGATTCACGCCAACACAACAGTTTCACATCAGAGCTCAGAGTTTGGAGCGAGGCTGACTTCTGAAGACTAGTTTTACGTCCTGCTCGGCTGCTCTGCCTCTCGTTTGCATAAACAAAATGTGTATTTGCATTTCTCTTCATCAGCCGTGATCCTGTTTGGACTGTAGTAAAGTACGTCAGGCTGTTTTCAATCTGTTTGATCTGTGCTTAAAGTCAATTCAGCTTCACTCACGCCATCCGCCATTTGTCATATTTCCATACAAAAGGAAGTGATGAGTGAAAACAAGCTAGATCTTCTCTAATCTGACACACTGTGGTTTGATATCTGTCCTACTCAACAACTGAAGCTGATAACATTCACTCCAACTAGGGCAATTTTAGAATTTTTTTCCGTTATATTAACCTTGAACAGTGGAAATGGTCTGTTGGGCTGATAAAAAATATCCATCAGCCAGCTGTACATTCGTATATGAAACCTATTATGAATTACTGCTGGGAACAACAGCAACATCACATCTAGAGCCAACAATTCTGACAAATCATGGACATAAAGCATGTAAGATTCCTGGATGACAAAAACAAAAGTCCAAACTCTGGAAAAATCTTCAAATAAAGTCCTTCTTCTACTATCAGCGAGACAGGGCACTAAAGGAATATTCTATCAATGAGTTGCATGATTATACTTGAAGAACACATTACAGTAAAATACAACAAATGAATGTTAAACGCTAAAGGTGAAAGATGAATGCAGATAACTACATCCAACAGTTGCTCCTATAGGGTGAGTTTAATTTTAGATGTGAATGAGACACTTGGTGGTTCAATCGGCAGATGGAGATGAACGCTTTTCCAGTAGTTTATGGTTTTTGTTTCAAGAAAATTTTACTGGAAGTGACCAACCCCCCCGTCCCCCAAAAAAACAGCCAATAATAAGAATGTGTTCTGTAACATGGTGTAAAAAAATACATAATCAAATTCTGAAGTGGCTTTCAAAATCAACATAAAATAGCTCTAAAATGTAATAATGAAACCCAACAGACTTTCTTAAGAAAGAACTTTTCATACTGTGTTTAAACGATTTTAAAGAACCGGTTGAATTGACCAGTTTTTATTTATACACTGTGGAACAGTGATTAGTACACTGAGAAAGGTGAAATCTAATTAAGATGAAATATTTAAAATCAAGGTTGCCGATGCTTGTCTTTTGCGAAAAGGTATTTCTCCTTCCCATGCAGTTTTTACAGTATATAAGACAATTTCATTTGTATAAGGGTCATTTTTACTGATTTTAAGCAGTTGTAACGAGCCGAATGTTCTTGTTGTGTTGGCAGATAATTCTATTTAGAAGAAGCTAAATGTTCCGCCAACAGAACAAGAAAATTTGGTTTATCAAAACTGCTTAAAACAAGTAAAAATTAAAGGTAGTGCATTTAACAAGAAGTCAGATTTAGGAAGAATTACTGTTTTAGAAAAAAAAGGTGAAAATTTACAAAAAAAATCATTAATGAAGTTGTGTTATCTAAAAATATCTAAATAATGTAGAATCCCAAATTAAGCTCACGTGCATGTCTTAGAGACAAAATCCAAGATATTCTCTCTGGATAATCTCTGAATTCTGAATCTCTGAATAATCGGAGCCCCAGAACTGTTTTTGAAGAAACTCTTGGTTTATATTTTGGATGAAAGCAACATATTACAATCACTATACTATAGTATATTATATTATACTGTACTATACTATACATTACTGCACTATACTGTACTATACTACACTGTACTATACTATACTGTACCACACTATACTATACTGTATAATACAAAACTAAGCTATACTATATTGTACTACACTGTACTGTACTACACAATACTATATTGTACCATACTACATTATACTATACTGTATTATACTACATCATCATCATCATGTTTTCCTGCATGGCACGTGATCGGCCTTGGGGCTTGGCTGCTTGGAGTATGGGAATCAAATCTCCAACATCTGCATGAAGTCTTCTTTCCTCATCATTGTCCTCAAAGCCTATTGTTTATCGACACCAAGCAGTTCTTCAACCCTCCTCCAATTTCTCCTCTTGTCAAACATAACAACTTTTTGGATTGTGTCATTTGGCATTGTGCACACATGTGCTGTGTATTTCAGATATTGGATGTGACAGAAAACTTCAGTGGGTTGTGACTGGGTTATTTGGTAGAGCTTAGCATTCGAGATCTTGAAAACCCAATCCAAGTCCCCATCGACTATGGATGCTGGGTCTGTCTCCTTCTTACGCTGACTCATGGGCGTTACATTCTTCCTTACATATCCCCCAGCTATCATTTTTCTCAAGAAGCCATTCCAAACAGCATTGAGCTTCTGGAGTTCAGCACATGATAGCGCCCATGTCTGCACGCTGTACAATAGCCGAGACCGCACACAGGCTATCAAGATTTTCATGCGAGTATTGAGATGGATTTCGCAGTCAGTAAGCATGTGTTTCAGCTCTGTCCATTTTAAAAATGCTGACGCTATCCTGTGGTGCAGGAACTTTGATGACTTTACAGTGTTGGTAAAAAGGTGGCCAAGGTAATGGAACTGTCTCACCTTTTTTATCTCAACGTTGTTAACCATCAGTAGGGTTGTTCTAGGACCTACTTTCACTGACATTAAAGGCCACTGTCTCCATCTTTTTATATGACATTTGTAAACCAAATCTTGAGAAAATGTTGTCATATATCTCTAAGATTTTCTTTAAGCCCAATTCATAGTTGCAAAAACGCGCTGGTATGCAAGCAAGCACAGTGGACACATTCGTGTGCAAACCCTACACTGAGGGTTTGAGGTGACCGAGCGCATGCAGGCCCCAAAAAGTGACAGCATGTACAAGAATGCAGTGGTCGCAGTGAACTTCACATGCACCAGGGATGGCAGGATCTCAAAACCTCGAAATACAGTTAACGTTGTGAATTCTTCTACTCTGAAGTGGCTCATCTGTCAATTTTTCACCCAGAACACCAAAACAGTAAATTATATTCCTACCTGTTTTGTTGCTTTGTGTTTGTCCATAGCTTGTGACAATAGCTGTTACGGGTGTAGTCTGGGGCTGGGGAAAACTGTTTCAGTCACTTTATGGTAAATATACAGGTATATCTAAGACCTTTAATCCACAGATTACTAAAAGTTTAAAAAAAAAAAAACCTCCGCCTCCGAGCTCTTCTTTTATGTTTCGACTGCAGCTGTTAAAATGTTTAAATTTATTTTCACCGCGCATGCGCGAAACGCAGCTGCTGAATGGTAGCTGCAGTGGCTCAAAAGCAACTCTGAATATTGTTGTGTACTCAAACGCAGTCTACAGAACGCAAATGTTATCCCCTCCGAGGGACTCTGAACAGCCCTTCAGTTTGTCCAAGCTCTCAGAAAACACTACAATGTCGTCAGCATAGCGCTAATATTCTGATCACACCATGTGAAGTCCTAGTGCGAAGCTCTACACTATACTACACTACAGTGATCCCTCACTTATCGCGGTTAATGGGTTCCAGAACCGACCGCGAAAAGTGAAAAACCGCGAAGTAGCGTCACCCCCCCCCCATTTTTTACATACATTTTTTATGTAGCGAACCGTCGATTCGTTCAGTCCATAATGACGTGTGACAGACGCATAGCTACGGCCTGCATTAAGCATGTCCAATAATTTAACTTTCTCATCCACCGTCATCATTTTTCTCTTCCTCTTGGGTTCACTAGAGGATTTAGAGGGTGGAGGACGTTTAGGAGCCATTTTCAAGGGCGTCACAAGCACTATTTCGCACAAAAAGGCACAAGAGAACAGCGAAAAGTTCCACGCGGCGAGACTAAGCAACACGAGCGATAAAGAACAATGAATGCGGTCTTCCTTCGCTGGGTATGGGCGCTTGGCAGGGAGAGAAGCTGGGTAAAACGTCTCGGCCAATCAGCTTGCGAGATTCCCGAGCCGAGCATCAGAGAGCATCAGAGAGGTGGATTTTGAGTTGTGCGGGCTCTCCGTGTTGATATCTGATGTTCTAATGTAGTCTCCCTGCCTTCTGCTAGCGCCCGGGCAACTTTCGTGCCATTTTTTCTCAATTTTGAATTTTTGATGAATATTTTAGAAAAATCCGCGATGCACTGAGGGCGCGAAAGGTGAGGCGCGAAGTAGCGAGGGATCACTGTATACTACTTTGTACCATACTATACTATAGTATATTGTATTTCACTATACTATACTGTATTATACAACACTAAACTATACTGTACTACACAATATTATACTACACTGCACCACACTGTACTATACTGCACAACATTGTACTATACTACATTACACCATACTGTACTATACTACATTGTACTGTACTATACTGTAATATATTTAGTATACTGCACTATACATAGTAAACTGCACTATCCTATAGTGTAATATCCCACATTATACTGTACTACCCTATACTATACTGCACTATCCTATACTATAATATACTATAGTACTCTGGACTATATTATATTATACTATACTGTACGATCCTATAGTATACTATACCCTACTGTACTACTCTATGCTAGGACTGAAACGATTAGTCAGTCGATGTTGTCAATAACGTAGACAATAAAAATTTGTCAACAAAGATTTTTATTGTCGACAAACTGTTTAATTATAAAGTTTATATGCCTTCTGCGGAGATGTTCAGTTGTAACTGTAATACACGACTGGAATTGCTTCAGCAGTACTGCCTCTGTTGTCCGGCATGCGTGAACAATTTCCAGCGAAGAAGAAGAGGAGCACAGCATGGTGAAGTGGAAGGATAAACACGTAGAAGTGGAACTAAAAAACATAGACCCAAACTTTCTGTAGTATGGGAACATTTCACAGAAAACAAATAAACGAAACACGTAAAATGCAGACTTTGCAAGGCAGACCTTTCCTATCATGGCAGCACTGCAGTGATGCATGAACATCTGAAACGACACCCAGGAGCCGTGACGTTAATGGCTGCTTCTGCTTGGTAAGTTTTAGCGAGTAAAGAAAGTTAGCGCCACTTATTTTCAATGGCCAACTGTTTCAAGCTTTACAAAAATGACAGTACTGTTAGCACGTGCTGTCGGTGATAAACTGATGTATAACCTTAAACTTGTGATAATCAATACAGCTTTCTTGTTTTTTGTCTTTAGCTCTGGAAACTGCTTATAAAATGCTATATTGAAGCAGGGACTGATGACAAGGTGATTTTCACAGATGTGCAGGCTTAAAAAGCGGGTGAGGTAAAATACGCATTAGAGCCCCAACAGGAAGTAGAGATGGTGGACATGAGAAAAATAACCGTGATTAGTCGACGAATCGAAAAAATAGTTGTTAGATTAGTCGACTACCAAAATAATCGCTAGTTGCAGCTCTACCCTATACTATAGTATATTGTACTATCCTATATTGTAATACCCCACACTATATTACACTACCCTAAACAGACTGATCAAAAAAGTCAGCTCTGTTCTGGGACGCCACCTCGACCTAGTGGATGAGATAGGAGAGAGGAGGATGGTGGCTAAGCTGTCATCTCTGCTGGAGTCCAAGTCCCACCCCAAGCAGGACATGCTGAATACACTGAGGAGCTTATTTAGTGGCAGGCTGCATCATTGTAAGTACTTGAGAGAGAGGTTCCACAGGTCCTATCTGCTGCTGTCAGACTTTATAATCTAATCTGTGTTGCTCACAGAGGCCGTACATAACACCACTACTTTGCACAATAGAGGTCATTCCTTTCCAATGCACATTTATATTTATATATTGTCGGGTAACTTATTTAACTAACTGTAATGCTGTAAATGCCATTTAACTGTTATAATTCCGAGCGCGGGTCAGAGCTGTGCTCTGGTCTCAAGGTTGTGCTGGTGATTTTCTGTATATGTATTTGTTCTTGCTTTTCATTCATTATGGTTTGTGCTTTTATTTTTGTCTGTCACCATTGTTGACTTCTATGTACTTTTATTTTGACAGCGCCACGTTACTTCCGTGTGTCAAATCTGTTCGCGGCCTGTCACAGTTGTTTAGTTGTCTTGATTACTTTCTCACTCATGAGTCCACACCTGATCCACATTTGGTTTCTCCCCATTTGATTATTTAAGCTCGCTTGCGTGGTTCATTCCTCACTGCGACCTCACCTTGTGCCCAGACAGGAATCCCCGTCTGATTCCTGTTTTATTCTGCATGTGTTCTACACTCTTTTTCCTCCTCGATATTTAGTCTTGTCTGATATCCGTAAGTTACCCTTCGTGGTTCATTTGTTGTCCTTTTCTGTAAGTTACCCTTCGTAGTTAATCTCTGTTCGCTATTATTAAATATGCAAACTCACAGCTGGCGAGTGAAGTCTTAATTTCTGCTCTGAAAGGGACATTTATGACATTAACTGCAATGTTCTTGCACTGTGTACATACGTATACTGTGTATATATGTACACCAGAGAAAATAAGTATTGAACATGTCAACATTTTTCTCATTAAACATATTTCTGATGGAGCCATTGACCTGAGATTTTCACCAGATATCAATAACAACCCAAGTAATCCACACATACAAAGAAACCATGACAACTGTGTTCACAAAACAAGTTATATTTAATAAAGTGGAATGACACAGGGAATAAGTATTGAACACATGACGAAAAAGAGGTGTAAAAAAGCATAGAAAGCCAAGAAACCACCTGAAATCCATCAGAATTTAGGAAGCCATCCCATCCCCATCAGTGCAACTTAATAACTTAATTTCAGGTGGTTAAGTCCTGACTGGTTGCCTTTAAAAAGGTCTGTGATTATCAGATTGTCACACCACAAAGAACTCATGATAGGTAGAAGCGAAGCGCCCTCTCTAGACCTTCACAACCTTATTGTTGAAAAACATAATGATGGCATTGGTTACAGGAGCATTTCTAAACTGCTGAATGTTCCAATGAGCACTGTTGGAGCCATCATTTGGAAGTGGAAAGAACATCACTTTACCATAAACTGGCCACGACCACGAGCTCCTCGCAAGATTTCTGACAGCAGAGTCAAAAGAATTATCAGAATTGTTATCCAAGAGCCAAAGACCACTCGTGGAGAGCTCCAGAAGAACCTGGAGTTAGCAGGTACTGCTGTTTCAAAGAAAACAATAAGTAATGCACTCAACCGGCATGGGCTCTATGCCCGCTCACCTCGCAAGACTCCATTGCTGAAGAAAAAGCATGCTGAGGCTCGATTAAAGTTTGCTGCACAACATTTGGGCAAGCCAGTAAAATAATGGGAGAATATAGTCTGGTCAAATGAGATCAAAATTAAACTTTGTGGATGCCACAACAGACAGCATGTTTGCAAGAGAAATAGCACTGCACATCAGCCCCCAAACACCATACTAACAGTGAAGTTTGGAGGTGGGAGCATCATGGTGTGGGGGTGACTTTCAGCACATGGTACAGGTAGACTTCATATACAGTAACTGAAGGAAAGATGAATTGACAAATGTACAGAGACATCCTCGATAAGAACCTGTTGCCATCTGCCAAGATGCTGAAGATGAAACGAGGGTGGACATTTCAGCAGGACAATGATCCCAAACACACAGCCAAGGAAACTCAACTGGCTCCAGGGAAGGAAAATAAAGCTGCTAGAATGGCCCAGTCAGTCACCTGACCTAAATCCAATTAAAAAATCCCTGGAATGAACTGAAGAACAGAGTTCATAGAAGACACCCATGGAATCTTCCAAGATTTGAAGACAGTTTTTATGGAAGAATGGAATAAAATCACTCCTGAGCAATGCCTGTACCCAGTTTCTCCATACAGCTGTCGTCTGAAAGCTGTTATTACCAACAAAGGTTTTTCTACTAAATATTAAATGAATTTCCCCAAGCGTATTCAGTACTTATTCCCTGTGTCATTCCACTTTATTAAATATAACTTGTTTTGTGAACACAGTTGCCTTGATTTCCTTGTATGTATGGATTACCATAATACCATAATTTCACCATAATACCAGTCCCAAAGGAGCCCGTCCCATCCAGCTACAATGATTACCAGCCGGTAACACTGACCCCCACTATAATGAAGTGCTTTGAGCGGCTAGTCATGCAGCACATCAAGTCCACCCTGCCTCCCTCTCATGGCCCATTCCAGTTTGCATACAGGTAGAACAGTTCCACAGAAGATGCCATCGCTGCTGCTCTCCATCCAGCCCTCACCCACCTGGATTCAAAAAACTCGTACGTGCTCATGCTGTTCTTGGACTTCAGCTCCGCATTCAACACAATCATCCCCCAGCACCTAATACAAAAAGTCAGACACTTAGGACTCAAAACTGCTTTCTATAACTGGATGCTGGACTTTCTCACAGGGAGGACACAGAACATGGGGGTTGGCAGCAACACCTCCCTGACCATCATACTGTGCACAGGGGCCCCACAGGGGTGTGTGCTCAGCCCGCTGCTCTTCACCCTGCTGACCCATGATTGCGTGCCAGCCTACAACACCAACCACATTGTCAAGTTTGCAGATGACATGACAGTAGTGGGCCTCATTACCAACAACGACGAGGCCAACTACAGAAATGAGATGAGCCAACTGGGCCAGTGGTGTAAAGACAACAACCTCTTCCTGAACGTGGGAAAAACCAAGGAGATTGTGGTTGACTTCAGGAGGGGTCACACACAGCACACCCCTCTGATCATTGATGGTGCAGCTGTGGAGAGGGTGAACAGTACCAAGTTCCTGGGGGTGCACGTCTCTGAGAACCTCACCTGGTCCAACAATACCACATCACTGGCCAAGAAGGCCCAATCTCACCTCCATTTCCTCCGCAGACTGAGGAGAGCACGAGTCCCACCCCACATCATGCAGTCTTTCTATCGGGGCACCACTGAGAGCATCCTCACCAACTGCATCACGGTGTGGTATGGAAGCTGCACCGCCGCCTGCGAGAAGACACTACAACGCATAGTGGATGCAGCCAGCAAGATCATTGGTGACTCCCTGCCTCCCCTTGGACATCTACCCCGCTCGCTTCACCCGCAGAGCCGCCAACATCACAGGCGACACCTCCCATCCCCTACACTCCCTCTTCAGCCCCCTGCCCTCGGGGAAAAGGTACTGTAGCCTCTGGGCCGGCTCCACAGGACTGCTGAACAGCTTCGTTCATCAGGCCATCAGGACCCTGAACTCTGTTCACCCCCCCGCCCCCGCTTCCCAGACGGTAACACCTGCACAATAACTACCTCAGATATTGGCACAGAAAGACTGGCACACTAACAATAATACTGTTGTACTTTCACTGCTATATGTCTCTGCACTTTAATCGCAACGATTTGCACAAATGCCATATCTGCTGCTGTCTGTATATCACTGCAATACTGATCATGTGCAATCATATCTGTCACTATCTGCACCTACACTACCGCACTGAAATGCACTACGGTTATTCATCTCTAGCTGTCCAAATACAGCATTGCTGGGTTTATTACCACTAATCATTTACCACTATGGAGGTCAGAGTCCTTCTGGCTGCCATTGGAACCACGGGTTACATCACTGTATATAGACTGTACATAGACTGCTGCTGTCGCTGTTTGTTCCTGTTTTTCTTTTTTTTAATCCAGCCTAATTTCCTTCTTTTTATAAAATGCACACCAATGTAGAGAGAGAGAAACACCATTTCAATCCTCCTGTATGTCCTGCACATATGGCAGTACTGACAATAAAATATTTGAATCCTTGAATTGAATCCTTGAATTACTTGGGTTGTTACTGATATCTGGTGAAAAACTCAGGCCAATGGCTCCATCAGAAATATGTTTAATGAGAAAAATGTTGACGTGTTCAATACTTATTTTCCCCGCTGTACATTTACTTTTTGTCTGCCCAATTTCTTTATCTTCTTCTTCTTCTTCTTTTAGATTTGATTGGTGGTTGGTAACCAGCTTACAGGTGCATTACCGCCATTGACTTGATTATCATCACTCTATATCTGACATGGTTACATGACCCAGTGACAAGACACGAACTCAGAATCGATACAATTAAGTTTATTAACAACAAGTATGGTGTTGGTGCGTGTGAGTGTAGGCTGGAACTGCCGGAGACAGAGCGGGACACCGTACGGCCTGGCAACCCTAGGAACACACAGAAGGGGATTACTGGAAATCATGGCTGGAGGTAAACAGTTACACTGTGCTTACTGTGGGAGCAGATGGTAGCGGCTCAGGTTCAGCGTGGTGACTGCAGCCAGGGAGACAGTGCCCTTCTGTGGGTGGTGCGACTCCGGCAGGTGAGTGTCCAAGTGGAGTTGGTGAGGCGGGAGTGCGGGGGAAATCCGCCGCCGGGAGGATAGGAGGAGGATTCCGCCACCACTGACTCCGCCTGTGCACAGGGGATCTGAAGACAAAGGTGAGTAGGAATTGGTGAGCTTACGTGGCCAGCTGGAGGGATTCTCCGGTGACGATGAAGCAGGCTTTGGCTGGAACTTCGGTAGACAGGAGGAATTGGCGATGAGCTCGTCAGGAGCGCTGAGATTCATCTCTGCACCGCCGTGACGGGCAGCGCGGAAGATATAGACCAGGCGTAATGAGGACCAGGTGTGCGCGCAGCTGGGAACGACGAGTAGACCAGACCATGACAGTACTCTCCCCCTAATGAGCGCCTCTTGGCGATCGTCCCAGCCTACCTGGATGCGTCTGATGGAACTCCCTGATGAGGTCTTTATCAAGCACGAGGGCAGGACGCACCCAGGACCTGGACTCCGGCCCATAGCCCTCCCAGTCCACCAGGTATTGCAGACCGCGGCCCCGGTGGCGGACGTCCAGGATAGCAGAAACTCCCCACGCCGGGCTGCCATTGATCATCTTCGGAGGGGGTGGAGACCTGGGAGAAGAACACAGGGGGCTGGAAAACACAGGTTTAATTTGAGAGACATGAAACGTGGGACATATGCAGAGGGAGGGGGGGAGATCGAGCCACACAGACACAGGGTTGATGATGCGGGAGATAGAAAAAGGCCCAATAAAACGCTGCGTTGTCTTCCTGCGCTCACCTTTCACATTGCTGTTCTTAGTAGAAAGCCAAACCTGCTGGCCCACCTGGTATGATGGGACTGGGGTCCGGTGGCGGTTGGCCACTTAAGCGTTGCATTCAGCCGTGCGAAGCAGCGCGGTCCGGGTTGCCCTCCACAGATGTCCACAGCATCTCAGATGCGTCCGGAATGATGGTACCGTGATGTCACCCTCTTCTTCGGGAAATAAAGGAGGAGAATACCCAAGTGAAGCCTGAAAAGGGGACATACCTATGGCAGAGGACACAGTCGAGTTATGGGCATACTCAATCCAGGGCAGGTATGAGCTCCAGGAGCCCGAGTTGGTCAAAACCACGCACCGAAGCGCCACCTCCAACTCCTGGTTGGCCTGTTCACACTGACCATTAGACTGCGGGTGGTACCCGGATGACAGGCTGACAGTGGCCCCAAGGGCGTGACAAAACGACCTCCAGACTTGAGAGATAAATTGAGGACCCCGATCGGAGACGATGTCCACGGGGATCCCGTGTAGCCTCACCACGTGTTGGACCAATAGGTCAGCTGTCTCCTTAGCAGTAGGCAGCCCCGGAAGGGGAACAAAATGGGCCGCCTTAGAGAACCTGTCCACCAAGGTGAGCACTACTGTGTGGTTATTGGAAGGAGGGAGGCCGGTGACAAAGTCCAAGGCCACATGAGACCAGGGCCTGCCAGGAACCGGGAGGGGGTGGAGCAGCCAGCTGGCGAGGACGATGGGGACTTACTGGTGGCACACTGGGGACAGGCACGAACGTATTCCCCAGCGTCCTTCTGCAGAGAGGGCCACCAGAAAGAACGTTGCAACATCTCCTCTGTGCGTCGCCTCCCTGGGTGGCAGGCAAACTTGGAGGAGTGAGTCCAGTGAATGACGTCACCCCGGACTGCCGATGGAATGAACATCGTACCCGCTGGCCCCCTGCTCGGGTCCACCTCAGTCTCTTGAGCCCTCCTAACCTTTTCCTTAATCCCCCATGAGAGGGCGCCCACGACACAGGAGGCAGGAAGGACGGGATGATCTTCAGGCTCTACAGGATCCGTGGCGAATTGCCTGGAGAGGGCGTCCGGCTTGGTATTTTTGGACCCAGGACGGTACATGATAGTGAAGTCAAACCGACCAAAAAACAAGGACCAGTGGGCCTGGCGGGCATTCAAGCGCTTGGCCATCCAGAGGTACTCCAAGTTCCTATGATCCGTCCAAACCACGAACGGCTGTGAGGACCCCTCCAGCCAATGGCGCCACTCCTCCAGGGCCAGTTTAACCGCCAGCAGCTCCCTGTCACCCATACTATAATTCTGCACCACAGGGGACAGCCACCACGAGAAGAAAACACATGGTCGGACCTTGCCGTCCACCGGGGAACGCTGAGACAGGATGGTCCCCACACCAGAATCCGAAGCGTCCACCTCCACCAGACATTGCAGATTAGGATCCACCTGCACCAAGATGGGAGACTCTGAGAACTGCTTCTTAAGATCTGTACAGGCTGCAGCCGCCTCCTCAGTCCACCGGAAAGGGACCTTCATAGATGTGAGACGCGTCAAGGGGAGAGCCAAACTGCTGTAGTTCCTGATGACCCGGCGGTAGAAATTAGCAAACCCCAGGAACTGCTGGAGCTGTTTCCTGGAGGATGGAACTGGCCATTCCACCACCACCTTGATCTTGCCAGGGTCCGGGATAATTTCCTTATGCGAGATAATGAAACCCAAAAAAGACATTCTGGAAGCGTGAAACTCGCATTTCTCCGCCTCGACAAACATCTGGTTCTCAAATAGCCGCTGCAACATACGTCTGACATGCACCCGGTGTTCCTCTAGAGAATGGGAAAAGATCAAGATGTCATCCAGGTACACAAACACGAACACCCCCAGAAAGTCTCTCAGAACATCATTGATCAATCGTTGGAACACAGCGGCGCATTGGTTAATCCGAAAGGCATTACCAGGTACTCAAAATGACTTCCATTTGTCACCCTCGTGGATCCGCACCAGATGGTAGGCGTTGCGCAGATCCAGCTTTGTGAACCATGATGCCCCTTGGAGAGAGTCAAACGCAGAATTAAGCAAGGGGAGCGAGTATTTATCCTTGATGGTGATATTGTTTAATTCCCTGAAATCAATGCATGGTCTTAGCGAACCGTCCTTCTTGCCCACAAAAAAACCCCAGCCCCCACCGCCGAGGAGGATGGACGGATGATGGCCGAACTCAGAGATTCCTTGATGTAGGCCTCCATAGCTGCCCGCTCCGGCAGCGACAGGCTATATAGCCGGCTAGATGGAAGTGGAGCCCCCGGGCGGAGATTTATGGCACAGTCATACGGACGGTGGGTGGGAAGAGATAGGGCCTGGGCCTTACTAAAAACAGCTCCAATGCCATGATATTCAGGTGGAACTTTAGCCAGGTCGAGGGGCGGGGCAGAGGGAACCCCCAGCGGCAAGGATGGCGAGCATGCGGCTGACTGGAGATAGGCACTGAGGCAAAATGAACTCCATGATCTGATACTCCCTGAGCGCCAGTCAATGGTCGGATTATGGAGGCGTAACCAGGGGAACCCAAGGATGACAGGAGAGCAAGCGATCGGCAGCACAAAAAACTGAAGCTCCTCCCGATGGTTACCAGACACAATGACGGACACTGGGGCGGTGCGCTGGGACACAATGGCCATGGGGACCTTGGACAGTGCTATCAGCTGTAGCGGAGTCTTAAGGGAAATGCAAGGAAGCCCCAAATGGGTTGCCAGGTCTTAGAGATAAAACTCTGCTCTTCCCCAGAGTCAATAAATCCCTGTGTAGAAATCCCAGTGTGTTTATGTATGAACCGGATAGGGAGAAGAAGTCTACATAGGGGATTAGGCTGAGGTGAGTCCGTAAGTCCCCCTACTGCGACGCACGGACTCCCCCTTTTGGCCGAAGCTGACAACACGAGACCTCAAGCTCCTCGCTCTCACAATAAAGGCACAATCCCAATTCGCGGCGGCGCTGTTTCTCTGCCGCAAACAACCTGGGCTGCCCTACACTCATGGGTTCTGAGGTAACAGAGGCGTCAGAAGATGGTAGAGCCAATAGGGAGGCTTGAGGAGTGGGGCGATGCTGATTCCCTGAGCGACCATAGGCCTTACGTTCAGCCGCCCGCTCTCTCAGTCAATTACCTAAACTAATGGCAAGCGAAATTAACTCAGAGAGCCTAGATGGCTTCACTAGAGGGGCTAGCTCATCCCGGAGGCTAGGGCTAACACTCCTAATGAAAATGCTACAGAGGGCAGCATCTTCCCACCCCACTTCAGTAGCCGCTACCCGGAAATCCACAGCATAATCTGCCACAGCCTTAGTCCCCTGTCTCAAGTTCAATAACCAAGTGGTTAGAACGCTATCTCGGTCTGAGTGATCAAACACTTCGCTAAATTCCTGGATAAACTAGCAAAAGGTCAGACTAGCATAATTAGCTCTAGCCATAACTGCATATGGCCATGCTAGCGCTCTTCCCTCCAACAGGTTGATAACATACCCGATCGTGCTGTGGTCCGAGGAAACGTCCTCAGGTACCTGATGGAACACTACCTCGCACTGCATGATGAACCCCCGGGCCTTTCCAAGTTTTCTGCTACAACGGTTGGGGGTAGGAACAGGAGTAAGGCGAGCCGGAGGTCCTAGCCTGGGCTGGTTAGTTGGAGAGCTAGCGGGAGCTGAGGAGCTGCTGAGAGAAGGTAAAGCCTGGGAGCTAGTTAGCCGGTCTAACCGGTCAGTGACTCGGGCTAATTGGGTGAGAATGGACTGCTGCTGATAAGCTAATTGATCAATTCTGATCTCCATGTTGTTGACATGGTGCACCAAAGCGCTGTCAGCTGGGTCGTTCTGGCGGAGGTGTACTGACATGGTTACATAATGACAAGACACAGACTCAGAATTGATACAATTAAGTGTATTAACAACAAGTATGGTGTTGGTGCGTGTGAGTGTAGGCTGGAACTGCCGGAGACAGAGCGGGACACCGTACGGCCTGGCAACCCTAGGAACACACAGAGAAAGGGGATTACTGGAAGTCACAGCTGGAAGTAAACAGTTACACTGTGCTTACTGTGGGAGCAGATGGTAGCGGCTCAGGTTCAGCATGGTGACTGCAGCCAGGGAGACAGTGCCCTTCTGTGGGTGGTGCGACTCCGGCAGGTGAGTGTCCAAGTGGAGTTGGTGCGGCGGGAGTGCGGGGGAAATCCGCCGCCGGGAGGATAGGAGGAGGATTCCGCCGCCACTGACTCCGCCTGTGCACAGGGGATCTGAAGACAAAGGTGAGTAGGAATTGGTGAGCTTACATGGCCAGCTGGAGGGATTCTCCGGTGATGATGAAGCAGGCTTTGGCTGGAACCTCGGTAGACAGGAGGAATTGGTGATGAGCTCGTCAGGAGCACTGAGAGACATCTCTGCACCGCCGTGACGGGCAGCGCAGAAGATATAGGCCAGGCGTAATGAGGACCAGGTGTGCGCGCAGCTGGGAATGACGAGCAGACCAGACCATGACAATATCTTTGTACAAGGAGTTCTGAACAGCCTTATGTGTGAAAAAATTATCCGTCCTTGGACTGTGTCTGAGGTGCGGCCGTCCGGTGATTACCTCTCTATCTTATTCATTATCTTAGTTATTATTGCTCTGAGTGCTGCTATCCCTCTGCTGCTGCAATCCTGTAATTTCCCCATTGTGGGAGTAATAAAGATTTATCTTATACTATCCTATATTGTACTATCCTATACTGTAGTATACTGTACGAAATTATACTGCACTACACTATCCTATACTGTAAATCCCACCATGTACTTCACTATCCTACTGTACTATATTCTACAATACTACACTATACTGTATCATATTATACTATTTTCGTACTATACCTCACTATACTATACTATACCATGCCACACCATCTTATCCTATCCTGTTCTATCCTATCCTATCCTATTTGTGTATGGTAAAAAGACATGGACATTATAGAACTAACCTACACTTATATAGCGCTTTTCTAGTCACAAAGACCACTCAAAGTGCTTTCACTAGTACTAACCCTCTATTCTAAGGGCCCATGGGAAACAGATATCTAGGGACAATTTAGAACAGCCAGTTAACCTGACATGAATGTCTTTGGATTGTGGGAGGAAACCGGAGCCCCCGGAGTAAACCCATGCAGCACAGGGAGAACATGCAAACTCCACACAGAAAGGTTCCAACCCCTGCCAGCCTGGGGATTCGAACCAGGAACCTTCTAGCTGTAAGGCAACAGTGCTAACCACTGCACCACCGTGCTGCCCCTGTGTTAGAAGAAAATCTAGCAGAAAAAGACCACGTTTAAAATAAAAATACAAAGCTTTGAAGATCTTCCATGAGAACCACTAAATTTCCTTCCATCTAGCCTTTTATATTTTTGTTGAAAAAAAAAAGCTTTAGATTATTTATTTCACAGATGTTTTTCTTTAACAGGTGTGTGATGGTTTTGTTAGGTTTTTTTTTTTTTTGGCCACTTCCATCCCTCCACAGTGCCACCATGTTACCCTGAGTTTAATAATGAAAAATTCCCCACACAGACTTGCCAGAGTGACCTCGACGTGACATTTAACAGTGTGGATGTGGGGATGGGACAGCGTCAAACCAGGAAGCTGTGGAGCCTTATGCACATGATCCCACTCTGAGGACAAACCACGACATAGAACTAATTGACACAGCTTCACACAAACAGGACTGAGACCCACTGACCAACCACAGAAGTGTAAACAGGCGCAGCACTGAACCATGGGAAAACGCACGGCGGGGAGGAGGTGTCTGACAATCCAAACAAAAGCAAAGTTGACAAACAGAACATGAACTCAAAGGATCACCCCAAAAAATGAGAAAAGACAGCGATGCGGAACCACAACAGAGGGAGAGAGACAGGAGCAGGTAGAAGAGGCTGCAGGAGTCGGTGACAGGAGAGGAAAGTCCGACAGTGACTACGAGACAACATGAAATCCTTAGCAACACCTTGCAAGGAGGCAACAGTGAGAGAAATGAGGAAAAACAGAAAAGAAAAAGAAAAAAGGAACAGAGGATACACAAATGGAACAAACGACAGCTCACAGCCCACTAATACTGCAAGGGTGCAACTTCTGCAGCCTGGAACATCACAGCGCACTGTGGGTCTTTTTGTCACAATCATCAGAATTTAATGCACACTACAATTAAAAAAAATCATTAAGTATTTAAAAGCCAAAATACATCTTACTGGTTGTACTACTGCTGTCCTTCCTCTACAGGGGTTTTATGTAAAAAAAACTTTCAACTTTTATATGAAATATCTGCAGGAAGTTTTGTTGATATTAACTTAACTCAGAGTTGGTGTTAAGAGATCAATGAACACTGTGATAAAAAGATAGAGTGGTGAGTATTCTATTACAGAGTTTGAACAATTTTGAAGAAATCGTATTATCTTATTTCAATCTTAAATCTTATTTCACAACACTGCATCTCTGTTTTAATGAAAAAAGGTAATTTCCTTTTTATGGTTTAACTGATGACTCACCTGAGCTTTTTTACATTGACAGAAGACAATACAAACACTTAAGCTGCTTTCACACCAAAAGCAGCATATATTTTCTGATTTTCTAAATTCAGGGAAAATTTAGGGCTTCAAAATATATTAAAATGTTACTGTAATCACAACATCTAAGTGAGTAATATGGGTATTGTAAAAGGCACCTTGAACAGCAATAATAGTACATTTTTCACATGTTTCTGCATTCATGCTTCGCCTCTGTGCTACTGCACCCCAACAACGTAAGTGGCGCTAAGGTACATTAATGCATACGAAGAGCGGGGCTGGATGCCAACTGCAAAAGAAGGAGGAAGTTACTCTATGGTGATTTTGTCACAGACCACCTGCCAGAGTTTTTAGCGTCCCAAACAAGCAATGCTGAAACTAAAATGGATGCCTCCAGAAAAGCTAGCTAGTACCTAGCTCTAGTGCTAACGCTTGCAAAATGCTAATTCATATAAAGCCAATCACAGGAATTTCCCTTCAAAAATTGTAAGGACAAAATAAAGTGCCTGTGGTATGTTTATTTTGCATATGTATTTTATCTATCGCTATAATGTTATGATTGCGTTAGATGGTCCTTCCGAACCAAGGGAGGGTTTAGAAGGGCCTCAGCAGCAAACAATCCGACTTAATGACCCAGAAGTACTTGTTGGGCACGCCACAATTTGGGCTGCTCTGAGGTTTGACAGGGACAGAGACAGGAGACATTAATATGGTTTACTTAAGTATTTCAATATCAGAAGTCATACTATTATTGTAATATTCAACATGTTTTCTTGATACTGCGCAGCCCTACTTTGATTTTCTACATTTCATGGAGGTTTTGTTGTTATATTACATCCTGCACGTGCTGTTGCTGGAGGTTGTTTGGACTGCAGCACAGAATATAATTTCAGTCTGCGACAGTGTGATGAGATTCCAAATGCTCTGTGTGTGTGTGTGTGTGTGTGTGTTTCTGTGTACATCAAGAACCGTTCAGTTTGCAACAGATGCTCAAACCATGGGAGGTCTGGATAAGAGGCTCTCTGTGTGTGCATGTGTGCCTGCAGAGGGAAGTGGACATGTGTTGGATCACATGGGACATGGAGGGTTTTTGGCTTATTTTGGGGAGTTAGAGCAATGGCGTCATCAACAGCTACACACACTGTCATTAGGATCCATTAAACAAGGACACCTCAGAGGTCAGACCAGTTCTGGGTGTTAGACTGACTCCCTGATGGATTCTGCTCTCAATTCTGAACGTGGCAGAAAAAAAGGAGAACATCACCTATACTTTTTAGAGAAGTAATTATTATTATAATAATTGCATTTTTCCCCCTGACCCTTAATAAACCTCTGGGAGATGCCAAACATTTGTAAAGGTTGCTACTCTTTTACTTATTATTACGTCTGCCAAGGATGTTATGTAATCGGGGTGGTTTGTCTGTTTGTCTGTCTGTTTGTTTGTCTGTCTGTCTGTCTGTTAGCGGGATTACGCAAAAACTACTGGATGGATCTGATGAACTTTTCACCAGAGGTAACCCTTTGGCCAAGGATGAACCCATTAAATTTTGGTGATGATCTGAGAGTGCATACCTCCACCAAGAACCTTGTTTGTATTTGTGCAGCAGGATTACACAAAAACTACTGCATGGATTTCGATGAAATTTTCACCAGAGGTGGTCCTTGTGCAAGAGAGGAACCCATAACCTTTTGGTGATGATCCCACAATGCATACCTCCACCAAGGCTCTTATCTACGCACACAGTGTTAGCAAGAATACTCCAAAACTACCAGATAGATTTGGATGAAATTTTTACCAGAGGTGGTCCTTGGGCTAAAGAGGAACCCATAACATTTTGGTGATGATCTGAGAATGCATACCTCCACCAAGGCTCTTATCTTTTCACAATGTGTTAGCAAGAATCCTCCAAAACAATCCCATTACATTTTGGAGGTGATCCATGAGGGACGGAAAGAGCCTTGGTAGAGATATGCATTCTCTGAGTGCTTTTCTAGTTTTAACATATATAGAGGTGAATTAAAGCTACAAAATTCAGTTATGTACTTAGAAACAGATTAGTCAATCACAGCAGCTTAATTAGATAGATACGGACTTGTCAATTAAGCTAGTCCCCTACAAAAGATCATATGACTGTCCCCACTTAGGACATGATGCTTATGCTGTGTTTTCCTTAATGCTTCTCTTAGTCCAACAGTTTTATCCAATCAGAAATGATTGTTTTAACACCACATAAACACACCTTACTACGAACTTGTAAATAATGTCAGTTCTGTAATTGGCAAAAACATCAGTTAAAGCTCCTTTTTAGCTCACAAAAAAACAATTATTTTAGCTCAGGAGACTACATTTTTACAATAAACTGTACAGATATGTGGTCAAGTACAAATATGAAGTCTACAACGACAGATCCAGTAAATGAGTATATACAGCAGGGGAAAATATTGAACACATCACTGTTTTTTCAAGGACGTATACAGTACCTACAAATAATTCCAATGAGGATATTTGCATGAAATTTCTCTAGATCTTGGTATTAACTCAAGAAATCCACACATATAAAGAAATCAAAACAGTTAAGTTCCAAGGTTGTCATAGCCAGGAGCGGCACTGGGGTTAAGCTCCCAGTGCTCATAAAATGCTTCTTACGGCGTGCGTCTCGAAAAGCCTCTGACAGCTAAGTCCAACTCCTAGCCTGCCCGTGTGGTTTAGTCTCTAAGCCCGGCGGAACTGCTTTTACTAATAGGAGAAGGGGCGAGGGCAGATCTCTGGCGCCTTAAAACCAGATGCTTCGGGTAGATGGTGGCTCGTCAACCTGGGAAGGTAGCCCATCTAGGGGAAGGTAAACCCTGATTTCAAACCTCCGCTGCCTTGCGGCACACCCGGTCACGGTAAAGGCTTTGGGAGTCAACCCTGAGGAAAAATCCGGAGTCGGAGCCCCTAAGGCAGTTCTCTGTTGTGCTCAACATCGTTCTGGCAGCTCCTGCGACGGCGCTGGTGCCAAACTATAGCAGCCCTGCTGTTCCTTTGGATTCATCAGTGACGTGGAGAGGGGGGACATGCTGCATGGGTAACATCTTGTCCTCCATATCTTCCTGCCCAGGCTTGAATCCTACCAACGCCCAACGCTGGAAGGTAGAACACCGGTGCGCATCGGCCTGTTCAGCCACAGGCGGTGCTGTTCCAGCAGAGTAGACGTTTAGGATTCTCTTCCATGGTCATCATAGACCGACGGAGGCAGACGAATAAGTTCATAAAGTTATTTAGAATAAAATAGAATGAAACCGGAAAAAAGTATTGAACTGTAATGCAATGACAGCTTCAAGACCCTTCCTGCATGACAAGCTAATCTCCCTCAGCTCTCAGGTAGGAATTTCGCTCATTCTTCTAAACAGGCTGCCTTTAAATCCTGAAGCTTCCGGAGGACCTCTGTGAATCCTGATCTTTAGTTCTTTCCACAATTGCTTGGGATGGCTGACCCCAGGTATTTAGACTCATCTACTTTCACTACCTCTATTCCTGCCATCTTCATCGTTGCACCTGCCTCCCTCTCATTCACACTCATGCATTCTGTCTTGCTTCTACTGACTTTCATTCCTCTTCTCTCCAGAGCATACCTCCACCTCTCCAGGTTCTTTTCCACCGGTTCCCTACTCTCACTGCAGATCACAATGTCGTCTGCAAACACCATGGTCCATGGAGACTCCTGCCTGACCTCATCTGTCAGCCTGTCCATCACCATGACAAACAAGAAGGGGCTCAGAGCCGATCCCTGATGTAATCCCACCCCCACCTTGAATCCATCTGTCACTCCTACAGTGCACTTCACCACTGTCTCGCTGTCCTCATACATGTCCTGCACCACCCTCACATACTTCTCTGCCACTCCTGAATTTCTCATACAGTACCACACTTCCTCTCTTGGCATCCTATCATATGCTTTCTCTTGATCCACAAAGACAGTGTAACTCCTTCTGACCTTTTCTATACTTCTCCATCAGCACTCTTAGAGAAAACATTGCATCTGGAGTACTCTTTCTTGGCATGAAACTGTACTGCTGCTCACTGATTGTCACCTCTCCTCTTAACCTGGCTTCAACAACTCTTTCCCATATCTTCATAGTGTGGCTGATCAACTTTTTGCCTCTGTAGTTACTACAGCTCTGAGCATCACCTTTATTCTTGAAAACTGGTACCAAAACACTTATTCTCCACCCCTCAGGCATCCCCTCACTCTCAAAGATTGGGTTAAACAATCTGGTTAAAAAGTCTACTGCCATCTCTCCATACCTCCACAGGTATGTCATCTGGACCAACCGCTTTTCCATTCTTCATCCTCTTCAAAGCTGCCCTCACTTCCACCTTGCTAATCCTCGGGACTTCCTTGTTTACCATCTTTCCCTCATCCATCCTCCTCTCTCTCTCTCTCATTTTCTTTATACATCAGCTCTTCAAAGTACTCCTTTCACCTTCTCAACACACTCTCGTCATTTGTTAGTACATTACCAATTCTACCGGAAAAGCGGTAGAAGATGGATGGATGAATGGATTACCATTTCTGTCCTTAATCAACATAACCTGCTGTACATCCTTTCCAGCTCAATCTCTCTGTCTAGCCAGTCGATACAAGTCCTCTTCTCCTTCCTTAGTGTCCAGCCTCTCATACAACTCACTATATGCCTTTTCCTTTGGCACCTCTCTCTTTGCCATGTGTCTAGATTCCAAATACTCCTGTCTACTTTCTTCATCTCCCTGACTATCCCACTTTTTCTTTGCTAACCTCTTCCTTTGGATACTTTCCTGTACCTCCTCATTCCACCACCAAGTCTCCTTGTCTTCCCTCCTCTGTCCACTGGATAAACCACATAACTTTCAACCCGTTTCCCTCAATACTTCTGCTGTACTTTCCCAGTCATCTCGTAATTATTCCCTACCACCCAGAGCCTGTATCAACTCCTTCCTGAACTCTGTGCGACATTCTTCCTTCTGTAACTTCCCCCACTTAATCTTTGGCTCTGACTTCACCGTTTTCCTCTTCTTGCTTTGCAAAGTCATCCTACAGACTACCATCCGATGCTGTTGAGATACATTCTCCCCTGCCACCACCTTGCAGTCTCCTATCTCTTTCAGATTTCTCCTTTTGCATAAGATCTAGCCCACCTGTGTGCACCTTCCTCCACTCTTGTAAGTCACCCTATGTTCTTCACTCTTCTTGAAGTATGTGCTCACCACAGCCATTTCCATCCTTTTAGCAAAATCCCCAACCATCTGTCCTTCCACATTTCTCTCCTTAAGACCATACCTACCCATGACCTCCTCATCACCTCTATTCCCGTCACCTACATGTACAGTGGTACCTCTACTTACGAACGTCTCTACATACGGAATTTTCAGGTTACGACACGCCTCAACGGGAAAATATTGCCTCTTGTTACGAACGAAATTTCAGGATACGAAAGGCAAAAAAGTACGCGCTCCTCGCAGCTCACCGAATGTAAACATACCTGTAGCTGCTCTGCCATTGGCTATCACCTAGCATCTTCCTGGTATCCCATTGGCCACGAAGTTTGTTTTTTTTTTCAAAAAACTTTATTAAGAACAAGGTGAAAGTTTTACATGTGTGTACAGTACAGAATTAACATTTATTCGCTATGGGCCCCAAGAAAGTGACGGAGATAAGTGGAAAAGGAGAAAAGAAGAAGAGAGTTTTTTTGTCCATACAAACAAAGAAGGAGATAATCGAAAGGTATGAAAAGGGGATGCGTTTGGTTGATCTCGCCAAAGAATATGGCCGTAATACATCAACGATCAGCACGGTATTAAAACAAAAGGAAGCACTTACAAGCCGACAAAAGCAAACGTCCTTGGATCAGAACATGAACCAAAGAAGGCAAAAGGTGACGACGTCGATGACGATAGCAGTTAAAAGGTAAATGAACATAATTTTTATTATTCTTTCTCTTTTATTATTCTCTTTTATTAATCTTTCTCTCATTTTAAACTCTCATTTTATGTTTATTGTGCAGTAATCTAATTGTAACATGTATTTGTTACATGTTTTGATGCGTTTTTATGATTTATAAAAAAATTATGCCCGAATTTTGGGGGGCTTGGAACGGATTACGGCATTTACATGTAAAACGCGCCTCTACTTACGGAATTTTCACGTTACGAGAATACTTCCGGAACGAATTAATTTCGTAAGTAGAGGTACCACTGTACATTAAAATCCGCTCCAATCACCACTCTCTCCCCCCTGGGAACACTTTCTACTACTTCATCCAACTTACTCCAGAACTCCTCTCTTTTCTACCTGACATCCAACTTGTGGGGCATATGCACTGACAACATTCAACATCACACCTTCGACTTCTAGCTTCAAACTCATGATTCTGTCTGACTCTCTCTTTACCTCCTGAACACTCTTCACATACTCTTCCTTCAAGATTACTCCAACTCCATTTCTCTTTCTATCTACACCATGCTAGAACAGTTTAAATCCCCCTCCAATGCTCCTAGCCTTGCTTCCCTTCCATCTGGTTTCTTGAACACACAGTATCTCTACCTTTCTTCTCGCCATCACATCAGCCAACTCTGCCTTTACCAGTCATAGTCCCTACATTTAATGTCCCTACTCTCATACTTTCTACCGCCACACTTCTACCTTTCCTTTTCTCTCTCTCCCTCCTAACACGCCTTCCCCCTCTCCTCCTCCTCCTCGTTCTTCGACCAGCAGTAGCCCAGTTTCCACCAGCACCCCTGTCAGTTAACAGCACCAGTGGGGGTCACTGTTAACCCGGGCCTTGACCTATCCGATATGAAAGTCTCATTCGTCATGATCAACATGTTAGATTTGGCAAAGGTTTTACGTCGGATGCCCTTCCTGGCACAACCCTCCCCATTTACAGTCACCCCCTGCTGACTGGAAGATTCAAAAGATCTGATGTACAGTATGTCTGTGCCCAAATTCATCAATGTTGTGAAGGTCTTAGGAGCGATTTTGGCTTTTACCCATCATGAGTGTTTCTTGTGTGACACCTTGGTATCAAAAAACCTTTTATATCCACTCATGAAGTACCTACCCAACTGAAATCAATTTCCACAGATAGGAGGTAGAATTACTATCTAATGACTTACAGATTTCAGATGATTCCTTGCCTTTTCATGCCTTGGTGTACAGTTTTTTTAATTCAATTCAATTCAATTCAATTCAATTCAATTTTATTTACATAGTGCCAAATCACAACACAGGTCATCTCAAGGCACTTTACAGAAAAGAGTGGGTTTAGGCCACGCTCTCAAATTTATAGAACCCAGCAGAGACCCGTAACAGCAAGCACTGCGGCAACACAGGTGAGCAAAAACTTCCCTTTAACGGGCAGAAACCTCGAGCAGAACCATAGCTCATAGAAGATGGCCATCGGCCTCGACCGGCTGTGTTGAAAAAAGAGATAAAAAGTAGGAGGCCTGGCAGTAGCTACATTCAAAACAAACATAACAAATACAATATTCAAAGCCAGACATTCCAGTATCAAGCCTGGTTGGGCTGCACATGCGAGTGAAGGCCTAGCAGCGGCAACATTTTTAACTATAGGCCTTATCAACGAGAAAAGATTTCAACTTACTCTTGAATAAAGAGAGAGTGTCTGCCCCTGAACTGAACTGAGAAGATGGTTCCACCGGAGGGGAGCTTGATAACTGAAAGCTCTAACTCCCAATCTACTTCTAGAGACCTTGGGGACCACCAGTAGTTTGGATTTTTGGTAGCGCAGAGCTCTGGTTGGATGATAGGGAACTACACACGTGGACAAAATTGTTGGTACCCCTCTGTTAATGAAAGAAAAACCCACAATGGTCACAGAAATAACTTGAATCTGACAAAAGTGGTAATAAATAAAAATTCCATGAAAATTAACCAATGAAAATCAGACAATGCTTTTGAATTGTGGTTCAACAGAATTATTTTAAAAAACAAACTCATGAAACGGGCCTGGACAAAAATGATGGTACCCCTAGAAAAGATTGAAAATAATGTGACCATAGGGACATGTTCAACCAAGATGTGTCCTCTAATTAACATCACAGGTGTCTACAAACTTGTAATCAGTCAGTCGGCCTATTTAAAGGGTGATAAGTAGTCACTGTGCTGTTTGGTGACATGGTGTGTACCACACTAAACATGGACCAGAGGAAGCAAAAGAGAGAGTTGTCTCAGGAGATTAGAAAGAAAATTATAGACAAGCATGTTAAAGGTAAAGGCTATAAGACCATCTCCAAGCAGCTTGATGTTCCTGTGACTATAGTTGCACACATTATTCAGAAATTTAAGATCCACGGGACTGTAGCCAACCTCCCTGGACGTGGCCGCAGGAGGAAACTTGATGAAAAATGGGAGAGACGGATAATACGAATGGTAACAAAAGAGCCCAGAACAACCTCTAAACACATTCATGGTGAACTCCAAGGCCAAGGCACATAAGTGTCAGATCGCACCATCCGTTGTTGTTTGAGCCAAAGTGGACTTCATGGGAGGCGACCAAGGAGGACACCACTGTTGAAAACAAATCATAAAAAAGCCAGACTGGAATTTGCCAAACTGCATGTTGACAAGCCACAAAGCTTCTGGGAGAATGTCCTATGGACAGACGAGACAAAACTGCAACTTTTTGGCAAGGCACATCAGCGCTATGTTCACAGACGCAAAAATGAAGCATACCAAGAAAAGAACACTGTCCCTACTGTGAAACATGGAGAAGGTTCTGTTATGTTCTTGGGCTGCTTTGCTGCATCTGGCACAGGGTGTCTTGAATCTGTGCAGGGTACAATGAAATCTCAAGACTATCAAGGTATTCTAGAGAGAAATGTGCTGCCCAGTGTCAGACAGCTTGGTCTCACTTGCAGGTCATGGGTCTTGCAACAGGATAATGACCCAAAACACACAGCTAAAAACACCCAAGAATGGCTAAGAGCGAAACATTGGACTATTCTAAAGCGGCCTTCTATGAGCCCTGATCTAAATCCTATTGAACATCTGTGGAAGGAGCTGAAACATGCCATCTGAAGAAGGCACCCTTCAACCCTGAGACAACTGGAGCAGTTTGCTCATGAGGAGTGGGCCAAAATACCTGCTGAGAGGTGCAGAAGTCTCATTGACAGTTACAGAAATCGTTTGATTGCAGTGATTGCCTCAAAAGTGGTGCCGGAAGTGACTTCCGGCGCCACACGAGTCGGCTGCCTTTTGCAACAGCGGCTCAATTCTGAGTCTTTTTTTTTTTTCCTTCCTCTCTCTTTTTGATACGGTTTTCACTCCATTTATATCACGGACACACAGATCATCCTAAATGTCTCCCGAGCCGGTGGACGGAGCCACTGTTTATAGCAGGAGACGGTACAGCAAGGAAGAGCTGCTAGCACTCAACCGCCACCCGGTGCTAACGGAAAAACTCGACATACCAGGAGAACTGAGGCGAAAACGCCGTGGTTGCCGGGTTGGAGTAAGGCGGAAGACAAAAAATATAAGGTACAGATCCTCCCTTCCATCCGTTGTCATGGGGAATGTACGGTCGTTACTGGGAAAGGTAGATGAGCTAGCGGCTATCTCCCGCTATGATAGCATATACCGGGAATGCTCTCTCCTTTTGTTTACCAAGACGTGGCTATCTGAACTAGCAGCAGATGCTAACATTGAGCTGGAGGGTTTCCACGCGATACGGGCAGACCGAACACCAGACAGTGGCAAAGCAAGGGGTGGTGGAGTGATAATGTATGTTAACAACAACTGGTGCAGACCGGGACATATCACCGTTAAACAACGACACTGCAGCAAAGACATTGAGTTGCTAGCTGTTAGCATGCGGCCTACATATCTCCCGAGGGAATACTCACACGTGATCTGCATTGTTGTTTATGCAAATCCGACGGCGAACGCTGGGACAGCGCGTGACGTCATCCATTCAGTAACCGGCAGGCTGCAGACAGAACACCCAGATGCTCTTCTCCTCATCTCAGGTGATTTCAACCATGTTTCACTGTCTCCCATTCTACCCACGTTTACCCAGTATGTCACATGCCACACTAGAGACAATAAAATACTGGACTTATTCTACGCAAACACTAAGGAGGCGTACACCTCATTACAACTCCCCCCACTCGGGAGATCGGATCACAACTTGGTTCATCTCCGGCCGGTGTACAAACCCCTAGTGCACAGACAACCTCCGGCCATGCATGAGAACTTATATCGGTCCATAACCAGGAAACGGGCGGGAAACATCTGTGCTGACCCGTCACACCCCGGCCACAAACTGTTTGAACTTCTATCTTCTGGTCGTCGTTACAGATCACTGAAGGTCAAAACCACCCGTCACAGGAACAGTTTCTTTCCTCAAGCCATCACTCTGATGAACTCCTAACATTCACCTAGTCCTACCTGTTGCTGTACTCATGACTTTTCATCCATTCTTACATCGCACATAACTCTCACACTGCTTTTTTACTTCATTCACATTATATCACTGAATCTGAGTTCACATTGAAATACTGTGTGACTGTATATTTTTTCATATATTTCTGCAAAGTGTGGATAGTCTGAGTAAATAAGCTGCATACTGTATATTCCTGTATATACTTGCATCCTTTTATAGAAACGTGGACAGACTGTAATTTACTGTACATACTCTGTTGTCATTGAATCCTTATTTAAATCTTATTATAAATCCTCCACCTGAACAACGAGAGCAAGTTTTTAGCCAAAGTCAAATTCCTTGTATGTGTTGTGCATACTTGGCCAATAAAGCTGATTCTGATTCTGATTCTGATGCGCACAGTGAAGTTATGGTCTGAGGAGGCAATGGACACTCTAAAGGACTGTTTTGAAACCACCGCCTGGGAGCAGCTCTGCGATCCACATGGTGAGGACATCGATGGCCTCACTCACACCATCAAGGACTACATCAGCTTCTGTGTGGACAACACCGTTCCCACCAAGACCATACGGTGTTGCTCAAACAACAAACCCTGGATCAACCCTGAGATAAAAACACTTCTGAGGGAGAAGAAGAGGATCTTCAGGTCGGGGAACAGGGAGATGCTGAAGTCCGTACAGAGGGAGCTGAGGAGAAAGATCAGAGAAGGCAAGGACAGCTTCAGGAAGAAGATGGAGGACAAGCTGGAACAGAGCGACATCAGCGGGGTCTGGAGAAACCTTAAAACCATCTCTGGGCTCCAGAATACCTCCCCCCAGGCCACGGGGGGCAGGGAGTGGGTGAACAATCTGAATCTGTTTTTCAATAGGTTTGACCAACCGCCCTCCCCCCTGACTGCACAACAACCACTGCTGCCTCTAAAGACATCAAGTCCTGCTGCCCACTCCCCACTCCACCAACACCCCCCCACTCCCAACACACAGCCTCCCAACTTGACCCTGACTAAGACCCAGGTGAGGACGGAGCTGAGGAAGATCAAGGCGAGGAAGGCGTCGGGACCGGACGACATCAGCGCAAAGCTCCTCAAGTCCTGTGCAGACCAGCTGTGTGGGATTGTGGAGTACATCTTCAATCTGAGCCTGAAGCTGGGGAGGGTACCACAGCTGTGGAAAACATCTTGTGTGGTACCTGTACCAAAGACTTCCCACCCCAAAGACCTGAACAGCTACAGACTAGTGGCCTTGACATCCCACATGATGAAGACCCTGGAGAGACTGCTCCTTGCTCACCTCCGCCCCCTGGTGGGACCAGCAATGGATCCACTCTAGTTCGCCTACCAGCATGGCATTGGGGTGGAGGATGCAGTGATCTTCCTCCTTCACCGTTCTCTGTCCCACCTGGAGAAGCCCGGGAATGCGGTGAGGCTCATATTCTTTGACTTCTCCAGTGCTTTCAACACCATCCAACCGATGATCCTGAAGGACAAGCTGCTATGTGCAGGGGTGGACCAGCACCTGTCATCATGGATCCTGGACTACCTCACTAACCGGCCTCAGTTTGTGAGAACCCGGGACTGTGTGTCCGACACGATCATCGGTAGCACGGGGGCCCCCCAGGGAACGGTTTTGGCTCCCTTCCTGTTCACCCTTTATACTGCGGACTTCTCACACAACACAACACACTGCCATCTACAGAAGTTCTCTGATGACTCTGCGATCATTGGCCTCATCTCCAATGGAGATGAAGCTGAGTACAGAGGGCTTATCCAGGACTTCGTGGACTGGTGCCAGCGGAACTGCCTCCAGATCAACGCGAGGAAAACTAAGGAGCTGGTGGTGGACTGCCGCAGGCAAGGACAACCCCTCACAGCACCAGTAAATATACAGGGAACAGACATCGAGATGGTGACATCCTATAAGTACCTGAGTGTTCATCTGAACAATAAACTAGACTGGTCACACAATACTGACGCACTCTACAAGAAGGGACAGCGCAGGCTGTTCCTACTGAGGAGACTCAGGTCTTTTGGTGTACAAGGGGTGCTGCTGAAGACATTCTATGACACGGTGGTGGCATCAGCCATCACTTTTGGAGTGGTCTGCTGGGGCAGTGGTATTACGGCAGCCGATAGGAAGAGACTGAACAAACTGATCAAGAAAGCTAGCTCTGTC
This sequence comes from Pholidichthys leucotaenia, assembly GCA_020510985.1. Lineage (NCBI taxonomy): Eukaryota > Metazoa > Chordata > Actinopteri > Cichliformes > Pholidichthyidae > Pholidichthys > Pholidichthys leucotaenia. The sequence goes on along the minus strand of CM035837.1, from coordinate 36,368,835 downwards.
CTGGGGCAGCGCCTTGACCCAGTGGAGGAGATAGGAGAGAGAAGGACGGTGGCTAAACTGTCATCTCTGCTGGAGTCCGAGTTCCACCCTATGCAGGACATACTGAATGCACTGAGGAGCTCATTTAGCAGCAGACTACATCATCCTAGGTGCACAACCGAGAGGTTTCGCAGGTCCTTCCTACCAATGGCTGTCAGACTGTACAACCTAAGCAGGGCTGCTCGCAGAGATAGCAAAAAGACGTGACAACCTAATAGTTTTGAATGAAAAAGATAGTAGTAGATTAGTTTATTTGACAGGGACAGTGCAATAAACATAGACAATTAATCAAAGACAATCAATCTGATGTGTTGCACATAGAGTGTATAGCTATTAGCTAATTTGCAACTCTTGTCCCTGGATGGGCTTTAGAAAAAAGAATCAAGATAAAAAATAAACACAATAACCACATACATCAATGCAGAAAAATTATAAATACACAATTATAAATATTATAAATATTATAAATACACAAATATAACAGCCTGACTCACATTTAACATAAATATTATAAATATTATAAATACACAAATATAACAGCCTGACTCACATTTAACACATATAACATAACTCACATTTGCCTATTTCAGGCCTTCCTCCCTCCGTCACTCACTATAAACAAACACATTTATTCCTTCCCTTCATTCACTCTCACTTTGCAGACAATTAATTCATACATGAGTACATTCTTGTTTATTTTTCAGCCAGTTTTTAACATTTTTAGTGAATGTTTTAAAGTCCGTTATTATTTTAATTTCATTTGGCATTGTGTTCCAGATGTGACTGCCCTTTATAGAGAAAGCTGTTTGTCCAAATGTGGTTCTGCGGTGGAATATTTTACAGTTATTGTTAACAGAACTCCTGGTGGCTCTGCTGCTGTCCTGTCTTTGGACGAAACCAGCATGTGGCTCGGGTGCTGATTTATGGAAACATTTGAACGTTAATTTCAGAAGACAGAGGTCAATGAAGCTCTCAAAACTCAATAGGTTGTATTTTTTTAAAACATTACAGTGATGCCACCTAATGGGCTTTTTGTCCAAGATTTTTAGGGTTTGATTATATAATGAACCTATATGTCTTATTGTGGAAGGGGCTGCTTGAGCCCAGACTGTCAAACAGTATGATATATGAGAAAAAACCATAGAATGCATATACAGTGCAGCTGCTTCGTAAGGTATGTAATATCTAATTAATTTAAAGCAGTTCAGATTTTTTTTTACTGTTTTTGAAATTTTCTTTATATGAAGATTAAATTTGAGTTGAGGATCTAGTACAATGCCAAGGTATTTGAATTCTGTAGCTAAACTGATGTCATGATCATGTATATTAACTTTAAAATGTTGCAGGTTACATTTTTTGATTGAAAAGCACATTGAGACTGTTTTCTGAAGGTTCAGCAATAGATGGTTCTTGAGGAGCCACTCTTGGACATCAACCATACTTGTAGACAGTACATCTGCAGCCTGTGCTGGAGTCTTGGCAGCTGTGTAAATAACTGCATCATCTGCATAAAGTTGGCATGTTGCAGCTGAGCAGTGTAACGGCAAGTCATTAATAAAAATGCTGAAAAGTAAAGGACCAAGAATGGACCCTTGTGGGATACCCATGCGGTTGTTTAAAAATGAGGATTTATCCTGGTGAACTTTTACACACTGTTCTCTATTCTGGAGATAAGATGCAAACCATTCTAATGTATTTGGGGAGAAGTTAAAAGATACCATTTTGGATAAAAGCAAACTGTGGTTTACAGTATCGAAAGCCTTTTTGAGATCTAGAAAAACAGCTCCTACCACATTACCCCTGTCCAAGGACTGTTTGACGTTTTCAATAAGGCAACAATTTGCTGTTTCTGTTGAGTATCCTGGTCTAAAACCAAATTGATGTGGATGAAGAAGTTGACTGTCTTGTAAGTAGTCTATCAGCTGTGTAGCTACAACTTTTTCAAGAACCTTAGACAGGACTGGTAAAATAGAGATTGGGCGGTAATTGCATATATCGTCTTTACTGCCTGATTTATGAACTGGTATGACGACAGCTTTTTTCCAGCCAGATGGAAATGTACTAGACCTAATGGAGAGATTAATGAGATGAGTCAGTGGTTTGATTAATATTTTGCTGTGCATTTTGAGAAAGGAGGTGCTCATATTGTAGATATCATTAGTTTTTGAGTTTGACAGTGTTTTAACAATACCAGCAATTAACTTCTCATTTACCTCATCGATGTGAAAAGTATCTGTTGGAAGTATGGAATTTGTGTTGTTGAGCACATTTGGCAGCACAAAATTTTTTGTTAAGTCTTCCACAGAGCCCACAAAGTGTGAATTAAATTCATTTGCCAAAGTAGCCTTGTCACTGACGGTCTTGCCATTGATTCTAAGTTCCTTTACCCCCTTCTGATCGTTTTTTTTATTAGTTAAGTTATTTAAATGCCTCCATAGGGAACTGTTGTTACCCTTTGCATGATCTATCAGTTTATTGTAATAAGATATTTTTGATTTTCGCAGCTCATGTACCACTTTATTTCTTAAACTTTTGTACACAAGGTGATCATTTTGTAGTTTGGAGGTTAGTGATGTTTTCAGTGCATAGTCTCGCCTCTTCATAAGTTTTCTTATTTCATTATTTAACCATGGTAGGCTAATCTTCTGTTGTCTACTTTTAATTTGCTTTGAAAATTTTTCTATAGACTTTGTGATTGTTGCAGTTATAAAATTACAACAATCATCTGCTTCACATGTTGACATGAGCTGCTCCCAATTTTGATTCTCTAAGTAATGTTCAAACTCCTCATTTTTTGATTTGGGGATAATAAAATTTGATTTGTCAATATCGACTCCCCCAAAATACTGTAGTCGCTTTTTAGTAAGTTTCCTGACAGCAAGAACCATGTTATGATCTGAGAGACCAGTTACAAGATTATAGGTTCTGGTTATTCGTTCTGGTTTATTAGTAAATACCATGTCAATAAGTGTTCTGGATTGTTTGGTTATCCTGGTGGGTCCTTTGATGATTTGCTGGTAATTAAATTTAGTCATGAGGCTTTTCAGTTTTTGTTTGTCTTTTTTATCAGACCAGTTGATATTAAAGTCACCATGAATTATCGTTTCTCTGTTCTTCTCAAGTTGTTTAACCAGATCACTTAATTCATTATAAAAGGAAGAGTTGTGTGACAGTGGGTTGTACACTACTGCAATGTTGAAATTCATTACTGGAGAGAGACATACATTAACAGCTAAACATTCAAGTGAAGTATTCAAATCAACCAGTTGACATTTATATTTCTCTTTGATGTAAATTAAAACACCTCCTCCCCTCCCTACCTGCCTGTCTTTTCTAAAACACTGGTAGCCCACAATATCGATCATATTAGTGTCTATGTTCCTGTGTAGCCAGCTTTCTGAGAGACAAAGGTAGTCCAGATTTGAGTCCAACAGCAACACCGAAATCTCATCTCTTTTGGGGATTATGCTCCGTATGTTTAAATGACCGCCGAGGATCCCCTTTGGTTTAGCCTTGGTGTCCCAAAGAACTCGTGCATGATTAACAGTTTGGAAAAATAAATGTTGTTTTTGCTTTTGTACAGCTCGGTTTTGTGCTAACCCAGTGGTCTGCTGTTTAATAGTGGCAGGTCCAGGGTTAAGGTGAATATCTCCTGCCAGAAGTAGCAGAACTAACAGAACTTTAATTGTATATCCTCTGCCATATTGTGATTTTTGCTTAACAGCCATGTTTGCCTTAATTTGGAAGTTTTTGCTCAGGGCTTTTAAAGACCACATAGAGTGTAGGGTGAGATGTCCAAGCCCAAATCCATACAGATAAAACTTTTTAACTTCACCTTTGGTTGAGTTTGTCGGAAAATCCTTCTTGTTGCAGGTCCAGACACACAAAGACAAAACGAAGAGGAAGTAGAGAAGTAGAGAAGGCTTATTAGTGGTGCCCATCAGCCCACTTTTTAATCCGGTGGCAGCCATCTTCAGTCTTTCTTGGAAAGAAGGAAAAAGAAAATCTGTGGATAGTAAAATAAATTCTGCTTATATCGCCAGAATCTGATCCGATCGTCCTCGAATCCAGCTGGGCCTCAGCTAGCCAACTAGCCCCTTCCGTTGCTGGTCTCGTTGCTCATAGTCGCCGTAACTGGTCTCCCGTCCCGCTCCTCCAACCGAGTCTCGTCACACACCGCCGCTGCCACCGAGCTCCGCTGAGGTCACGGTAAGTCCTCCGCTAGGCACCGCCACCTACCGTCGTCTGCCTGGGTGAAATCTCTGCTGAGCCCCGTCAACAAATAGCCGCTTGCCTGGTAGTATCTCCGCTGGGCCTCGCAGCTGGGCTTCGATTCAGGCTGGTGTAAGGTGGAATGACTGGCGCCAGCATTAAGCTAACTAGCGTTAGCTTAGCAATCGCTTCGGGTAGTCTCGTCGCACACCGCCGCTGCAGTCACGGTAAGTCCTCCGCTGGGCACCGCCGCCTACCGCCGTCTGCCTGGGTGAAATCTCTGCTGAGCCCCGTCAACAAATAGCCGCCTGCCTGGTAGTATCTCCGCTGGGCCTCGCAGCTGGGCTTTGATTCAGGCTGGTGTTAGGTGGAATGGCTGGCGCCAGCATTAAGCTAACTAGCGTTAGCTTAGCAATCGCTTCAGGTAGGGCACATCAGTGAATCACAAGGAAGCGCTGGAATCGCTGGTCAGTTTACTCACAGTGGCCGGATAAAAGCGATCAAAGGGGTAATCCACCGGAGGTATATCCGATCGCTGTAGGTTAGTTATTTAGAGACTGGCGCCAGCATTAAGCTAACTAGTGTTAGCTTAGCAATCGCTTCAGGTAGCATTAAGCTAACTAGTGTTAGCTTAGCAATCGCTTCAGGAAGGCACAGGAAGTCGCTGGAGAAAGGCGATTAAAGGGCAATCCAGCGGAGGTGGCAATTCAGCCCGTGCGTGTTCGCCACGAGCGCCGATCGCTGCAGGCCAGCCACTTTTAATGGCAAAATCAGTGACTTTGTCTCAGCACTGAAAAAGTGTGACCATCCCGGTCGCCATCTAAAAGCACACCTAAAAGCACAGATGCAATAGACTTATACAATGGTCCCCTCCGGCATACAACTAGGAAAATACCGGTCGCTATGGAGGGTGAGAATATGTATGGGTACATAATCATACCATGTAGGATAACTAAGTAGACGGTTGTGCTGTTTCATTCCATCTAGCAACAATGTTCCACACTGTGTGTGTTTATATATTTACATATTTATTCCATCTAGCTACAATACTCCGCACTGGGTGTGTTTATATATCTACATATTTATTCCATCTAGCTACAATGCTCCACACTGTGTGTTTATATATCTACATATTATTCCATCTAGCTACAATGCTCCGCACTGTGTGTGTTTATATATTTACATATTTATTTCATCTAGCTACAATGCTCCGTACTGTGTGTGTTTATATATCTACATATTTATTCCATCTAGCTACAATGCTCCGCACTGTGTGTTTATATACTCATATATTTATTCCATCCAGCTACAATGCTCTGCATTGTGTGTCTATATATATATATTTATATTTATATGTACATATGTATACTTGCTGCTCTTGTTTCTTTTTTTCTCTTGCCTTCTGATTGTTGCTCTGAGTGTTGCTATCCCTGTGCTGTTGCAATCCTGGAATTTCCCCATTGTAGGACTAATAAAGGCTTATCTTATCTTATCTTATCTTAAAAGGTTGTACAACAAAATATTAAGCTAAGGGTACCATCATTTTTGTCCAGGCCTGTTTCATGAGTTTATCTTTTCAAATAATTCTGTTGAACCACAATTCAAAAGCATTGTCTGATTTTCATTGGTAATTTTCATAGAATTTTTATTTATTACCACTTTAGTCAGATTCAAGTTATTTCTGTGACCATTGTGGGTTTTTCTTTCATTAACAGAGCGGTACCAACAATTTTGTCCACGGTGGTATGAGTTCTTGCAGATAAGAAGGAGCCACACCATTAAGGGCTTTATAAGTTAGGAGCAATATCTTGAATTCAATTCTATATTTTATTGGGAGCCAATGTAAAGAAGCTAAAACTGGGGTAATGTGATCTCTTCTCCCTGTTCCCATTAGGATACGTGCAGCTGCATTCTGAATGAGTTGGAGAAACTTTCTGGACTTACTAGGACAACCTAATAAAAGTGAATTACAATAGTCTAACCTAGAGGTGACAAAGGCATGTACAAGTTTCTCTGCATCTTTATGAGACAGGATGGACCTAATTTTAGAAATATTACACAGATGGAAGAAGGCAGTCTTAATGGTTTGCTATATATAAGAGTTGAAAGACATATCTTGGTCAGACAAGTCCAAGATTCCTAACAGAAAACGTGGAAACCAGTACAATGCCATCTAGTGTTGTTATCTTACTAGATAGAATACTTCTAGCATGTTTGGGGCCAAGAACAATGACTTCAGTTTTATCTGTATTCAGCAATAGAAGGTTGTTGTTCATCCAGGTTTTAATATCCTTAAGACACTCCTGGAGTGAACCCAAATGGCTGGGATCATCTGGATTGATGGATATTTATAATTGAGTGTTGTCAGCGTAACAATGGAAATGAATAGAATGCTTCCTCGTAATGTCTCCCAAAGGCAGCATGTATAATGTAAACAGTACTGGTCCAAGTACTGTTCCCTGTGGAACTCCATAGCTAACTGTGGTCTAGGTAGAGGACTTGTTATGGACATGAACAAACCGGGAACGGTCTAATAGATAAGACTGGAACCATCTTAGCGTTGTTCCTTTCAAACCAATTCGCTGTTCAAGTCTCTCTAACAGAATATGTGGTCAATGGCATCAAAGGCAGCACTAAGGTCCAATAAGACAAGGACGGAGACAAGTCTTTTGTCAAATGCCATAAGGAGGTCATCACTAACTTTCACTAAGGCTGTCTCTGTGCTGTGGTGTTTCCTCAAACCTGACTGAAATTTCTGAAATATAGAATTATTTTCTAAAAAAAGTATACAGTTGATTGGCAACTACTTTTTCAAGGATCTTAAAAAGGTAGGGGAGGTTAGATATTGGTCTATAATTGGCAAAAATCCCAGAATCAAGCAAAGGTTTTTTTAAGTAGAGGTTTAATTACTGCCACTTTAAAAGACTGCAGTACATGTCCTATCAATAGAGACATATTAATTATGTTCAAAAGCGGTGGACTAATCAGAGATAGTGATTCCTTCAGGAGTCTAGCGGGGATTGGGTCTAAGAGACAGGTAGTTGGTTTAGAGGCTGACACTATTAGGACTAGATCAGAATGACTAATACGAGAAAATTCAGAAAAGTGGAGTTCTGAGCCTGTGGTCACAGCAGTGTTGGGCAGAGGCTTGGTATTTTTAAGGGGGCTATTTTTTGGAATAACAATCCTAATGCTGACAATTTTATCATTAAAAAATTCAAAAAGTCATCAGCACTAAGAGTTGGAGGAATGTAGGGATCTATGGCATTTTGGCTCTAGGTTAGCTGAGCCACAGTGTTAAAAAGAAATCTAGGGTTGTTTTTATTTTCTTCTATCAAGGATGAATAGTACTGTCACCTAGCACTATGGAGAGATTTCTTATAGGTGATAAGACTGGCATTCCAGGCTGAACATGATTCTTCTGTCTTATTTGCACGCCAAAGCCTTTCACAGAATCTAACTTTCTGTTTTAACTCACAAGTGTGGGAGTTGTACCATGGAGCTAATCTCCTATTTTTAATAGTTTTCTTTTTAAGAGGGGCTATGGAGTCAAATGTTGTCTGCAGTGAGGCTGCAGTACTATCAACTAATAATATCAATTAATGTGTCCAATACTTTTTCCTGTCTCATTCTACTTTATTACAAATAATTTCACTTATGAACATAAATGTTTTGATTTCTTTATATGTGTGAATTTATCGAGTCAATGTCAAAGTCTCGTGAAAATTTCATTTGAGTAGTCTCTTTAGGAATATATGTACTGAAAAAAAAATGCGTTCAATTTTTCCCCTTTTTAGAAGTTAAAGATAAAAAAACTGCAAACATCAACTTGTAAAAAAAAATGAGAGCAAAAACAAAATTACTGCATTTACATTTTTGTTGAGTATTTAGGATTGATTTAGATGCTTGAGCTATAAAATTGAGGAATTATATGATGGGTGACTGTAGACGCTGTGATTGTTTGTCAAAGACAGGTTGAGAGTTGCACCTTTGACAGATAAAGCAAGGTGAGAGAAAGTCCCCCGTTATACAGTTTACAGACAGACAGAGTTAGAGAGAGAGAGAGAGAGAGAGAGAGAGAGAGAGAGAGACAGAGAGAGAGAGAGAGAGAGAGAGAGAGAGAGAGATGGACTGGACACGCCCCTCCTGCTGCTGGGTGGAGGGTGAGGAGGGGGGTGAAGAACAGGGGGGGTGGAGGGACAGAGAGGGACAGATGGATGAATGGAGGGGTTACCTTTGTTGCGATTTTCGGGGGGTCCTTGTTTTTTACCTGTTCGAACAGAGAGAGAGGGCGGAATGCTGATAAGATGGCTCAAAGGAAAAATAAGATCAAATCAAAACCGAGGGAGAACACAAAGGTCAAACTGACAGAAACCCAAAGGTGTGTGTGTGCTGTGTGTGCGCTGTGGGCAGGAATGGACGAATCAGTGGAGAGAGACACATCAGCGGTGCTGTGCTGTGGAGAACCAATGAGCAACAATCAGAAGAGAACAAGTCCAGATTCTGACAATATGTTCATAATACTGGGCATAGGCTTTTACCGTCATTAACTGTCGGGGGGGGGGGGGACTCGTCAGCTAAATTCACCGCACCCCACTGTCAGGTAGATTTCTATCATTTTACTAGTTTATAAACATGAGCTGCACATGTGGATGAAGTTGGCTCAGCCACTTCCTTTAGATAATAAAAAACGGTGCTTTTGGCTAGTACTAATAGGTGATTTTGAGTCATTTTGTTAGCAAAGTAACCCAAAAGTATCTCCCCTTGTTAATCTGTCACCCCCCCCATCCCCATCCCCATCCCCATTCATAGCTGTAAATTAAAGGGAAGATGGGGGACATTGCTCCTCCCAACCGGGAAAAAAAGAGAGAATTGTCCCCTCAGAATCATCATAAACCTTTCTAGATCATCATGCTATATATTGAACTGAAGAACATGACTGAATGACAGATTCTAAGCAGAAATGTATAAAAACCCTAAACTTAAATTTTCAACTCTTTTCCTCAGAAATTTGCAACTTTTTCTCAAAAATCAGACTTTTTTCTCATGAATTTGCAATTTTTTCTTGTAAACTTGCAACTTTTTCCTGTAAATTTTAAAAGTTTCTCTCATAAATTTGCAACTTTTTTCCTGTAAATTATTGAAACTTTTTTCTCAAAAATCTGCAAGTTTTTCCTCATAAATTTGGGCCCTTTTTATTAACAATCTGTACAACTTTTTCATAAATTTGCTAATTTTGTTCTTGTATATTTCCAGTTTTTTCCTGTAAATTGTATACTTTTCGCTCATAAATTTTCAACTTTTCTCCTGTAAATTTGCAACTTTTTTCTCTTAAATCTCCAATTTTTTTCTTATATATTTCTGCCTTTTTTTCTTCTCAAACATTTTCAACTTTTTTCTCATAAATTTGCATTTTTTCCTGTAAATTTTCAATCTTTTTTCATAGATTTGCAAGTTTTATCTCAAAAATTTGTGATTTTTTTTCTCATAAATTTGCAACTTTTTCCTCATAAATCTGTAACCTTTTCTTCATAAATTTTTGACTGTTTTCTTATAAATTTGTAACTTTTTCTCTCAAAAATTAACATTTTTTTTAAATGTAAATTTTCAACTTTTCTCATAAATTTGCAATGCTCATCTGGATGGTGGTTAAATTTTTATTCTGTGTAATTAAATTGTAATTTGCAACATTTTTAATTTTTAAATTGGCATCTTTTGCAATATCTTTGCACCTTTACTCTTGTAAATTTGTATCTAATTTACATTTATACATTTGCACCTCATGCTAAATTGGTGAATATCACCCATCCCCTTTGTTAAAAAATAATAAATCGCCTACTGATTAGTGCTAGATTTGCATGGGAACCCCCCCCCCCCCCAAACTAACATTTGTATTGTCTTTGTTTTTGGAGATAATAACGATAATTACATTATCACAATGGTTGCCCAGACATGAAGCAGATGATGTCTGGATGTGTCTGATTTTAAAGAACATAGAAGTAGATGTAAGATGTAAAGCTGAATCGAGAAGAGGGTAAGCAATGCTCGACTTTGTCTTCTCTCTTTTGGCTGTCAGGCATATTTACTGTTACAACATAGAACAGAACATTTCTCCATCGTGTCAGCTGCTAGCCAGACAGACTGTGCAGTGGTGGCCTGATGGTTAGGGATGTGGACTAGCGAGTGGAGGGTTGTGAGTTTGACCCCTGGACTGGCAGGATTAGATCTGGGTGGGACAGATAACATCGGGGTTCCATTATTTTTTCAGGACTCCAGGGTCTTGTTTTTACTTGTAAGAAATTTGGGGTCATTCCCTGTTTAGGGCAGCCCTTCTCTGATTGATTTATCCTAATAAACACTTCATTTGAACAGTAGGTGAGGGGACTAAACCCTCTGAATTGAACTTTTTTCCCCCACTAACCACAACCACAGCAAGATGGAGGCCATCGTGTTCAGATGTGTCTTTTTTCTTTCAGGGTGTTCTGGTTCCTACGAAGTTGAAAACAGTGAATTCCACAGCTTTAAGCCAGGAACTGTAACTGGCTCTAGGACGTGAACAGACAGGGAAGCTGCTCTCATGGTGAACTTCACAATCTGCATGGTGTTTTATTTTTTAAATATAGATTTTTTTTTCAGTGCCTTTTGTTGCTCTATACTCACACTCAGTAGGCAACTCGTTATTTTTTAACAAGGGGAATGGGGGTATTCACAAATTTAGCATTAGGTACAAATGTATAAATGCAAATTAGGTACAGATTTGCAAGAATAAAGGCACAAAAATATGATAAAAGACGATAATTTACAATTAAAAAGTCACAAGTTATAATTTAATTACACAGCATAAAGATTAAAAAAAGTTGAAATTTTACAAGAAAAAAACTACAAATTTACAAGAAAAACACTGCAATTTTTTGAGAAAAAGTTGCAATTTTATGAGAATAAAGCTACAAATTTACAAGAAAAAAGTTGCAAATTTTTGGCAAAAAGTTGCAAATTTATGAGAAAAAAGTTGCACATTTTTATGACGATATTTAATGAAATTATTATAATAATTCTCTCTTTTTTCCAGGTTGGGGGGAAATGTGCCCCCTGTTCCTCCCTTGATTTACACCTGTGAATAGGGATTGGGGGGGGATGTTTTGGGTCATTTTGCTAACAAGAGGGACGCCCCCCCCCCCCTTCCCAGTCTCCCTTCAAATCACCTACTGCTCACACTGTAAGTAACAAGCAGACAATAAATTGTAGCAGAAATTCTATTTGACAATTAAGTTTACCTCTAAGCTTAGAGGACAACTTACAGATAGCCCCCCCTTCATTTTTTGTCTAATGTCTGTTTATTAGAAATGCAGACAATCAGGGTGATAGGTTGGCATTTTGCTTATACTGTTTAACAATCATTTTGTTCAGAGCTGGACTGCTGCAGGAGTAAACAGGATTATCACACATACTGTATAAGTGAATATTTTATACAGTGCATTCCTTTCATTGATCAGATATCTAACGCTAACAGGCAGCAGTTGGGCTGGTGTTCCCCCTTAAAGACTTTAACGTCCTGACTCTCTAAAATGGAGCTTTCTGCTTTTATAGCAAAAGGAGGTTTGGCAAGGTCAAAGCTAGCCAACACTGATGGTTACACACACACACACACACACACACACACACACACACACACACACACACACACACACACACACACACACACACACAGACAGCTCTTTGCTATCCAGCAAGTGGCTTGTGATTGACACTCAACAGCTTCGAGTACATCTTGTTTATTAAAGGTTCTTATCCCTGTAGGAAAACCAATGGGCGAGATCTGACATGAGTGTGTGTGTGTGTGTGTGTGTGTGTGTGTGTGTGTGTGTGTGTGTGTGTGTGTGTGTGACTGTAAAGTCTGCTGTTACGAGAACATAAGACAAACGTGGCGGCACTGGTGAGACAGAATTCTCATTTAAAAGATTTAAAGGGGACATATGATGCACTCTTTCCACATGGTGACACTGCTTCTAGAGGTCTTAATGAAAATTGTGCAACATGCATTGGTTATTGCAGCATCGTTTCCAACCCATTTTAACCAGGCTTCCCAGAATGACTCCTTTCAGTGCATGTTTCTGTAAATGCCCATAAGCTCCAGTTCACCCCACCCTCCATCTTTTGTCACAGGGTGAAGCTTGGTTGAGGCAGGGCAGGTGGCAATCTGAGGCTAATATTAGCTAGTTAGCTGGTAGTGCCGGATGACAAAGACAGACTGAGCTAATTACCATAACCACCAATGGAATATGATTATGTAAAAGTCAAAATAAAGTATTATCTGGAGCAGGGGAGTGCTGTGTGAGTGGTGTCAATGCCTAAGGCTAAGTCACTGTTAGCTTCCACAATTTTGTTGTGCTGTACTACTGTACAATGACAATAAAGTCTATTCTATTCTATTCTATTCTTCTGACAGCTATCCATGTCATCTCAACTGTTTAAGTGGGAATGGACAAAAAAATGGACAAGCTAAGGCTGTATTTAAGAACCCGATAAGAGACTCATAATCACTGAGTGATGGTAACATAATCATGGATGTGTAAAGGACTCCCAGAACACAGCTAGCAAGCTAATTAGCCACTATTGGAAGTCACGTAACCCACAAACCCTCAAGAGGTACAGTATATAAACAAACACTGACTTCTGCACTGAACAATGTTTAATTTGTGTGTGAAATGACAATATTCCTATTATTAATTATATTATGCTCATTTACTACCCCACCACAGTGATATGATACCACACTTTTGTGTAATATTGCTTAATTACAAGTCTCGTCATAAGGGAAAGAAGACAAAAAAAGCCTTAAAACTGACGTAAAAGGGCTAACTGTGATGCTGATTTAAGGTCAAATTGCCCAGCCCTAGTATCACTGTCAGTGTGGGCTTGGATGTTCACAGGGATTGTTAAAATGGGTTAAATTGTTAAAATAGGTGGAGATCATATATTCATATATTTATTCCATCCAGCTACAATGCTCTGCACTGTGTGTCTGTGTGTGTGTGTGTGTATATATATATTTTATAGTAATATGTACATATGTATATTAGCTGCTCTTGCTTGCTTGTTTTTTCTTGCCTTCTGATTGTTGCTCTGAGTGTTGCTATCCCTGTGCTGTTGCAATCCTGGAATTTCCCCGTTGTGGGACTAATAAAGGCTTATCTTATCTTATCTTATCTTAGATGAAGCTGGGAGGGTGGTATTCTCTTTCTCACATCACAGAAAAAAAATCTAAACTGCTAGTTTAGAGCGATGTACTGAAACAAAGATTGACCCTGACAAAGTGACAAGGTTGTGCTTTTTCATAATTTTTCTATTGGTAGCCACTCTAGATACTAAGATAGACGTACAAAGGCACTGGAAAAAGTGACATTTTCATCATATGTCCCCTTTAAATAGATATTAAGTACAGTGATGTGAAAAAGTGTTTGTCCCCATTCTGATTTCTCATTTTTTGTATGTTTGTCACTCTTAAATGTTTCAGATCATCAAACAAATTTAAATATTAAACAAAGATAACACAAATAAACACAAAATGCAGTTTTTGAATGAAGGTGTTTATTATTAAGGGTAAAAAAAAATAAAAAAATCCAAACCTACATGGCCCTGTGTGAAAAAGTGATCCCCCCATCCCCGTTAAAACATAAATTAACTGTGGGTTATCACATCTTTGGAGAGTTGAGTTCAATTTCTCTAGCCACACCCAGGCCTGATTACTGCCACACCTGTTCTCAATCAAGAAATCATTTAAATGGGACCTGGCTGACAAAGTGAAGTAGACCAAAAGAGCCTCAAAAGCAAGACATCATGCTACGATCCAAAGAAATTCAGAAGCAAATCAGAAAAAAAAAAGTAATTGAGATCTGTCAGTCTGGAAAAGGTTATAAAGCCATTTCTAAAGCTTTGGCACTTCAGCGAACCACAGTGAGCCATTATCAACAAATGGCGAAAACATGGAACAGTGGGGAACCTTCCCAGGAGTGGCCGGCTGACCAAAATTACCCCAAGAGCACAGCGACAACTCATCCAAGAGGACACAAAAGACCTCACAACAACATCCAAAGAACTGCAGGCCTCACTTGCCTCAGTTAAGGTCAGTGTTCATGACTCCACCATAAGAAAGAGACTGGGCAAAAATGGCCTGCATGGCAGAGTTCCAAGATGAAAACAGCTGCTGAGCAAAAAGAACATAAAGGCTCGTCTCAGTTTTGCCAGAAAACATCATGATGATCCCAAACACTTTTGGGAAATTACTCTGTGGACTGACAAGACAAAAGTTGAACTTTTTGGAAGGTGTGTGTCCCATTACATCTGGTGTAAAACTAACACAGCATTTCAGAAAAGGAACATCATACCAACAGTAAAATATGGTGGTGGTAGTGTGATGGTCTGGGGCTGTTTTGCTGCTTCAGGACCTGGAAGACTTGCTGTGGTAAATGGAGTCATGAATTCTGCTGTCTACCAAAAAATTCTGAAGGAGAATATCCGGTCATCTGTTTGTGACCTCAAGCTGAAGCGCACTTGGGTTCTGCAGCAGGACAATGATCCAAAACACACCAGCAAGTTCACCTCTGAATGGCTTAAGAAAAACAAAATGAAGACTTTGGAGTGGTCTAGTCAAAGCCCTGACCTGAATCCGATTGAGATGTTGTGACATGACCTTAAAAAGGCAGCTCATGCTTGAAAACCCTCCAATGTGGTTGAATTACAACAATTCTGCAAAGATGAGTGGGCCAAAATTCCTCCACAGCGCTGTAAAAAACTCATTGCCAGTTATTGCAAACGCTTGATTGAAGTTGTTGCTGCTAAGGGTGGCCCAACCAGTTATTAGGTTTAGGGGGCAGTCACTTTTTCACACAGGGCCATGTAGGTTTGGATTTTTTTCCCTTAATAATAAACACCTTCATTTAAAACTGCGTTTTGGGTTTACTTGTGTTATCTTTGTTGAATATTTAAATTTGTTTAATGATCTGAAACATTTAAGTGTGACAAACATACAAAAAACTGAAAAATCAAAAAGGGGGCAAACACTTTTTCACACCACTGCAGATTTTGTTTATATTCTTTTTTGTTCTAGCTCTTTTCAATTAACTTCTGCTGAATCTGAAAATTATGGTTCTCTCCATTACCATCAAATGCATTCATTTTTTTTTTTGTCATTAGTTTTTCAAATTGAAATTTGGCTACAAACCAAAACTGAAACCTGTGCGTCTCTCTCCGCTGAGCTGGTACATTCAGCCGGTTCACAATGAATGCCTTGGCCTTTAGCCAATAAAACAAATGATCAGACAAAATGAACTCAAGGAAAAAAATACATGAGTAAAGAGGGGGTTAGCATGATCACAAGCAAATAAAAAGCAATAAAGACCGACTGCAGAAGCCTGTTGTTTTGCTTTTAAACATCAATCTGCTCTGAGAAACAATGATCATCTGCACGTTGGCTTTTGAAGGGTCCTTTCTGTTTAAAAAAGGCTCAGAAAAATAGAATGTTTAGATTTTTCTTGATCAATGTCAGATCAATACCTCAGTACAGCGGCAATAAACTACCATGAATAAATGAGACCTGGATGATTCTTGTCTGCTACACAGAACAGTTTTGATGGAGTGAGATTACTGGTGCTGCTGGGAGTGGGAGTGATGTCAACTGACTAAGGAAATATTTCTACATTGAAAAAGTCAAGAGGTTACAACCTGCTTTACACAACTGCACCATCAAGCAAAAAAAAAAAAGACTTTTCTTTTCTCATTTAGACATACGGTTAGCGCTGTCAAACATAGCGAGACAATAGCTAGTTAACGCACCGACCCATTTAACTGTGTGTGGGGGGGTGCGATTAACACTCACATTTTTTACCCTAATGGCTTTCCGTACTTAAGGCTGTTTGCCCACACTGTGGTTTGGGAAATTAGAAGCAATGCAGCAACCGGGAAAAAAGCCTTGAGCTGAAATGCACAAAGAAAAGGCCATTTAGCACGGCACGTTCAGCTTTACATTTACATGGCAACAGACAGAAAATGTGCAATTAAAGTGTGATTTATAAAGAGTTAACTACAGATGTCATGTAATTAATCATGATTAAAAATTTTAATCGACTTGCTGCACTAATGAAAGAACTTTAGTGAGCATGCATTCCCATATCAGGGGCCCCTAATGAGAACTGAAATCAAAATAAAATGGACTAGAAAAGTCCAAGTCCCCCTCTCTAAGAATGGAATCCTTCATTAGATGTGTGTGAAAATCAATCTCACCTAAGGCATAGATGACTTAGAGTCTCTGTATAAATGTGAAGTCAGTCCAATTAGAAATGTAGAAGCTATAGTGGCGACAACATAAAATGTCAAACAAACGGACGACTGGACCTACGAACCTTCTGACGGTATAGTAATGATATATTGGAGAGCGAACTGGATGCAACAGAAAGTGTCACAGTGCTTTTCCTTTCTCAGTATAGTCCACATAACCACACAAAAGTGTATGTTCGGTTACAAAAATACATTAATTCAGCACTGCTCCATAGGCATGAGCTTTTCTACTAGTGTGTAACGAAGTAACTGCTGTAAAACAATGCAAGAAAAAAAAAGTTTTATTTTTCAGATTTGCACCTTTATTTTTCTCCCTGCTCTCCCTCTTTTCCTACCCACACAGCAAATACTCAAACAGCAGTAAACTGAAGTACAGCCTCGGAGAAAGAGCACATTTCACATCCTCAAGCTTGAAGACTTGATGTCAGGGTGAGTTGGAAGACTCTCTAAGGTCTTCCAGCCAGAGAATACACTTTATACACTAGGTCAGGGGTCTGCAACCTGTGGCTCTTTTGCCCACAGATAGTGGCTCCCTAAGGCCTCGAGAGAGAAGAAAAAAAAACCCTCATAAATTTTCAAGAAAAGAAACAAATTTACAAGAAAAAAGGTTGCACATTCGTGAGAAAAATATCCTAAAAAGCAGAAAATGGGAAAACTAACAAACTAACCTACACTTATATAGCGCTGTTCTAGTCACAAAGACCACTCAAACGCTTTCACTAGTACTAACCCTCTATTCTAAGGGCTTATAGGAGACAGATATCTAGGGACAATTTAGAACAACCAATTAACCTAACATGCATGTCTTTGGATTGTGGGAGGAAACCAGAGCCCCCGGAGTAAACCCATGCAGCACAGGGAGAACATGCAAACTCCACACAGAAAGGTTCCAACCCCTGCCAGCCTGGGGATTCGAACCAGGAACCTCCTAGCTGTAAGGCAACAGTGCTAACCACTGCACCGCCGTGCTGCCCCAAAACCTGAAATTTTATCCAAAAAAAAGAAAAAGGTCACAAAAATTGTGGGAAAGAAATCATAAATTTACTGGAAAAAAATTGGGAGTTTTACGAGAAGAATGTAAGAAATCTATGTAAGAAATGCTGCAGTTTTACCCATGAAAGCTAATAAATTTACAAAGAAAAATATAAATTGAGAACAGCTGAAAATTTATGCCAAAAATACTCAAAATTTAGGGAAAATGTTGCAATTTTATGAGGAAAAAAGGAGCAGGAGTTTGGTGAGCACTGGACCAGTTGGCCAGGAGGAGGAGTGACGTTTCTAAAACCAGATACCAGATCTCTTCACTGATGAGCTTGGCCTTGAGCACAACCTGGATGCAGACTCGCCTGAGGATCATTGTGCAAAAGTTTGTTGAGAATCAGAGCAATTGCCTTGGAGGGGAAGGACAGACTGACATCATCACTGTGCCTGAACATTATCTGTTAAACTATATACAAACTGCATGTTAACATGTTCGGTTAGTATTGCAAGTACAACACAGGAAAATCATAAATATTTTACAGATTCATTATATTTTAATACAGTGTTTGTAGAAATCATGGAGGTATTAAAGTTAGCAATACAGTTACTAAATAAAAATGTGACCCCCCCCCCCCAAAAAAAAAAAAAAATATTTTGAAGCAGAGTGTAAATGGCATTCTTCAGTATCAGAACTGATTGGTAAGCTCTCAGCCGGTGACACCTATTTAGCAGAGGTGAGTGAAATGTTAAACATGGTTTTATGAACACTTATTCTGAGATGATTAAATTGACTTCAGGTGAACTCATCATTGGTCTCATTTATTCACTGATGTTGTTTCAGATCAAACTGAAGTTGTATCATTTTAAAAGAAAACCACTGGACCCTTCAAACAGCTCTACTCTTATCAGCCCAGACTGAATGAAATCTACCTGCTGACATACTACGACAGGAGAAACCTCAACACCAGCACATTGAAACGTGCAAATATTTCCAATCTGCACTGTTCACACAGTAGAGCAGAAACATTGACAGTCGTTGTTCTGACCAAACTTTTCTTCCAACACTTGGGATTTACTGTCCTCGTAGGACCTTCGGTACTTCAACACGGTCGAGCTCTGTTTGCCGAGATGTGTGACAGGCTTTTCTCTCATGTCTTACCTTTCTTGACCTTCTTCTCCTCGTCGTTTTCACTGGCCCCCAGCAGAGTGAAAATGATTCCAGTTTGAGAGTTGAGGCCGACAGCTGACACCACCATCCTGCCTGATCCCTCCATCACATGGGTCCCTGGGGGAAAAAAAACACAAAACAAAACACTACGAGTCACAACTAAGATTCCCATTTGTTTTTGTCTGTTTTCACTGCAAATCACTGTCAAATCACATCACTTTAATGATCTAATGTTGAGCTTTGTACAGTACCTGCAACGGTAATACCATTACATTTCAAACAACCTCCATGACCAAGAGAGTGGGCTATTCAGCCTCTAAACAGCTCAAATGTCAATTTAAACTGTTCTTATTAAAGGGGGGATGATAATTGGAAGAATGAAATGATTGTGACTGTGCCCAGGTACTCACCAGACAACAGCATCGGGTCCTTCTCTAGAGACTTCCGGACTTGGTCGGACTCTCCGGTCAGAGAACTCTCATCAATCTTCAGGTCGTTGCCCTGGATCAAGATCCCGTCAGCAGGCAGCAGGTCTCCTGTGGGTAGAGGTGTTAGTAGGTTATATCTGACTTTCTGTTGCACAGACTCATGCTCTTGTTGTAGTAAAATCCCCTGAAAGCTGAACACCCAAAACTTACATCAATCATATGACCATTTGAAGAAAAGTTAATCTGAGTAAATGTGCAGCACATGGGGGTCAGTAATACTTCAGACACAAGACAGAGTATACAACTCAAACTGTTTCTAGAGCTAATTCTTTCCTTTGTGTTTTTATCATAGACTGTAAGTAAAGGTAGGGGACATCAGAGCGCTACTCAAGTTATGCTTGTGTATCTTGATTGCTCTGTGGTGGCTCATTGCCGTAAGATGACAAACCCCTCCTCACCCATTATTGTGTGTGCCATTTTGCCAAACTGAAAACTTAAAATACTTAGAATAAATTTTTCCAAAATGGTTTCTGTCATCATAGATAGTTCTTATCATGTAGATATGAGTTCAAGTGTCAGTTTTTTTTGAGCAGGTCAGTTTTAATTAGTTATCTGATGGGGATGGGGATGCGGTCATGACTGAGTGTGGACATGTCTGGTCATATTTGAGGCTGCTGGATAGACTGTAACGAGCATCTGGATAGGAGAGAATTTGATGAAATTTTTTAGTTTTACCTCTCCGTTGATCGCCACCTTATTGTAGCGGAGGGGATTTGTGCCCGAATGATCCCACTAGCTATGTTGTCAGGGGCAATTTGCCCTTGGTCGGGTCTTCCAAGACAAACTGGTCCTGGATGAAGGGCCAGACCAAGAGTAGGGCAGAGCAGATCACCATGTAAAAGGTTACAACATGGACCCAGTGCACCCAAAGGAGTCACATGGGTCCACCCTCCTTAGGGCACACCACCTGCAGAAGGACTCATGCAGATCATGGTGCTATGTGAACCGGGCAGTAGTCTAGGCTACTCTGCTTGGACTGCTGCCTCTATGACCTGGACCACTGGAAAAGCATTAGAATATGAATGGATGGATGGGTTTTAGTTTTATCATTGCTGCTGTGCAGGCTCTTTCTGCAAATAGCATCAAAATTTCAAGATGGCTGCACCCTAAATCTAGGAAGTAAAGCTTCACTTTTCTACAAGGGAAATAAGTGGCAATATGCTGTTCATATTTATGCACAGTCAGTGGGTTTTATACAGATAATATGGATGCCCATGGACCACTTGTTTAAGAAGATTTCCCAACAACCATATGGCCAACAGAATGACTCAAGTTCACATCCTTCTTCATCATCTTCTTCCTGGCTTTATCTAGGACCCCTAGTTCCAGTAATGTTAAATCCTATGGTGGGGCATGTCAATGTGAATCAAACCTAAACTTAAAAATAAAATAGTGGATCCTTCATGTCATTTTTGTGAGGAAAAGCTACATTTGTTCATTCATTCATCTTCTTCCGCTTAATCCTTTTCGTGTTGCGGGGGGGCTGGAGCCTATCCCAGTGTCTTTGGGCGAGAGGCAGGGTACACCCTGGACAGATCGCCAGTCCATCGCAGGGCCAACACAGAGAGACAGACAACCATTCACTCTCACAGTCATACCTAAGGACAATTTAGAATCCCTAGTTTGACGCCAATTAACCTAACTTGTATGTTTTTGGCATGTGGGAGGAAACCGGAGAAATCCCGGAGTAAACCCACGCAGATACGGGGAGAACATGCAAACTCCACACAGATCACTGTTGGTCGGGGGCTGGGATCGAACCCAGGATCCCCCGGCCAAGGGTGAGTTGCGGTGCTGCCGCAGTGCTAACCACTCTGCCACCGCGCTGCCCATTTGTTTAACCCAACTAATGCATTTCTGGTTGAAACTTGCAAAACTTTACATGTAACTTCAAGCTGAAGTGATGACAATAGATCTCAAATTCTATAACAATGTTATAACCCTCCAGACTTTAAACTCTTGTTAAACTTGTCTGATTCAATGTTCAGTTTACGTACCGTATTTGATCTGAGCGATGTCTCCAACCACGATCTCGGCCACGGGGATCTGGATGACTTGACCCTTGCGGATGACTGTGAACTTCTGTTCTTGTTCGATGCGGCTCTGCAGCCCTCGGAACTGCTTCTCCTTGGACCAATCATTGAAGGCCGTCACCAGGACCACAATGATGACTGAAAAGAGGATGGCAGCTCCCTCGATCCAGCCAGCCTGAGACTCTCCCTCGTCCTCGACTCCTCCCGAGGCTGCGCCACATGCTGTGAGCAATTAAGGACATGTTAAAATAAACAGTTGAAAGGCACAGCGACAAAGAGAAGACGGGTGAAGGGGGCTCAGAGGAAAGCTGAGGGATTTTTGGTTTGCACAAGGTGGAAGAACACATTAGCACCTGGTGAAAGATGAATTCGCCAAGTCAGAATCTAATGACAAATTTTGCAGCCAAGGTTTTGTTCTGATGCGGATTTATTTTTGATTTAACTCTGCACACTGCAACACTCCTGCTTTTCCTGTGGTGCCCTCCTGCTCATTTACACAAAGCTCGTCTTGACTCTCACAGTTCCCCTTAAGTGACACTGCCAACCCCAACCGGCATTTCACACGCTGGAATTTGCAAACTGGAAGTGCTTTTATTTCTTTTTATAGACCTCTGATTTATAGGCAGCTTTTATCTTCATGTTCACATCCTCAGTCAGTTACTTCGAGAAGCTCATCACCAGTATGCCATTCAAGAGAGACTGTCTTTACATGGTTTCAAATAAAAAAAAGTCCACCTTTGCACACCACTGTAAATAAATGTTTTGATGAAAATGAATAACATAAAATATTCTTAGGAAAATATATTTTAAAATTCATTGACTGGTATCAAAATATACTGCTCAAAAAAATAAAGGGAACACTTTGAAAACACATCAGATTTTAATGGGAAAAAATAAGCTGGATATCGAAATTGTGGCAGGCTAGTCCAGCTTACTCAGATTAAAGGAACACTTTTTAATCTGAGTAAGCTGGACTAGCCTGCCACAATTTCGATACCCAGCTTATTTTTTCCCATTAAAATCTGATATGTTCTCAAAGTGTTCCCTTTATTTTTTTGAGCAGTATACATTTAATATTCAAAAGTATGTGACTTTGGGATAACTAGGTTTTAGTGACTGCAAAGTGAACTGCAGCCACATTTATTTATCTCCTTATGTATGTTGATTGAAGTCCTTAACCAGACCGTCAATGATGGAGTAGCTCATTCTGGCCTAATGAAATCACTCCGAGAGTGCACAGGTCTCCCGGCCATCGACCTTGACCTTGATCCCAGCAGAGATGTAAAATTGTGCCAAACATTGGGGCAACTGCCTAAGAAGGGAAACATTTTTTGTGAACTCATAAATGGCCAGATCTCCTCACCTTTGACAGTAATCTTGACCTTGAGCTCAATGTGGATGCAGAGCCGCCTGAGGTTTATTGTGAGTGACATTGGTGACCATTGTGGCAAATGCCTAGGAGAAGTAGTGATTCCCGTGAAATGTGGAGAGACAGACAGAAGGATGCATTAGCTCCTTTGCTGGAATTAGATGAAAACAGGATTTTGACTCACGGCGCTTCTCAGAAATGACTGGAGTAAATGGGGCTGCAGTTCAATAACCAACCAGAAGGTATCACTAAAACCCAAACCCAAAAGCTTCATACAGTATCATTTAATTCATCCCCATGAGTGTATCTTAATAGTGTCTTTTTCTGCTGCCAGAAAAAAAATCTGCCTAATTTATGATGTTGTTAAGAAAGATGCACGCCTAAAACCAGCAGCTAAGTTTTCAACACTAAGATTTAATGTTCCTGACCTTCAGCGTCGCCCCCTGGTGGATGGTAGAAGGACAGGCCCAACGAGATGATTGCAGCAATTTCTAAAATAATGAGTGTTACATCCTGCAGAGCTTCCCACACCAGCTGCAGGAATGTCTTGGGCTTCTTTGGAGGGATGAAGTTCTTTCCAAACGCAGCATGACGTTTCTCTAAGTCAGCGGGGTTACCAGACAGACCTGCAGGTGCAAAAACAAGTGATGCCTATCAGTGATTAAAACAAAAACCCTGATGAAAATCTTTGTTAAATACCTGTATAGGAAAAATGTGTTTCAGGAAAAAAGCCAATATGAGATAAGGTACATGCTCATTTCTGGAGAATAAATGGAAGCTCAGAGAAAGGCATTACCAAAGGAATCACAGTATTCACTGTAAAGTATAGTACACAGTGTGTCGGCTAAATCTTTACTTCTTATGACTCATTTAAATCCCACATTTATGTATCCTGCTGCATGAAAACAACCCCAACATCCAACCAGAGTCATGAAGAACAAGGACCCCTACAACAGATGGTGTGTCCCCCCAGAGGAACCTGAGCTCAGCATCATGAAGTGAGTCTGGGATTACATGAAGAAACAGCACACACAAACACCAGATAAATCCACAGAGGAGCAAAGCAAGTTCTCCAAATGCCTAAAACAGCCTTTCTGCCAAGTGCCGTGAAAAAACGCACACGTTTACTTTTAGTGCCTACATTGAGTGTGTTGTGGGAAAGAGAAAGTGTGTGCATTCAGTCTGAGTTAAGTTCAGTTCAACTTTATTTATATAGCGCCATTTCACAACAGTCATCTCATAGCACTTTCAAACTGTACGGGAAAACCCCACAATTGCAGAAAGATCCCAGCAATCAGACGATCCCCTGTAAGCAAGCACTTGGCAGTGGTGGAGAGGAAAAACTCCCTTTTAGCAGGAAGAAACTTCCAGCAGAACCAGGCTCAGGGAGGGGCAGTCATCTACTGCGACTGGCTGGGGGGAGTTATCTTGTGTGTTCTGGTGCTGTAGATGTTCCTCTGTAAGGGTACATCCACCCCCAAATATGTTGGCTGATCACAGTCAGCAGCGTTCAGATTCAGTGGAACATGGGCGGAAGAATTAACGAAAACAAACATAGTCTCCTACTACAAAGTATGTGATGACTGATTCATCTGAAGATGCCAAGAAAAAGCCAGTGATGCGCACGGACACTAACACCAAAAAGAGCAGAAGCTAAGTCACCGTTAGCCTCTGATGGTTATTTGCGTCACCTCAAATGTTTTACAGAGGGAATGGACAAGCTAAGGCTGCATTTAAGAACCAGACTCATAATCACTATGTGGTGGCAACACAATCATGGGCATGCAAAGGGCTCTCCCAACGTAGCTAACAATGTGATGTGATCCAAAAACCTTGAAAACCTTGTAAACACTGGACAATATTTATTTTGTGTGTGGAATGGAAACAGGCCTGTTTTTGTTATATTATGCTCATTTACTACTCCACTGCAGTGATACCACACTCCTGCATAATATTGCTCAACTAAGAGCCGTGTCAGTAAGAAGAAGAGAGGAGAAAAAATTACAGAAAAAAAACCCGAAACCCGACATGAAAGGTCAATTAGCCGTGATGCTGATTTAAAGGCCAAATGTCACGTAATTTTTTTTTCTAAATGACAACAAATTTAGATAAAATACACATAGCTTAAACCAAATATTCATACCGGAGACCATATCACCCACCTGTATTTACATAATTGCACAAAATACACCAGGTGAAGGCCCCACCTTGCTTTCTGGCTTGTGACAGCCAGTCCAGACCACGCCCATGTTTTTGACATCACCAGTTGTACCCTGGCTGCCCTGCCTATCCACATTCACACTTATCAACATTGGACAATCATGACGGAAAGTGACAGCGATTGTGAACAAATTAGTTTAGTTTTGTCTTTTTTTTTTTGTCTTTTTTTTTGTCAGTGGTTCAGACAGTGACAGAGGCATAGAATCTTACCGGTTCGAGCCGTCCGAGACGGAATCAGATGCTTTGTCTGATGACAACAGTTCCACCGATGACCAGAGAGCAGAACCAGTGGAAAATGTCATTGAACTGGACATTAATCGCCTCCAGAATTGCGAAGTCGAAGGGGGTCTGTCGAGGGCGCCCCATAAATATTGATTTTTCGGAAGCCATTATTATTACAGTGGAGGAGAGCCGCTGCTGTCAAGAAATTGACCAGATCAATATGAAAATGGAGGCCCATACCTGTCAAGGGAGACGTTTTCGCCGTATTTTGGTGGGCGGAGTGGTGGTGGACACTTTTCTGGGAAATGTTTTAAATGTAGTTCGTGTTGTTATTGTCAAATATTTTAAGGAAAATACGGGGAAAATGCAATTTTAGCAAAACGGGCGTATTGCCATTTCTGTACGCCCAAAAGGAAAAATATACTGGAAAAAAAAATGAGTGTTTTGCGGAGCACGTCCTGTGTGTGATCAGCCACAGCTGGTGCTGGCAGATCGCTCAGCGTCAGCTATTCGCACTACCATGAGAAGTGTGGAGTCACTCATTAGCTTAATTGTCTGGGCGGGCTGATCGCTCAGCTTGAGCTGTTCTCACTACAATGAGAAGTCATTAGGACAATGGTTTAACACGTTGAGCTGTGCAGCGGTTGCGGAACAGACAGAGATCCCAGAGAGGTGTCCCTTGTTGCTCCGCCGTTCCTTATAGCCGCTTTTTACGGTGTTGAAGTACGGCGAAAACGTCTCACTTGACAGGTATGAAAACATTTCCCAGAGAAGTGTCCCTTATTACCCAGCTGTCCCTGACAGTCCCGTTTTAAGGTATGGGTGAAATATCCAATTTTTTCTTTCTTGTTGCTCACTTCAACCTTCCAGTCTCCATATAAACAATCAATTGAAATACCCCAAGCATCAAACTAGGGTACAATCGATTTCGTCACTTCCGCCTTCTTCCCCAGGCGATTCCAGGGGCCGTGTCAGGCCAAGCGCGGCAGTTTTAAATTAACGAATATTCCGTTGTTACTGAAGCATATGCACCAAGACCCGAACGGATCGGTTCCCTTTTATATCTAGTTTCAAGATATTTAAAGTACCCTGTTACGTGACATTTGGCCTTTAAGGTCAAATTGCCCAGCCCTAGTATACAGTATACAATATTACTGTAACCTTCTTTTAAAACAGAAGCAATAGTCCAACAGCTGTTCATTAAATAATTGTTTTGCTTCTATAATCTGTAAAACCTCAACCCCAACTTCTGTCTTCAACCTTTATTAAAACTATAACGGCTCATGAATATAAAAAGGTTAACTGTTAACATACACAACACATATTTTAGGCTATCTTAGAATGCTGTAATCATCAACTCATCCATTTAAAATGCTTTAAGGTCAGAAAAATTCAGATCTCACTGGGAAAATCTATTAGAGGGTAATTATGAATTTAAAAAAAAAGCTTTGAGGAGTTGCCTGTAATAGATTTTGTCTACAGGATTGATTCAAGCATTCATTTTAGTGTGTGACCATGCTTAACAAAACTATGTCATGAGTTACAATTGGCCTGCAGCCTGTGATAATTCAGTCAAAGAAAATATATTTAATTTCAGTCAGGCCCGCTATAGACTGTCATTTCTATGTGCAATAATATATACATTTATTAGCACAGCCCTTCCATGTGAATGTATAAGCCAGAGGCGGGCAGTGTACACACCACTGAACAGAGCTGGGCGAGTACCACTAACAAGGGAGATGACATGCATGAAGTCTGAGGGAGTGAAACCCTCAGGAGGGTGAGGGGACGGTGGCTAACAAAGACACTTGCAGGTGCTCAGCAATCATCACTGACTGATCTGTTTGGATGATGATTGAGCTTTACTGAGTAGTTTGATTAAAATTTATTCTGAAGGTGCAAGGGGGGAAAATGACTGAAGTTCTTCTTTTTCGTTATGCTTCTCTCTTCAGGGGTTGTCAAAGCAGATCATCTGCTTCCATCTCATCCTACCGCCTGCATCTTCCTCTGTAACACCAACCCTCCCCGTGTCCTCCTTCACTACATCCATGAATCTTCTCTGTGATCTTCCTCTTTTCCTCCTGCCTGGCAGCTCCATCTTCAACATCCTTTGACCAATATATCCACTATTCCTCCTCTGCTCATGTCCAAACCATCTCAGCCTTGTCTCTCTTACTTTGTCTCCAGACTGCTCGACCTGAGCTGTCCCTGTGTTATACTCATTTCTAATCCTGTCCCTCCTAGTCACTCCCACTGAGAATCTTAACATCTTCAACTCTGCCACCTCCAGCTCCGCTTCCTGTCTTTTTGTCAGTGCCACAATCTCCAAACCATACATCATAGCAGGTCCCACTATCATCTTGTAAAGCTACGCTAGCTGCTATCCTTCTGTCACAAATCACCCCTGACAGTTGTCTCCACTCGCTCCACCCGGCCTGCACTCTCTTCTTCCCCTCTGTTTTACACTGCCCATTCCTTTGGATGGTTGACTCCAGGTATTTAAACTCATTTACCTTCACTACGCCTACTCCTTACATCTTTACTGTTACACCTGCCTCCCTCTCATACACATGTACTCTATCTTGCTTCTAATGACTTTCATTTGTCTTTTCTCCAGTGCATACAGTTCTGTGAAAAAGTATTTGCCCCTCCTGATTTCTTATATTTTTGCATATTTTTCACACTTAAATGTTTCAGATGATCAAATAAATTTTAATATTAGACAAAGATAACATGTGTGAATGCAAAATGCAATTTTTAAATGATTTAATTTATTAAGGGAAAAAAGCTATCCAAACCCACCTGACCCTCTGTGAAAAAGTAATTACCTCCTAAACCTAATAACTGGTTGTTGCCACCCTTGATGGCAACAACTGCAATCAAGCGTTTGTGATAACTGGCAATGAGTCTTTTCCATCGCTGTGAAGGAATTTTGGGCCACTTTTCTTTGCATAATTGTTTTAATTCAACCTCATTGGAGGGCTTGAGCTTGAGGTGACGAACTGATGGCCGGACATTCTCCTTCAGGATTTTCTGGTAGAGAGCAGAATTCATGGCTCCATCAATTATGGCAAGTCATCCAGGTACTGAAGCAGCAAAGCAGCTCATCACACTTTCACCACCATGTTTGACTCTTGGTAAGATGTTCTTTTTATGAAATGCTGTGCTAGTTTTATGCCAGATGTAATGGAATGCACACCTTCCAAAAAGTTCAACTTTTGTCTCGTCAGTGCACAGAATATTTTCCCAAAAGTCTTGGGGATCATCAAGAAGTTTTTTCACAGATGTGAGACAGCCTTTGTGTTTATTTTGTTCAGAAGTTGTTCTTGCCTTGGAACTCTCCTATGGATGCCATTTTTGCCCAGTCTCTTATTGTTGAATCATGGACCAGTGTCCAAACTGAGGCAAGTGAGGCCTCCAGTTCTTTAGATGTTCTTCTGGGTTTTTGTTGCTCATCTATTCTTGAATTCCTTTAGATTTCAGTATTATGTGTTGCTTTTTGAGATCTTTTAGCCTACTTCAATTTGTCACACAGGCTCTATTTACGTGATTTCTTGATTCAACAGGTCTGGCAGGAATCAGGCCTGGGTGTGGCTACTGAAATTGCACCGAGCTTTCCCAAAAACATGGTTAATCACAGTTAATTCATACTATAGCAAGGGGGACAACCACTTTTTCACAGAGGGCCAGGTAGGCCTGGTTAGCATTTTTCCCTTAATAAATGAAATCATCATTTAAAAACTGCATTTTGTATTTACTCAGGTTACCTTTGTCTAATATTAAAATTTGTTTGATGATCTGAAACATTTAAGTGTGAAAAATATGCAACAATATAATAAATCAGGAAGTGGCAAATACTTTTTCACAGTACTGTACCGCCACCTCTCTAAGTTCTCTTCCACCTGCTCCCTACTCTCACTACAGATCACAGTGTCACCTCCAAAAATCACAGTCCACGGAGAATCCTGCCTGACCTCGTCTGTCGGCCTATCCATCACCACTGCAAACAAGAAGGAGCTCAGAGTAAAAAAAAATATGGCTAAATTACTCTGCAGCCATCACATTTATCTAACGGTCTCTGAGATCAGGGCCCTCTGGTGTGAGTTTTGTATCTATGGCAGCCTGAGCTGACCTGAGGACCCCTGCTGAACACACAATCTGCTGCTCCGCCACAGCCA
Organism: Pholidichthys leucotaenia; assembly: GCA_020510985.1. Lineage (NCBI taxonomy): Eukaryota > Metazoa > Chordata > Actinopteri > Cichliformes > Pholidichthyidae > Pholidichthys > Pholidichthys leucotaenia. The sequence continues at coordinate 36,339,592 of CM035837.1, read as the reverse complement.
AACGTTCCATGTCAACACACACCACCTGATCACCCTGAACCAGCCTGGATCAGCTGATCAGCCTGCTTATTACACACGCATATTTGTAAATCAACAACAAAAAAAAAAGATGATTACACACATTTATTTATTCTCAACCAACAACCATATATCACATAACCGGATCACCGTAAGCATCAATCTGCTAAGACAAGTCACAACGTTTCTCCCACTGATGAATAAGTTCTTCTTTTCCTGTCCCTCTGCAGAAAATGCTTCCAAGCCTCTGCTTGCTGAAGACCAAACAATGTCTCAAAGTTATTGATTCCAGAGCTGTGGCTGTCATTTTCCAGCAGTGGCTTATATCTCACTGCTTATTCATTCTCCACATAAAGCGACACCAACAAAAAGATCTCTCAGCCGACCCGGATGCTGTGAACACGGGCTGTATTTATCTCCTTACTTCTGGCTTTTATTACAACTAGGGCCAAATAAGATTTTGAAAAAGCCATTTGCAGTTCATTATATTTTGCTAATTCTGAACTGATAACCAGGAGCTCATCTGTGGATAGACCTTCTAATATCAGAAGGTTTTCAGAGCTGAGTTCACTTGATGGTATCAATTTTATCTTGTGCTTGCAATATGGCTTTAAAGTACAGAGATCTTTTTATTGCGGTTTGCTGTTTTTTAGTTGTTACTGTTGCTCCATCTGTATTTTCCAGTAAATTCAGAGAATCTTAAGACTTGTTCTGTGTGGATGTGTGGGCAGCAACATGGCTGCTGTGGATTCTTAGAGAAACTGGGAGGTGTGCAGTGGAACGTGATCTGAATGCCAACGGACCACACTGCCAGGGTGTCTCATGAAGGCAGACTAAGTCAGCATGATTGTGAGCTCAGACATGCTTCTGTCTTCACATGTTTTAATGATGGAATCTTATTCCATTCCTGTAATGACTCTGTCCACACAAACCAGAGGAAATGATCATCTGCTCCTTCTCAGAGATTCTTTTCCTCCATCTCATCCTGTTATTTCTCTGCATTCCTCTACGTTCACGCTATCAAACAACAACAGCGCACACAAAGGCAGCAATGTATGCTGGCGTTACTCCTAATCTCCTTTTGAATTCAACTCAAGCAGTTTCAACTGAATAGCTTCTGTGGCAAATATTCAACAACTGGTCAGTAAAGGAAACCAGAGTAAGAACAAAGGCTGAATATAGAGGGATAAAAGAAATGAAAAGGAGGCCAAATGAGGTAGGGATGAGGAAATTAGTTGGAGTGGATAAGAAGACATGATATATTAAATAAAACGAGGGAATGCAGGATGATGCAAGATGAGCAGAGGTTGAGATGAAAGTAGGTCCACTGAGGTTAATGAGAAGATGAAAGATGAAGCAAAAGTGAATCAAATAAGAAGATCCAAGAGAAGATGGTGTTCCTGAAAAATTTAAATATAGTTTCAGCTCAGTTTGAGATATTTGATACACCATGGCAGCAGGTCTCAGTATAGAGTCAATATACTACTACTAACAATAACAATAATAATAATAATAAATTGAGAAATAGCCTGTCTCACCTCTTTGTAGGATGTGCCAACAGAAAGATTAGACGATAACCTACTTTGTTAGTGAGTGTAGCAAAATGGCCCAATCTGAATACAAATGCAGACACGATAGAGTGGCAACAGCGGTCCACTGGGAATTGGCCAAAAAATATGGATTACAGCATTCAGAGAAATGATACGAGCATAAGACAGAAGCCTCTTGATATGGAAACTCTGACACATCTGGCTCATTTATTGAGATTTGCATGCAGGCTGCAAGATGTTCTGGGTCAAAACCTGTCATCCGGTGATGACCAGACTTTTGCTCCTTGTCAGGGGCAGGGCGTGCAGCACTCGGGCTTTTTTTTCTTCACTTGGACCTGGAGCAGAAGAACTACTTCAGCTGCTACTAGCAGAAGAGCTAGTGTTGAAACCTTCGTCATCCTGGGTGCGTTAAAAAAACAGATACTTTTTTCAGCTTCTCAGCTGGCTGACACAACATGCTTTCCTACACGCTCTCTCTCAGTTGGTGTGAGTGTGTTCACCAACACGTGCGCACCAGGGCTTGACATTAACTTTTCTGCTCACCAGCCACTGTGGCTAGGGATTTTCCAAAGATACTAGCCACTCAGCCTTTCCTCTAGCCACAATTCTGTGGTTGGAAAATTATGTTTAACTAGTGGATGCCCACAGAAAGCAAGCATTCCTGTCTGAAACAGGTAGCCCAATCAGGCTTTGCTTGCCCAAACGTAGGCTGTGCTTGAAAGTGGAATACAGAGGTGTAGCATATATGTAGCTATCACACATGCTAGACTCTGACAAATATGAAAGGGACTGAACTGAGATTGATTGTGTGAATATTGATTACAGAATAATTGAAAATGAATGGGAGATCCAATATTAGCCACTGTTTAAGAAACACTTGTTTATTTTTTGTCAGATCACTTATTGGTGTGATCTTTTATGAGTTATATTCATAAATGTTGTATGCTGCACTTTGGGGAATGGGATTTGTTCAGTCACCATTATAATTTAGTTACAGTATATGTGTAGTTTATAGTCTATCGTCAATAATCTCATGCAGTACTATAACAGGACACGTTTACAAATGTTTGAGACCCATTGTAGTGTATCCTTTTATATTTTAGCAATATTATAAGTACAAACACCAAACATTATTGTTATTATTATTATTATTTTGTATTTGTATCTTGTATACTTTATTGATCCCCAGAGGGAAATTCAGGGCATCCACATACGGCGCCGATCCTTTCAGCAGTCCCCCCCCCCCAACACACACACACACACACACACACACACACACACACACACACACACACACACACACACACACACACACACACAGAGCAGAATGAGCCATTTGGCTGCAAGTTTTGCATCAGTGTTGCCCATTTGTCTGTAAATATTTAAATAAAAATTATTTATTTCATTATTTAGATATTTTTGCGTCTTGTTGTTGTTAAGTCAAAGCACGTGTCTGCATGTAATATGCAGTTGATCTGGTTATTCTGCTCCACAATGAAGCAGCAGTCGGGACTTTCATCTACCACTGACCAGGCAGGCTGAGCGTGCCTCCCTCTGAACGTTCATGGAGTGCCCAGTGGGAGGAATGGGAGTCTCGGCTTCTGCTTTACCTGTGTGCCAGTGATGTCATTTGCAGCACCATGGGTTCCCCCCCTGCACCTCGTGTTCTCTATGGCGAATATATCCATTAAGGTGCGTTCACACCAAACACGAACAGGCAAATTTTTCGCGTGGCACAATTACATTATAAATCAGTGTAAACACGCCAACAGTCATGAATAGTGAGATGCAGACAGGCGAAACTGTCTTTGAAACTTCTGCAGCTGTGTTCAACCTGCTGTGGAAATTCCCAAAATAACGTCATGCTTAGGTTTACATTATCTGACCGGGGGCTCACCTGAAAATGTTGTCTCAAGCCTCCAAAAGTTCACAAGATGAAGGGTGTTTACATTGCTAGCTTGCTAGGACGTCCATGGCTGGAAAACATGGGTAAAGAACTCCAAAATCCCGATTCAGCTGAAGAGTTCCCGGTCCTCCTATCTCTCGGTAAGTGAGTTTCATTTTCTAACTAGTTTACTCTGCAATGGTGACAGCAGAATCTCAAAGGTAGCAGCTAGCTAGCTAGCTAGCAGATGCGACTGCGCGACTACACAAATTCGCACACACGCAAAGTGAATGGGAAGACGCGAGTACATGCGACTTAGCGCACTCACGCGTTCACGTCCACGCTTTAGCTAGCTAGCTACTGCTAGCTTTGAGATTCTGCTGCTACGGAGTAAAAATATCACCACTGCAGAGTAAACTAGTTTAACCTCTTGCACTCCGGGATACCACGGGTGGTCACGTCTCTGCGTCCTAGGGCGCACTGAAAAAAAAAAGCTGCATTTTCGTTCTTCCACTACAGACACAGCCGCGAACAGAAAGCCAAAGGAGTGCTTTGATTGGTTTAGATTTGATTGACCTCTCATTCGACTAATAAGAGCCTTGAATTGGGTTTCTGAAACCTTGAAGAACCAATGACTGAAAAGCTAGCAAGAAGGACCCGCCTACCAACGGCTGCGAATACAGCGAGCCAATTGAAGCAGAGAAGTTCGAAAGCGTGCGTCCCGTGTGTAAAATCTGTTTTGTGTAAGCCGCTGGGTGACACACACACGCTCGCCAGTCTTTTTTTCTTACTACTGTTCTTATTTGTTTTGAAAAATCGTTCGCCAAAACCGCAATCATGGAAGCGCAAAACCGCAACAATGGAATCATGGTTTGACCAGGTCGTGTGACCAGAACCACGAGTCGTAACAAGCGGACCAGCGTCATGTTCGTCTGACAATGAGGAAGAGAAGTTCGCCAGCGACACTGCTGTTGTGGACAGGTAAGTGTTATAAGCTAAATTATTCTTTATCCCTGAAAACTGTAATCAAAATGACTTTTGACCGATCGGTAAATTACAACTGTGCGTTATCGCCACATGACGGACCGTGTCCGGTGCGTACGCCGCGTCCGGACCGTGAACGCCCCCCCCCCCCCCGCTAATCTTCTGTAGCGGATTGCAGATATATTGCAGATATTTTAGTTCAACTGTGTGTAGTAGACCGCCGCGCACTGTCCCCACTGTCCGTCATGTAGCGATGGACGATGTCCGTCCTCTGTAGCGGGGGGGGGGGGGGGGGGAGTTGTTATCCTGTACATTACAGATATTTTAGTATAATTTTTAGTGCACTGTAGGTTATTTTTTCTTGTAAAAAAAAGCCACACATTTTTTTACGTGGCATGCTTCTTTGTGTGTGGGGGCTTGTTTGTTTGTTTGTTTGCTTGTTTGTTCATTCATTCATTCATGAATGAATAAACAACCCCCCCCCCACACACACACACAGCCCTGAGTGTCACCTTTCATTAGAGCCCAAGATCAAGCTTCTATATTGAATCATTCAAAAGTTACAGACGTTTTTCCAAACTGTGCCATTTGGCACAATTTGGCACAGTTCAAAAACGCCTGGGAACAACCTGAGGAAAAAGCTGTGTAATATATTCATTTTTTGTGGTATTGTTACAAAATTTTGACCTCAGCTGGATAACACTTGGTTCTACATTTCTGTTGCATTTTCCAGCCCGGATCTGACAGCTGTGTGTTATTTGCAAGTATTTGTATCCAAAAAAACACCCAGGCAAAATTTATTTTCTTCAAGTTCAGTATGTTTAGATGACTGTTACTCAGTGGCCGGAGCACTTAGAGAGATTATGACTGTTTTGCCAAAAAATTCAGTGTTTTCTTTTAAATGAGACCAACCCCATGAAAATGCTGCAAAGGGTTGAAGAACAGCTTTTGATTTACTTTGGGTACGTTATTTTTAGGCATTTTTAGGGAAATTGACCAGAGTGCAAGGGGTTAAAAATGAAACTCACTCACTGGGAGACAGGAGGACCGGGAACTCTTTAGCTGAATCGGGATTTTGGAGTTCTTTACCCACGTTTTCCAGCCACAGACGTCTTAGCAAGCTAGCAACGTAAACAGCCCTCATCTTGTGAACTTTTGGAGGTTTGAGACAACATTTTCAGGTGAGTCCCTGGTCGGATAATGTAAACCTAAGCATGACGTTATTTTGGGAATTTCCACAGCAGGTTGAACACAGTTGCAGAAGTTTTAAAGACAACTTCACCTGTCTGCATCTCATTATTCATGTCTGTTCCCGTGTTTATATTGAGATATAATGTAATCGTGCCGCGCGAAAAATTCGCCCATTTGCATTTGGTGTGAACGCACCATAAGACCTACGCAATCACAACAACACTTAATAGTATACTGTATATTTTGACTGAGCAGCTCCATACTCCTGGATGCACACCTCAGCAGCAAAGCCTTTATAAAATCTTTGTTTGCTAAGCGTTGTGGTGACTGACAGGTCGTGATGCTGCGTATTGTCCAATCAGCATGGTTGTGGTGCAATGTATTCTCCAATGAGCACAGAGTCAATCCGAAACCCCACCCACACTTCTTGAAGCCAGGGGATGAAGACATAAAGCGGTCTCTCTCTCTCTCTCTCTCTCTCTCTCTCTCTCTCTCTCTCTCTCTCTCTCTCTCTCTCTCTCTCTCTCTCTCTCTCACACACACACACACACACACACACACACACACACACACACACACACACACACACAGAGCCACATACACAAGCAGACAGAGATGTCTTGAATTTATAGATATGATTGAATTTTACTACCGCATGCTAAAATTTACTTGAGCTAAATATACAACCTTTTTAAATGTAAATGGCCCTTATGTTACATACATAAAAATAGGAATAGAAACAATGTCTAATTATTTATTAACAGCAGTAAATACTGTAAAACAGTAGAGAAAAATATTTGCAATGTGAAAGTGAAGTACAGGTAAATTTGGGGATGGTCCCAGTTCTCACTTGTACCCCTTCCCCTGCCCCCTGGCCCTTCAGGGCTGAAAATAACCCATATGAATTGGGACACCCCTTCAGGCTGCACTATGTCATTAGTATTTTCTGATGGATTAAACTTAAATAGGCACTACCTGTTTTCACCAGAAGAAAAGAAGAGAAAGAATAGAAAACGAGGAAAAAAGTCTCATCTGAAGGAGAAAAATATCTCAAATTTAAATGAACAATTTTAATCAGTAGAAAAAGTCAGAAATTTACTAGACTGGACCAGCCCATTAAAAATACATATTTAGAGGGTAAAGGGCTATCCATACCAAACACGATAATGGTAACTATAAAAATATAGTTTTAAAAATCATTCTACCTCCTCATCAATTAACAATATCACTCTAACAGCAGAGCCAGACATGAGCTGCACACTTCACATCGGCTTCACCCCGCCACATATATGTTTGTCCTGCTGCAGGATCAGACCGTTTATGCCACTGCTGCAATCAATAATCTTGAAGGATTTTTTTTAAACTAGACCAGTGCCTTGGCCAGAGAAAAAAGAAGATAAGCGAAAAGAGTGAAATTATTCAGTAGATTTTTCTCTCAGCTCCAGACTTCAGACTTCCACGGGTAGCATGAAGTGCGCCACAAAGTGGAATCACATTGAAAATAATTAATAATAGGATAATAATAATAAAAATAATAATAAGTTCAGCTTGGATGCATAGAGCTGTTTCAGAGGGCCGCTTTATGCATTCAAATCCTATATTTCATTACATTTTCAATAAGTCCTTACAGACACAACATGTGCCTAAGATCTGGAAAGAAGCCGTGGTGTTTCCCGTTCCAAAATCCAGCTGTCCTAAAACGGTAAACGACTTTAGACCAGTTGCTTTGACTTCAATTTTAATGAAAATTTTTGAAAAACTGGTCAGATGTGAGTTCCTAAAGCAGACTGAACATGCATTGGATCCTCTGCAGTTTGCCTATAGGCCTCACAGAGGAGTGGAGGATGCCACTGTCACTCTGTTTAACATGCTTTTTAAACATCTGGATTTTAATGGGACACATGCCAGCCTTTTATTTGTGGACTTTTCCTCCGCCTTTAATACAATCCAACCTCATATCTTAGTTGAAAGGCTCCTGCAACAATTTGATTTGAGCAATAATCTGGTGGGTTGGATTCTGGATTTCTTAACCAACAGGACGCAGAGAGTTAGGGTCAATGGAACATTGTCTGACCTAAAGTGCTCTTCTACTGGCTCTCCTCAGGGGTGTGAGTTGTCACCACTACTCTTCATCCTGTACACAAACATGTGTCGGAGCAGACATGACAACAGACACATTATAAAGTATGCTGATGACTCAGTTATTGTCAGTCTCCTCCAGGATGGTGAGAGTGGCCACGGCCCAGTAGTTGATGATTTTGTTCACTGGTGTGAGGATTCCTACCTGCAGCTGAATACGACAAAAACTAAAGACGTGATTATTGACTTTAGGAGGAAAAATCCCAGGCACAAAGTCACTGTACTAAAAGGTCAGACCACCGAATGTGTACAATCCTACAAATATCTTGGGACGATTATTGATAGTAATTTAAACTTTGAAGAGAACTGTGAAAGGGTGTGCAAAAAGAGTCAGCAACATTTGCATTGCTTGAGAAAACTTGCACGCTTCCAAATTGATCGAACCATAATGACAATTTTTTATCGGGCTTTTATTGAATCTGTTTTATCCTTTTCTTTAGTGTCATGGTTTGGTCAGATAAAATTGAAACAGAGGAAATCCTTGGATCAGGTAGTTAGATGGTCCAGTCGTTTGCTTGGTGAGCCACAGCTGAGCCTGACATCCCTGTACACCAGACAAGTACAGAGGATGGCTACCTCCATTTTAAATGATGACTCCCACCCTTTGCACTGCAACTTTCAGCTTCTTCCCTCAAGACGGAGGTTTGCTGTCCCAAAAAGTAGAACCCAGCGCTACAAAAACAGCTTTGTCCCTGCTGCTGTCAAAGAGTTGAACAAGCTGTAACAATATATTGCACATAATTTAGGTACCTATTTATTAACTCCATTTTATATTTACTTATTTTTGTAGGATGTTACTTGGGTTCTAAATATAATATTGGGTTTTAGACCTTTGAGTTTTTAACCTCTTTGACTAGTTTTTAACTTTTAATATGACCCTTCTCTCTTCCCTCTGGTTTTTCTCCCATCTCTTTGTCTTTTTATACCCTGATTGATGGAGCCTTGAGTATTCTTATCATGTTTATAGTCAGCTTCATATGTGCCTGTGTTTGTGTCTATGTTGAATGTAATTTGTGGCTTGTAAATATGGATGTCACCAGACTGCAAAACAAATCTACCTACGGGTACAAATGAAGTAACCTGAACCTGAACCTGAACCTGAAATGCAGTCTATGATCATTTCTCCTTCTCCTCCACCTATTGCGCACTCAGATCCTAATAAATGTCCCCAGCCTCTGTCATTTATTTCAGCCCTGCTATCAAAACAGGTGACGGTGATGGTCAGATGTTTTTTGATTGGCTGAAAGTGTTTTTTATCGTTAATAAAATCGGGAGTTGTAATTTCCTAATCTCACATTGCTGAGGTACCAAAAGCCAGTTTAGAAAGCTTGGGATCAGTCCGCCAAGGTCTCCGCCTTTGACTGCCACCTAATCCACATAGCACCGGACTTCCATGATCCCTCCTGCAGGTGGTGAACCTACTGGAGGGCGGACCCATGTAACTCCTTCGGGCTGAGCCCGGCCGGGTCCCATGGGTGGAAACCCGGCCACCAGACGCTAGCCTTCGAGCCCCTCCCCCAGGCCTGGCTCCAGGGTGGGGCCCCGGTAACCCCATACCGGGCGGGGTACACTGAATCCTTGATATACAATTTATCATGAGAGTCTGTTGGATCGTTCTTCGTCTGGCCCTTCACCCAGGACCAGTTTGTCTTGGGAGACCCTATCAGAGGCAAATTGCCCCGGACAACATAGCTCCTGGGATCACTGGGGCACGCAAACCCCCCCACCACGATAAGGTGACGATCCATGGGAGGAGACCCCGGGGCAGACCCAGGACTCGGTGGAGAGACTATGTCTCCCAGCTAGTCTGGGAACGCCTTGGTATCCCCTCTGAAGAGCTGGAGCAGGTGGCTGGGGAGAGGGAAGTCTGGGCTTCTCTGCTTGAACTGCTGCCTCCGCGACCCGGACCTCCGGAAAAGCGGTAGAAGATGGATGGATGGATGGATGGACATTGCTGAGGTTTATTACTAAAATTGCTGTTTGAACAAACGGCAACCAGCCAAGGTGGATAGTGGGAGTGGCTGTCTTACTGGCCACCACTGAAATCTACCCACCATTGGCGGGTTGGCGGGTGTTAATGTCAAGCCCTGGTACGCACATGTGTCTGTGTGTGTGCACAGCGGAGTTCCGCCCCACTGCCTGACAGCGCAGAAAGAAGAAGAGACAGAAATGAGCTGCTGTCGTGTAAATAAGATAAATAAGATACGGATGTTGACATTAGCGGGGGCAGGGGGTCCGTTGGGGGGAGGGGGGCAATATAATGATAGGGGAAACACTGACCAGTATTCAAATGAACACTGTCAGATTTCTGCCTTCCAGGTAGATGAGGTTAAAGAGAGAACTCAAAGTGCAGGCAGGGATGCAGTGAGATAATGGTAATTTATGAAACAAAAGAAGGAACAAAGCAAAGCCAGCACAGGGGCTGAAAACAAAATGAAACTAGGCAGCCAAAACTTACAAGGACTTGGACTGAACACGAGGGAATCACAGGAACGAATGACTACGAATGACTGACCCAAGGATTGACGATGACACCAGACAGAACACAAGCACAGACTGACATAAATAGGGAGACTACTGATTACAAATGCCAGACAGGTGGGAGCAATCAAGGGCTTAAACAGAAGCATACATGAGGAAATGGCTATGGGCATGGAAACATGAGGAGCTGGGGACAACAGGAGACAATTATACACAGACCACGATAATGACAATAAAGGCAGAGGATGAGCACAGCAGACTGGGGGAAACACAGGAGACAGAAAATGCAAATAATAACAATCATAATAATAACCCTAATACACCACTGCCTTTACACTTATAGTGGTACTGTTATCTTGTTGTTTTAATAATAATAATATTAAGAAGAAGAAGCCATCTTTATTGTCATTCAATCCATACAGCCAATCATGTACAGTAGAATGAAATTACATTTCTACTATCTACAATGTTAACCACATCTAGAATCCAGGGGTTAAAGCAAAAAAAATTTCTGAGTCTGAACTTTTTTCTGGGAGCAGGGTCATCGGGGTGGACACATATATACATATAAACAGCAACAGTGAACTTTATACAATACTCTAAATTGCATTATTTCCATAATTGTTTTGTTCAAAAGAAATAATCTCTAAGCTTCAAAAACTTACTCTCTATCCTACGGAATGTGTGAAAGGTTCTGTGTACGTTGAAGGATGAAACACTCGCACAGGGCTGGAGTGGGACCAATTTTCAGCCTGGGAGTTTCATGCCCAAGACCAGCCCACTTTCGGCGTTTCTTCCTCCAGTAGATTTTACGGGCGGTCTGCTTGGTTCTTGCCATCGCTCTTTATTATTCTGTCTTATATTTCTTTCACGCCGCCTAAACTCCAGCCCGGCACCGCGTCGTTTTCGCTACAGCTCCCGGTATGTCGAGTTTCCCATTAGCACCGGGCGGCGGCCAAGTGCTAGCTAGCACTAGCTCCTCCCCGCTGTAACGTCTCCCGCTGCAAACCGTGGCTCCGTCCGCCGACCCGGGAGACCCCCGGGGCATTCCGTGCGTCCGTGATATATATACAGAGTGAAAGGTGTAGAAAGAAGAAGGAAGATAAAAAAAAAAGGCTGTTGCAACAGGCAGCCGACTCGTGTGGCGCCGCCGGTCCGGCGGAACCGGAACCGAAAAAAAAAAAAAAAAAAAAAAAAAGAGTTTAAATTGTGTATAGTTCACCTCAGTAAACAAGCTGACATATGAAAAACTGAAAGATAAATCACAAACTGGAACATCAATTCAGTTCAATGGCATAAAAATTCTACAGAAACAAAATAGCTATTCATTAGACAACTTTAACCTAGTATGTAATAGTAATATATACAGTGTTATGTCAGTTCAGTGTCAGTAATGATATCATAACATTGTGCAACTTCCCCATATAGATTCTTTTGTCCTGTTCCAGTATATGCATGTCTGTCACAAATTTAATTTAAAAATATCCAAGAATGTTTACAAGAAAAACCTCAATAATTGCACAGAAAATAGGATTTTTTACTTCATTCTTGTGAATTTATAATTAGTTTTTGTAGAAATGTGCCATTTCTCCCCTGCATTCATTATGTTTTGCATACAAAATTGTAACTCTCACAAATTTTCTATTTTACTTGTAAACGGGCCTCCATTGTCATATTTTACAGCTTTATTCTTGCAAATTTATACTTAAGTTACATTTATAGGCTTTACCTTACTCTAAATTTACGAGTCCACCAAGACTACCACCCCCTTGTTAAAAAAATAACAAATCACCTGAGAACAGGCAAGGGTTTTTTTTTTTTCTTAATTCAGCAACATCTACTGTGGAAAGAAGCTTTTTCACTAAACTGTGTCCACAAAAAATCTGCATGGAGCAGTATTTGATTTTAAAATCAAGATATTAGGTAACTACTAGGAATGTTTAGGCTATTATAAATATGCAGCTTTTTCTATAAATGTGATTTTCTTCACGTGAAAAAAACAACAACATTCTTTTAATTTTAGAACTTTTTGAATGCATTTTTTTCCCTTTTTAGCCACAAAAATTGCAGCTTTTGCTTACAAATTTTCATATTAACTTATAATGTTGGCTCATGTAGCTAACTTTTTCTTGGAAATTTAGAACTTTATTTAAAAATCTTTATAATGAGGAATTAATTCGTTTTTCAGTTTATGAGAAAAATACATGGGAGTCAGAGAATTGTGAACTATTGATAGCAGCTAAATATAGAATTTATTTGAGAGTCACTTCACTAACCTGAGGTGCTGAAAATCTCAGCCTGTCTGCTGTAGATATAAAGATATATAATAAAACTGTGAATGGTTTAGGGCCAAATTACATTTCAGATCTGCTAGTCCATTATGAACCACCCAGAGCCCTCAGATCATCAGGGTCAGGCCCACTATCAGTGCCCAGAGTTACTATCTGTGCCTCACCAAATATGGTGAGGCAGCATTTAGTTTTTATGTCCCTCACATATGGAACAAACTCCCAGAAAGCATCAGGGCTGCTGAAACTCTCAGCTGCTTTAAATCCAGGTTAAAAACTCTCCTATTTGCGGCGACCTTTCAGTAGAACAATTGTCAGTCTCCTACAATGCACTGTAAAGTTTTATTTCTGTCATATTCTTTTTTAACCTGCTTTCATCTCTCTTTAATTTACTTTCGAGTTTGCTTTTAAATTCTCATGTATTCCTTTTGTAACTTGCTCTAATGCTTTAATGTTTTTATGTAAAGCACTTTGAATTGTCTTGTACACGAAATGTGCTGTATGAATAAACTTGCCTTGCCTTGTAGTAAGAGCACACTACTCTGCAGCCTCCTCTCCCCTCACCTGTGCTGTTTGGCTAATTTTTCTTTGGGAATATCGCCCCTTCTATTAATTTCTGCCATTTGTTAACCACCAAAATGTGAACACACCTTCTGGAGTCCCGCGCCCTGTTGAATGCTGCCAGTCTTTCAGTTGGACCAATCATTACTGGCACCAAATTGTGAGGGATGCTCTGGTGTGCCGTTCAGTCAGGCAGATTTAGGGCTATTAAACATGGGGATAGTGCTAACAACATGCCTGCCACAGATTATCAGATTATATTGATATTAATTAATTTTACTTCCAACTAGAATACCGGACCATGGGCTACTCCAGTCCTGCACTCGCGGCTCCAGTCACGCTACATGCAACAACAACGCTTGGACAAAAAGTGGGTCTTCGTGTAGGAATAGGACGCAAATCTTTTGTTTTTATAGGACAGGGGTCCTCAAATGTTTTTGCCAGGGGTCCACATTTGTTTTTTCCAGTGGACCAGAGGTCTGGAGCAGTGAAAGCATGCTGCATGGGTGGATATTTCATTTTTATGTTGGGAGGGACAATAAACAGAACATTTTCTCCAGAGTAAATATTGAGGGGACACTAAGTATTATTGTTGTTAGTCACAAATTTATGAGAAACAATGTACAAATGTACACATGGGGAAAATGCTGCAAATTTACAAGAAAAAAGGTCATAAATTTATGAGAAAAAAAATTGCAAATTTAAAAGAAACAATTGCACATTTGCAAAAAGTCAAGTTTACTAGAAAAAAGTTGCAAATTTAGTGAGAAAAATATGTAAATTTACAAGAAAAAACATAAAAAGGTTACAAATTTAGAAGAAAAAAATTACAGATTTAAGATGCAAAAACAGCAGCTTTATGAGGGAAAAGTGGCAAATTTACAACAAAAAGTTTTACATTTATAAATAAATGTAATAAATTAGTGAGATAACGTTACACATTTATGAGAAAAGCTGCAAATTTTAAAGACCCCCGGCCCCCTTGATTTACACCCACATCACCAGGCTGTTCTGCTGTGGGAGGAGCTGGTGGAGGCAGCAACTTTCAGAACAGACTTTCACAACTCTGTTGATTTTTGTTGTTTCATAGATGTAACAAGAATCCTGCTTGTAGCTTGATATGATGATTTCAGTGCATTTATTTTTGTTGTTCTTACCTCTAAATTTTGAGGAAATGTCTCTTCAAAATTCCTATGCTTGCTCTCATAATGCTGTTTGAAATTGTAAATCTTCATCAAGCTATGGTCTCCTGGCATGTTAAGCACATTGGTCTTGTGCTGGTAGGAGGGAGAACAAACGCAAATTGCTCAGTTCATTCGTTTTTGAATTGCAGATTTTCACTGTCCACTTTTCTTTTAGCAACAAACTTGGAACATGCAATTTTCGTTCAATCTAGGCTTCCGTTGCCACTCCGAAAGTGAAAGTAAAAAGAGTGCCGCTCAGCTGCAGCTGCTTGTGCGCTGACAGGCTGTCAGTGCATCACTGGCATGGAGATAACAGTCCATGTTTACAGGTACTGACCTAACCGAAACACGTAGTGAAGAAATCACAGCTCGGGGGCCATAAATAGGGAGTTTGCGGGCTGGCTATGGAGGGCCACCGTTATAAGGGTATCATTTTTCCCTGTGGCCAAACGGCACGCATCGGAAATCCGGCACCATGCCAAAAAACTTTAAGCCCTGAGAATCAGAGGAGTCTCTGCCATGCAAGATGCCGCCACAAACAACTTTTCCTTCCCCCACTCTATTATGCTGAGCACCAAGCTAGAAAGTACCATTTTTTTAATATGGTTTTTGGAATGACCCGGCCGGGGTTTGAACCCACGAACTCCTAGTTGGGGGTGGGGGGGTGCTCTACCAGTTAGGCCACCACTCTGGTATAATTATAATAATGGATTAGATTTATATGGTGGTTTTAACTCTTTGAGTGTGTCTGTTGCTGAATTGCGACATAACCCCTAGTGGTCAAGAGTGGTAAATATTTTTTGTCAATAAAATAGTTCAGATTTCCAAGGCTATAACTTGAAAGCGGTAAGAGATAATGGCTTACTGTCAATTAGAAAGATGTAAAATATGATCCAAAGTTTCAGATAGGAATAAATTTAAGCATCTAATTTGCATAACATCGTGGCACCTCTTTAAATTCCATAACTCAGTCAAAACTGGACTTTGGACACATTTACACAAAGAATGGTTCAGTCTTTTGACACTGTTTTTTGTACAGAGGTACCTCATCATCTTATCTTCAAAGTATATGAACAAGAAATCAGTACATTAAAAAAAACACAGAAATTCCTCACTTACTTTTGACAAAGGGGGGCTGGCTGGCTGGCTGGCGTGGTCGCTACGTTTTCACCCATCGTGGTCGTTATTTTGCATTCTGTCAGTCATTTACGCTCACTACCACATCTACATGTCACGTGCCGAGGCGGCTTGGCTTTCCCTGGCTCAGCCTCAATCTCTTTGTGGGGCTGGCTTTGCTGGGGATGAGTATTTTGATATATTCTGGTACGTTTTCCATGTCCCTAGCCACTGTCTGACCGCCAGCTGTTAGTCAGCATTTGTCATCTCCTTTCTCTCACGCTGCTGACAGGCTGCCGGCCCAGCCACGCCCCCTCACTCTCCTTCTGGCTCATCAGCTGTTTCCAGTCCCCGGTAAGGATCCGTCCATGCCTCGCCCAGGTGTTTCTTATTTGTCACGCCAGCGGCATCTGTATTAAAGGAGCTCTTTGCTAGACAGACGCCGCTGGATCATTGTACGTGTTGGATGTCTGAGCTTCACCATCTAACCGTCACATCAATGAAGGACTGTTTTCGCTCGCTGGACATTTTCGGACTGCTCCCCCTGTGAGTAAACTTTTGCTTTGTGCTGCAAAGCAAACACTGTGCCAGAAACGTTCCTGTTCTTGGTTCAATCCCGCGTCGCTTCTGGCGGCGTTTCCTGTCTGCAGCACGATTGTTACACTTTGGGTTAGCCCAGTTTACATTCCCCGCAGGTGTGTAGAGCTACCCTCTGTTTTCCCTGCTTCCCCGAGCGCAGCCATCATTCACTAGTCACTATAACTGGTCTGTCAATAAATGTGTGTGTGGTGAATCCCTACGTTTAAATCCTCGTCCTTTTTCTCCCCTCGCAGTGCGCTGCAAAGAAGCGCACCGAGAGTTCATGACACTACAAAGTCTTATGATTATCCCACATAAATTTTGCTTGTGTCCCCTGGCTATTTTCCATGTATAAAGTTGTTTAAGTGACGTTGACGTTGACCGATCATGGCCATATTAGCTTTCTGGGCTAAAATGCTAAAAACAGGAAAAGGAAATGAGGAGTTCTTCTTCTTTGGTGTATTACGTGTCATCCATTGAGTCCTCCAACGGAAGTCTGCCACCTTCTGAAACTGGCAGATCAGTACAAATCAGTACAAATCCCCAATGCAGCCGGCGATGTCAGAGTGAAATGACAGGCGCGGCACCGTGCTCTGCGACTAGGGGCACGCAAATTCACACACTCAGAGGGTTAAGGATGTTAATGATTAATTGACTTTCGATTAACTGTCGATAAGAATTTAGCCGACTAAATTAAATTAGTTGTCAATTAATTGATAACTCAGGAGTCCTTTTCAATGAGAGCTTATTCTATGAAATGTAGTGGCATCACTGTCCAGGTGAGGGAGCACACGGTCACCCACTGCTGCATTTCAACCGAGAAAGCAGAAGAAGATGTCAAGCCTAGAGCGCATGGGCTATGCAGAGCGAAAAAACTCGCCCTTCCGGGTTACATCGGACCGCCACAACAAGTTCTAATAGCACACGAGTTTGAAGATCCACCTGCTTCAAATTAACATAGCGGAGAAACGTACCAGAGCAAAGAAAAAGACGACATGAGTGCAAAAACCTGCCCTGCCCCACACCACAAGACGGTAAAGCAAACCGGACTCAAGTTCCCATTGAGATAACAGACAACGGAGGGAGTCCAGATCATACTGGGTTTGTCTGGATTGCCGGGGTACCGTGATAATGTTTAACATGCAACAGATGAAGCAGCTCACAATTTATTTTCCTGTTAAAACAGTCTGCCAGTGCAGTAAATTAGAACGTGAAAGTTATTTTTTCAATATAACTAAAAAAAGATAAATTTATGATGTTGGTAATAGTTTTAAAATAAAATTAAAAATCATGACATTTGCAATTTACTGAGATGTACCAGCACATAGTACACACTATACAGTACAAAATTTATTAAACTACAAAAAATTCCATTGTCTGTAGTAAAAAAAAATGCAAATGGTACAATAAATCATTGAGAAATATGATGTTCATGTTTTACTCAGTATATCAAAAACAGTAATTAACTTTTTGTATGTCAAAGATAGAAAAACCTTATTGTACCGAGGGAAATTCAGATTCTTAGGAAAATTGCTGCTTATCAATTAATCGATCGATAAATCAATTAACAATTAATTGATAACTTACATCCCTATGTGCTTTACAAGTCAAGCGACATCTCACAGTGCTTACAGTGAGTCCCATTATTCATTCACTCCAGAGAGACATTGATAGTGGTAAGCTACTACTGTCGCCACAGCTGCCCTGGGGCAGACTGACAGAAATGTGGCTGCCAATTCGCACCAACAGCCAACCCGACTACTACCAAACACTTATACACATTCATACCCAGTGTCATGGACACTGGAGGCAAGGTGGGTAAAGTGTCTTGCACAGGCACACAACGGCAGGATGGCTGGGGAGAGCGGGATTCAAACCGCCAACCCTCTGGTTACTGGATGACCCACTTTACCTCCTGAGCCACTGCTACCCACTTTTTGGCAACTATTTTGTTTTAGTACATGTATTAGCAGCCACACATTGTTGTGGTTCTGGATGAGTGCCTCACTATCTTGGCACATTCTACTTTTTGTTGTTATGCAACGCTCTCATCAGGAGCCAGGGAGGGTAATTGGCAGCAGCTGGTAAGTCTCCCATGCTTAGCTGCTCAGTAATTCCCAGATGGACTCTCAGCTTCAGGAAAGATCTCCCAAGTAAGACCCTTGCACATTCGCAAAATACCTTAACCCTTATACCTCAGGATTCTTTGGCTCCTTGCTTCTCCCGCTCATGGACTTGGACTTCCCTTGCTCTCTCTGTGTGGGTCCCCGCACCATCCAAACCTCCAGTCAACCACCCAACCCCACAAGTAAGGTTGTTTGCAAAATCCAACCTTTAATCCAACTGTTGCCTCAGGACCCTGTGTTCCGAGACCTATGGGTTAAAGACCTCCCCTGTCTATCAATGCCTAACCTCCTCTGCACGACTCTGCTTGCAAGTAAGTCCTATCAGTAACATTATCCAATTAACATTTTCTTCACACTTACCCCATCTCTCTCTGTGCCCTACATGAGTCTAACCCCCCAACGTAGCAGGAAGCAACATTCTAAACACAGTTTTAATAAAGTCATTCTCTTGTCTCATCACTGTGTCTGTGTGTGTTTTGTCCTGCATTTGGGTCCAAACCTTGGAAAATCATCAGTAGGTGATTTGAGGAGGAATGCCATCCCCCTTGTTAGCAAAATGACCCAATATTACCCCTTTTGTTAACCTGACATCTCATAGCTTAGCAACTTTGTCTTCATAGATTTGCAAGGTTTTTTTTTTTGGTTTTTTTTTTTTACCATAGATGTTCATTTTCCCCCATAAATATTCAACTTTGTTGTCATAGATTTGAATTTTTTTATCTGCAGCTTTTTTTCCTGGTAAATTTGCAACTCTTCTCATAAATGTGTTATGATCTGAGCACGGAGGATTCCGCCGTGCTCAGTCTCATGGTCTTTTTCTATATTTGTATATTTGTTGTATTTTATGTTTTCTCTTCCTCTTGTTTATGTTATCATTGTTTTGCTACTCTTTCATATGGTATTAGTTTGTATGTATTTCTCAGTCCATATCTGTTGGCATTTAATTCTTTATTATCGTGCTGTTGTGTTCGCTCCCCGGAATGACAGCTGTCAGTGGCACTTCTGGGTTTTTGCTCCGATGTGGGCGGTGTCCCTGTCAGCTGTCAGTCCCATCTTCTCCCCTCTCATTACACTCAGCTGACCCCAGTTGGTAATCACTGTCTTCTCCTGCCCTTTCATGTGATCCACACCTGCAACCATTTGTGTTCATTGGGTTCATGTTCTATTTAAGGTCTGTTGTTTCTCTCCCTCTTTGCTGGAGCCTCAAAGAATCATTTGCATCAGAACCCTGTTCCCGTTCTGACGTTTGTTATCCATGTATATCCTGTTTTCTCCCTGCCATTCTTAAGTTTTGCTTTGTACACTATTTGGATTTTTATGTTTGTGCACTATATGGACTCTTTGTGTTTCGTTAATAAATATCACAAACTACAGTTCAGTGTCTGGGTCTCTTCTCTCTGCCCTGAGGGGCAGTTCATGACAAAATGTACAATTTTTCCTCATCCATTTACAGTTTTTTTTCTCACAGATTTGCAACATTTTCACATAAATTTGCAAGCGTTTTCTCATAAAGTTGCAACTTTTTCCTCATAGATTTTCAATTTTTTCCTCACAGATTTGAAATGTTTTCTCATAGATTTGCAATTTTTTATTATCATAGATATGCAATGTTTTTCTCACAGATTTGCAACTTTTCCCTCATAAATTTTCAGCTTTTTTTCTAGTAAATTTGCAATGTTCTTCTGGATGCTGGTTAAATTTTTATTCTATGTAAATAATCATAATTTGCAACTTGTTTTAATTTTTAAATTGCCATTTTTATCATATTTTTGCACCTTTATTCTTGCACATTTGTATCTTCCTTATGTATTTGTTTATGCTTTATGCTAAATTTATGAATACCCTGCTTGTTAAATCACCTACTGAAAATCATGACACACATACACATTACAGCAGAGCTGAATAGGTAATGTGGGCAGCTTGGTGGTGCAGTGGTTAGCACAGTGGCAGCACAGTAAGAAGGTCACAGGATCAATTCCACCCCTGACCATCAGTGACCCTTCTGTGTCAAGTTTGCATGTGCTCCCCATGTTCTATGTGGGTGTACTCCAGTTTCCTCCCACAAGCCAAAAACATGCAAGTTAGGTTAACTGGAGACTCTAAAGTGGCCCTAGATGTGAATGTGTGTGTGAATGGTGAAGGGATGATGCCGTACCGTGGATGCCCTGAATTTCCCTCTGGGGATCAATAAAGTATACAAAAAAATAATAACAATAGTTACAGAGAATGATCATTTCACTCTGTAAAATAACTGGGACTTCACCATTTTGGAGATCGGACACTCCCAGCAAGCAGAGGAGTTCAACATCCTCCCGTTGAGATGAAGCACACACTGGGGTACTTGTAAACAGAGAGTGGGAATATGAGGATGGAGTGGGGATCATTTAATATTTTATTGTGTTGATTGAAACAAATAAATAAATCAAATCAAAATCAAAGGTAACCCATCTAGCCAATGTAAGTATTTCCTTCGGCAACTCATAACCTCTTAGTCAGACAAGAGCACTCTGAGGCGACGGCAATATCCCCCACCTCCATTTTCTTTGAAGAACCCAATACTTACTCACGGAAAGCAGTTTCCAACTCTGCAATATAATTACTGTGGCAGAACCAAATTATGATAAACCAATCATCCACAAATATACAACAAAGTATACAACCCATAGTTGCAGGTTAGGATCCCGAGGTGAACCTGTGTAGCAAGTTTGGTGACCCTAGAGAGCTTTACACATTGTATAGTAAGAGAGCATAGGGAGTGCCAACCTTGACCTTTTGATCCCAAACTTGTAGCCAGAGGTTATGGTCTCAGAGTGAACCTGTGTACCCAGTTTGGTGTCCCTAGCTTTTTTTTGTTGTTGAAATATAATTTATAAGCCATTTTGATGTTGACCTTTGACCTTGCAATCCCAAAACCATAGTCACACTTCAGAGTCACAGAGTGAACCTGTGTACCAAGTTTGGTGACCCTAACTTTACTTGCTGTACAGTAATAAGGCATAGGGAATGTTAACCTTGACCTTTGACCTTTTGACCTCAAACCAATAGTCTGAGGTCAGGATCCCAAGGTGAACCCGCATACCAGGTTTGGTGACCCTAGGTTTACTGGTTGTACAGTAATAAGGCATAAGGACTGCTAACCTTGACCTTTGACCTTTTGACCCCAAATCCATAGTCAGGTCAGGGTGTAAATCGTCCAAGATGTGCATTAGATACATCTACTGTATTCATTTGAAAAACCTACAGTACATCACTTCTTTCAGTAGTTACTGTGTTTAGCAGATTTAGGCTGTGTGTCCACCAAACGCGTTTTTTGTCGCCCGACTGCTTTGAGTGTATTTTTCAGCGCTTGTGCGCTGCTTTCTGGAAGAAAAAAGTCTGTGCCCTGTATCCCAGCAATAGCTTGTCAATCTCAGCTCAGCATTTCCGCTTTTCCTATGGTCAGACTTTCTACTTATTTTTTAATAGCAGTCTCTAAATAACAATGGACAGAAAACGTATTCTAGCATTGGTAGCAGCTCTGGATGCAAAATATGATGACATGGAAAACAGGAGTCTGAGTAGAGACTGTATCAGCGTCCCATGTCCCACCCTTCCTTAATTCCGATTGGCTCCTTAGAAAGGTCTGACACTGACGAGCTCAGCTGCAGTCTAAAAAGTTGAACTTTTTTCAACTCTCAGTGCCCTGAGTGACACGACAAAAAATGTCCACCGCTGAGAGCATTTTAGCACCGAGGGCGCTCAATGCTGTACACGCTGGACTACATAGAGAATGAACAGAAAACTGTCGCCCAGAGCAGAAAAAAAACACGTTTGGTGGACATGCAGCCTTAGGGAAAAAATCTGACCTTTAACTTTTGACCTCAAGGTCATCCGATGACAGTGAAATTGCAATATGTGCATCATCAGAGTATATCAAACCATGGTACCAAGTTTCAAAACAAACAGAACAAAATTGTAGGAGGAGTTGATTTCACAAGACAGTTACTGTCTATGAAGTGAGGTGAAATAAGAGGTCATAGGTCAGGGGCTACAAGTCCTGCAAAAATCATCTGATCAGAGCCAAACTGCAATATACACATCTTCAGTGTATATCAAACCATGGTACCAAGTTTCAAAACAAACAGAACAAAACTGTAGGAGGAGTTTATTTCACAAACATAGGGCAGACGGACAGATGGACGGACCTATAACATAATCCCCTTTTGGCCTTCCCCCAAAGGGCTCTTCGACCCCTTTGGGCTTCGTCCAGCAGGGGATAAAAATGGGTGAACCACGACTGCAGATTACTTTGCACCACCTGAATCTTTGTGTGATGATAATACATAACACAAACTGATTGGAAGAGAACACTCCGGAAGCCACTATGAGCTGGTAGGCCATGCTAGCTTAGAGTGAATACTAACTTTGGTAAGAAGAGAGGAGGGGGACTCAGTATTTACACAAACACCACAGTTAAGGACACTTACTGCTACCTGACACATGATGGTACACTGTTAAGGTCGGTGTCTCCTTGCCCAGCTGAGTCATGAAGAGATAAGTTACAGTACTAACTGTTGTGCTGTTACAGCAGGAGGCTTTAACTGTCACCTTATCGGTTGTGGCCAAATTTCACTAATACATGCAATTCCTGACAAGAAAGGAAAAACACCTCTGATGAATTCTGCTGCAACAACCAAAATGCACACAACGTTCCCACGTCTGATCCCTGCATACAAACCACTCAGCTCTAGATAAGAGACCATCCATAAAGGCAATAAAAGAAAGAATTGACTACTGCAGCCACCTCAGCCCTGAAGGACTGCTTTGAAGACACAAACTGTTTGTTGTTGTTTTTTTTTTTGCAGAAGGACGGACCTGGAGGGAGGGACACACGCAGCGTGCGTACACACACACACACACACACCAGCTGTCCTTTAATGTACTGTATAAACATTTGTGCTGAAAATGTCTGGTATCAGTACTGAGTTTGAAATTTTGGCACTGACAACCCTAAGAGGAACCGTCACCAAATAGTAGCTGGTGCTCAACATTGGTGGAAACACAGTAAGAGCTAAAAAGGTTCTCTCTAGAGAGCTATGACAGGTCTTAACTAGAAAAGCACTTGGAGAGCGCAGACCTCCGCCAAGCGCCACAGTTCCCCCATACAGTGTTTGTGCGTACGTTTTCAGATTCCTTGACCATGAAAACATATGACTAGCAATTGCATTCACAATGACAGGATTAGTGGTTCAGTAGTTATTGACAAAAATGGCATTTTCCGTAATGGCGGTTTAGCGCCACAGTTCCCCCCATACAGTGTTTGTGTGTACATTTTCAGATTCCTTGACCATAAAAACATATGACTAGCAATTGGATTCACAATGATAGGATTAGTGGTTCAGTAGTTATTGACGAAAATGGCATTTTCCGTAATGGCAGTTTAGCGCCACAGTTCCCCCCATACAGTCTTCAGATTCCTTGACCATGAAAACATATGACAAGCAATTGGATTGACAATGATAGGATTAGTGGTTTAGTAGTTATTCAGGAAATGGCATTTTGCGTAATGGCGGTTTTCTTGTGGACGGTGATCCGGATCACCACCAAAATCTAATCATCTGTAGGATACCCCATTTCTGACAATCTGTCAAAATTTCATGAAAATCCGTCCATAACTTTTTGAGTTATCTTGCTAACAAACAAATAGACAAACAAACAAACAAACAAACCAACGCCGATGATCACATAACCTCCCCCTTTGGCGGAGGTAAAAATAGTTCCTTTGCTGATATTTCTAGGTACTGAAAAGGTTATTAAAGCCAGAGCTTGCCTAATAAATACGCTAACATGCAGGACGTGTTTAAAAAGTTTTAAGGAAAAAAAAATGAAATGATACACAGACCCTACAGTGGTGTGAAAGTGTTTGCCCCTTTCCCGAGTTCTCATTTTTTGGTGTGTTTGTCACACTTACATAAATGTTTCAGATCATCAAACAAATTTAAATATTAGACAAAGATAACACAAATAAACACAAAAAGCAGTTTTTAAATGAAGGTGTTTATTATTAAGGGTAAAAAAATATCCAAACCTACATTGACTTTGTGAAAAAGTGATTGCCCCCACTGTTAAAACATAAATTAACTGTGATTTTATCACATCTTTGGAAAGCTGAGTTCAATTTCTCTAGCCACACCCAGGCCTGATTACTGCCATACCTGTTCTCAATCAAGAAATCGCTTTAATGAGACCTGCCTGAAAAAGTGAAGTAGACCAAAAGAGCCTCAAAAGCTAGACATCTTGCTGCGAGCCAAAGAAATTCAGGGACAAATGAGAAACAAAGTAATTGAGATATATCAGTCTGGAAAAGGTTATAAAGCCATTTCTAAAGCTTTGGCACTCCAGCGAACCGCAGTGAAAGCCATTATCCACAAATGGCAAAAACATGTAACAGTGGTGACCTGCAGTCCTCACTTGCCTCAGTTAAGGTCAGTGTTCATGACTCCACCATAAGAACGAGACTGGGCAAAAATGGCCTGCATGGCAGAGTTCCAACACGAAAACCACTGCTGAGCAAAAAGAACATAAACGCTCGTCTCAGTTTTGCCAGAAAACATCTTGATGATCCCCAACACTTTTTTGGAAAATACTCTTGAGGACTGACGAGACAAAATTTGAACTTTCTGGAAGGTGTGTGTCCCATTATATCTGGCGTAAAAGTAACACAGCATTTCAGAAAAGGAACATCATACCAACAGTAAAATATGGTGGTGGTAGTGTGATGGTCTGGGGCTGTTTTGCTGCTTCAGGGCCTGGAAGACTTGTTGTGGTAAATGGAACCATGAATTCTGCTGTCTACCAAAAAATCCTGAAGGAGAATGTCCAGCTCTGAATGGCTTAAGAAAAACAAAATGAAGACTTTGGAGTGCCCTAGTCAAAGTCCTGACCTGAATCCAATTGAGATGTTGTGGCATGACCTAGGGCAGCGCGGTGGTGGAGTGGTTAGCACTGCGGCAGCACAGCAACTCACCCTTGGCTGGGGGATCCTGGGTTCGATCCCAGCCCCCGACCAACAGTGATCTGTGTGGAGTTTGCATGTTCTCCCCGTGTCTGCGTGGGTTTACTCCGGGATTTCTCCAGTTTCCTCCCACATGCCAAAAACATGCAAGTTAGGTTAATTGGTATCAAAACCGGGGATTCTAAATTGTCCTTAGGTATGACTGTGAGAGTGAATGGTTGTCTGTCTCTCTGTGTTGGCCCTGCGATGGACTGGCGATCTGTCCAGGGTGTACCCTGCCTCTCGCCCAAAGATGCTGGGATCACTTCCGGTTATGGCTGCCACGTAGGACGGACGTGTCTCGCTCTGCTCTGCTCCTGGAGAAAAAAAAATCGGCAAATAACTCTCTCATTTGGGACAGAACGTATCCCAGCATTTGGGCGAGGATATGTCGGCGAAGCCTAAGGCTGGAAAACCAGGAAAAGGAAAAAGCGAGCCGCCGAAACAGTCCAAATTAACGGACTTTCAGGTCTGTGACCCAGCAAACCAAACTCCATATATGGCGGAGGAGGCTGGCAACGGTGCGATATCTGAGGGGAATGGCGCAGATGCGCTGATGGCTGCCATGAGTTCAATGAGAGCGGACTTTTCCTCTAGATTTGATGGGATTATGACAGCGTTGGAAGGAATAAGAAAGGAATTGGGTGACTGTGTAGAACGAACGGCGCAGATGGAGCTCCGTCTCGCTAGTGCTGAAGATGACGTCACCCGTCTTCAATTAAAGGTGCGCACTTTGGAAAAAAAAAATAAATCTCTGGAAGATGATATTTTGGATTTGGAATCTCGGTCGAGACAGAATAATTTGAGGCTGGTGGGTCTTCCAGAGGAATCAGAAGGTCGGGACGTATGTTCCTTTCTGGAAAAGTGGATTCCGGAGGTGCTGGGCAGCGAGGAGTTGCAATCAGCAGTGGTTCTGGAAAAAGCACATCGTATTGGCCCACGGAGAGATAAGGGACCGCCGAGGACCTTAATTATGAAGTTTCTTAGTAACAGAGACAGGATGAAGATCTTCAATGCTGCACGTGCTAAAGGAGAGATTAAACACCAGGACCAGCAGGTGCGGTTCTACCCAGATTTGGCCACAGGAATCCAGCAATTGAGGAAGCAGTTTGATCCCGTACGTAAGGAGCTGCGCAACCTTGGGATTCGTCATGGTGTAATCTATCCTGCGAGACTGCTGACCACGTATGAGGGCAGAACCCACATCTTCAAGACCCCAGAGGAGGCGCAGGAGTTCATCAAGAAGATCAAAGAAGAAGAAGAGACTGGTGGGAGCTAAGCATGAACAAAATATAAGGTAGAATAATTAAGCATTTGCACAGGCATCTGACTGACTTGAAGTAAATAGTAAGTTTACAAAATATAGATTGTATTATATATTAAAAAACAAAACAAAAACAAAACAAACAAAAAAAAAACAAAACTATGATGTACAAAGTTGTTAAAAATTTTGGAGTTAAGTTGGAAAACTACAGAGGAGAGTTAATGTTACGTCATTAAAAGCAGTAGAGTTAGGGTGATTGGGAGGATGAAGAAGGAGTGGCTTAGGCTGTTCCTCGTGGGTGTGGAACGGTCGATGGCTATATCGGGAGACAGAATTTTTCTTTTGATTTTGGGGGGTTTGCCACAAGTGTGGGAAGGGGAAATTTGTTTGTGTGTAGTTTGTAGGATGAATGTTCAACCACTCATGTTTTTGCTTCTCTGTATGAACATGTTTACACTGCAAGGTAATCCCAAACTCTCTATTGATCATGGACCAAAGTGTTAATCTTAATTTAACTTCATGGAATTGCAGAGGTCTACAAAATTTAAAAAAACTTAAACAAGTTATGAATAAAATAAAGGACATGGGTTCAAGAATTGTGTTTTTACAAGAAACTCATCTGATAGAGGAGGATGTTAAAAGAATTAGGAGTAGATGGCAGGGAAGTGTATTCACCTCTTCATTTTCATCCCGAGCCAGGGGAGTTATGACTCTCATACATAAATCAGTTCCTTTTCAAGTGAAAAATGTAATTGGAGACAAATTTGGAAGATATGTAATCATTCAAGGTTCTTTGCTATTAGAAAATATAAATCTTGTGAACTTATATGGTCCCAATATAGATGATCAGAAGTTCTTTGCTAATTTATTTCTCATCTTATCATCACTTACAGGGCAACATATAATAGCAGGGGATTTTAATTGTACATTGAATCCAGGTGTGGATAGATCAACAGGACTGGATTGTACGCACATTGGATGTAGGATGACTATTAATCATTTTATGAAAGAATTGAGATTGTTAGATATATGGAGAGAAATGAAACCACAAGTTAAAGCCTATTCTTGTTATTCCAGTACCTACAAGACATTCTCACGTATTGATTATTTTTTGATTTCCACAGAATTAAGGTCCAAGATTCAAAACTGCTTTTATGATAACATCGTGATCTCTGATCATGCACCCTGTTGTCTAATATATGTAGATAAAAAATTGACAAAGGAATCGGGTAGATGGCAATTTCAGCATAAATGGCTTCAGGATGAGGAATTTGTCAAGTATATAGAAAAACAGATAGACGAGTTCTTTGACATCAATACTACACAAACATCAGCATGTGTAAAGTGGGAGGCTTTCAAAGCTTTTATTAGGGGACATATTATTAGTTATACAGGATCAAAATCTAAGAAGACTCGAGAGGAGAGAGCTAAATTGGAACATAAAATAAAAAGTCTTCAGGAAAAAGTGTATGCAGGAAGTGACCCAAGGTTGGAGAATGAATTACTGATTTTGAGAGCTGAATACGACAAAAAATCAGCGAATAGAGCTGCCTCGAGTCTTCTAAGATTGAAACAATCTTTTTATGAACAAGGTGAAAAATCAGGAAAATTATTAGCATGGCAGATTAAACAATTGGAAATTAAAACACCAATTACCAGTATTATAAGTAACGGACAGGTAGTTATAGATCCTTTAGAAATTAATAGAGCCTTTAGAGATTACTATGAAAAATTATATGATACCAAAAATGAACCTGATTTAACAAAACTAAATGGGTTTTTGAACGAACTATCTATACCGTGTATTCCAAATGAAAACAGGGAGATATTGGAGTCTAAAATTAGTCAAGAAGAAGTTGGGCTAGCCATTGATAATATGAAATCAGGAAAAAGTGCAGGACCAGATGGTCTTCCAGTTGACCTTTATAAAAAATTTAAGAATAAATTAATAAAACCTTTTTTGGAAATGGTTTTAGAAGCATTTCAAAATAATAATTTACCATCATACATAAATAATGCCTTAATTATACTGCTGCCAAAACCAGGTAAGCCCTCTAATAAATGTGAAAATATGAGACCAATAAGCCTATTAAACGCCGACCTTAAGATAATCTGTAAAAT
The DNA here is from genome assembly GCA_020510985.1 of Pholidichthys leucotaenia. Taxonomy (NCBI): domain Eukaryota; kingdom Metazoa; phylum Chordata; class Actinopteri; order Cichliformes; family Pholidichthyidae; genus Pholidichthys; species Pholidichthys leucotaenia. The sequence goes on along the minus strand of CM035837.1, from coordinate 36,311,072 downwards.
TTTAGCAAGACGAATACAAGAAATTTTACCAAATATTATTAATCGAGATCAGAATGGCTTTATAAAGGGTAGACAAGGCTTCCATAATGTAAGAAGACTATTTAATATTATTTATTTTAATAAAGAAGCACCGGATACAGCTCTCCTATCATTGGACGCCGAAAAGGCCTTTGATAGAGTTGAATGGCCCTTTCTTTTTGAAGTCCTACAAAGGTTTGGACTTGGAAATAATTTCATAAAATGGGTTCAAATAATATACAATAATGCTACAGCAGAAATCCTAACAAATAACAATATTTCAAAACCAATAAAAATCAATAGAGGATGTCGACAAGGCTGTCCACTTTCACCTTTACTGTTTACTATGGCAATTGAACCTTTAGCGATAGCGATACGTTTACATTCACAAATATATGGAATTAAAGTTGGACCAACAGAACATAAAATCTCCCTGTACGCCGATGATATAATTTTGTTTATGTCGAATCTAAAAAAATCAATTCCAACCTTGTTGAATTTAATAAAGAATTTTGGGGAAATATCAGGATATAAAATAAATAAAACTAAATCTTCAATATTAATGCTAAATGAGACCCAGAGAAATTACCCAGCCCCTGAGGTAAATCAATTCAATGTTGTAAATCAGTTTAAATATTTAGGAATCCAAATTATGCCTAAGCTAGAATCAGTCGCCAGTGTCAACTATGAAGCCTTAATGTCAGATATCAATGAGTTAACTCAGAGATGGATGTCACTACCAATGTCGATGATCGGGAGAATCAATATACTTAAAAGTAATATTTTACCTAAAGTACTTTATTTATTTCAATACATTCCCTTATCACCACCTTTAGATCTATTCTCAAGAATAAAAAAAAAGTTAGTGGAATTTATATGGAACAACAGGAGGGCTAGATTACGTTTGTCTTTATTATATTTACCATTTGATCGTGGAGGTCTGAAATGTCCAAATTTTATGTTGTATTATTGGTCGGCACAACTGAGGTCTATGACATATTATTTTTCATCAAATGATCTCCCTCACTGGACTGAAATGGAATCATACAATTTACCTTTACCTCTTCCCATATTCATATACTCAGACTCGGCAAAAAAATTACAAAAACAAGTTAAAAATCCATTTGTAAAGCATATGATCAAAATATGGTGTGAAGCTAAAAACTATTTAAAAGAACCACAGTTATTGTCACAATTTAGTCCAATATGGGGTAATCAATATTTTAAACCAGGGAGAGCGGACGCTGTATTTAAAGTATGGAATTTAAAAGGGATACAAAAGATTCAGGATTTATATTTGCCATGTGCAGACAACATAATGTCTTTTGAAGAGCTGAGGATCAAATTTAATCTCAATAGAACACATTTTTTTAAATATCTTCAACTTAGAAACTTTATTCGATCAAATCAAAATAAAGCTCTCACTCGACCTATTTATTCATCCTTGGAAAAAATGATGATGAAAGATAGTAAAAGAAAGGGTATTATTTCAGAGTTTTATAACTCATTGACACTATCTTCAAGTGAAAATTCACTGAAAAGATTAAACTACTGGAAAGAAGATCTGCAAATTGAAATTTCAGAGGAACAATGGGAATTGGCTTGTACAGAAGCTCAAACCAAATCAATAAATGTACGCCTTAAATTGATACATTTCAAATGGTTAATGCGGATGTATGTTACACCGGAGGAGTTAAATAGATATAACAAAAATATACCAGATACATGCACAAAATGCATGGAAAGTAAAGGAACCCTATTTCATTGTTTATGGGAATGTAGATTAATAAGAATGTTTTGGGAAGAGGTGAGGGTAACAATTGAAAAAATAATCTCAAAACAAATCATATTGAATCCTAAACTGTTTTTGTTGGGTCTGTACCCAGAAAAGCATAATTTTAATAAAAGTGAAAGAACATTCATAGACCTCAGTTTGCTTAATGCCAAAAAATGTATTGCACTATTATGGAAAAAGACTCATAGACCAGATGTGACTCAGTGGTTAAGACAGATGTTAACAAACCTTCCATTAGAAAGAATAACATATATACTGAAATCAAAGGAAATTGTGTTTGAGAATATATGGAGACCTTTTGTAAAAAATTTAAACATAACTCTTGAAGAAGAAGGTGAATGATGTGTGTGGACCTTGTAAATTCCAAACTGGTGAACATAATATGTATACTTATGTATTGGATTGTCTAGACTAAACAGAGGAGCATTGTTGAAGACTTGATTTTGTTGGTGGTTGTTGGTGTTTTTAGTGCATTTTTTTTTTTTGTAGTACTTTAGTGTTAGTGTTTGATTGTTTGTATCATGTTTGTTAAAAAAAAAAAAAAGGTTCAATAAAGATATTGTGGAAAAAAAAAAAGATGCTGGGATAGTTTCCAGCCCCCCCCCCCCCCCCCCCCCCCGCGACCCGAAAAGGATTAAGCGGAAGAAGATGACTGACTGACTGACTGGCATGACCTTAAAAAGGCGGTTCATGCTTGAAAACCCTCCAATGTGGCTGAATTACAACAATTCTGCAAAGATGAGTGGGCCAAAATTCCTCCACAGTGCTGTAAAAGACTCATTGGCAGTTACTGCAAACACTTGATTGCAGTTGTCGCTGCTAAGAGTGGGGGCGGGGTGGGGTTGGGGTAAGTGCGTGTCCAGACCAGAGATTCATAGGTTTAAAGTTCATTGACAAGATGTAGTAATGATTTACCTCTAAAGATGTATAGTAAGTTCAAACACTGGCTGTAGTGTTACATTTCCTCGTTTTGTTTGTGGTTTTATGGCGTTTGTCCTCACATGCGCTCCTGCAATGGGGTGCTTTTTGGACAGGCGGATGTTTTTCAACACAAACCCAGCACTTCGTACATGCGGTCAGGACAGAGACGTGGGAGACGTCCACCACGTCCACCACCCAGCAGGCTGGGGGAGATGGAGAGAGGGACGGTGTTGGAAACCTCGAGGATGAGTGTTTTTTTAAATCACACACTCTGTTTTGATATGTTCCTTTAATACTCACTGTAAACACAGAAATGAACGCGGTGCAGCGATTCATTTGATTGGCTAGACTGAGCGTTTGAACGCTAGTTTTTAATTTGATTGGTGAAATTGGCGGAAGTTGACAAGGATTGGCCAAAACTGCAGAAAAGTTGCGGTGATTGGACAAAGTTGCAAGTTTGTGCAACAGTTGCGCTGATTGGCTGATTTCGCGTGAAATGATGCAATCGCAACATCGCAAAATCCTGGAGGGACTGAATTCTGCAAAGATGAGTGGGCCAAAATCCCTCCACAGCACTGTAAAAGACTCATTGTCAGTTATCGCAAATGCCTGATTGCAGTTGTTGCTGCTAAGGGTGGCCCAACCAGTTATTAGGTTTAGGGGGCAATCACTTTTTCACACGGGGCCATGTAGGTTTGGATTTTTTTATTCCCTTAATAATAAACACCTTCATTTAAAAACTGCATTTTGTGTTTACTTGTGTCATCTTTGTCTAATATTTAAATTTCTTTGATGATCTGAAACATTTAAGTGTGACAAACATGCAAAGAAGTGAGAAATCAGGAAGGGGGGAAACACTTTTTCACACCATTGTATGTCATTTAACATATCAACACCAGGTAAGGTTAGTAACAGAACTACAACCATTATGACGAAATAGACAAAAAGCTTTCTTCATCACAATCAAATATACTGAGAGGCATTAAAACACAACATCCAAAGAAAACAAAATGCTGTATCAACGGATTATGTGCTTGATAACTGATAATATGTGTTAATGCATGTACAACTCAAAGCATAAAACTCCCCATCAGAGGATCTATGGGATGTTCTGTATCAGTGCGTACACAGTTGGGATCCTGCACCAATACATCATGCTGAGCTTGAGGCGGCACTGCTTTCTGAATGGGACCATATTCCTTGGCGTCAAATTAGTGGCACAGTCCCACAGAGAATTAAGGCTTTCCTGGCAGCAAATGGAGGTCTTTCTTTCACATACATACACACACACACGATATTAACGAATGATAAAATCAAGATAAACAATTCAGGATTAAGTTTTGTTGCATAGTTGTATGTCCAGATGATCTGAATGTGCACTAATAACCATTAGCTAGTAAACATTATGAAGTGTATCTTCATTTGTGTTTTGTTCAGTGACAACTTACGCCACTCTCTGAAACTGATACAGTGTTGCGTTTTTTATGCCTCAGTACTTATTGAAAGATATGGAGGGATAACTGTCATTCATTTCAGTCTGTGCCTGAAAAGTAAGATCCCTGTCTATATTGGAACTGCCTCAAATCTGTAAATCTGTAAATGATTTATCGTTATGGTAGACACAGCAGTGGTCTAATACGTTAAAAGTCTGCTGATGCAAAACAATACATCAAATGAACAGATCAGTTATCACGGCAATAGGTAATTTTAGCTCTCAACATTGTTTTTTTTTTAAATAAACTCTGATGTAATCTTTATTCATGACTTAGCTTCTGAACACATCTGATTTCTTCTGTGATTTAGAGCTGAACAGGAAACATATTCCCGCTGAGCTGTGACATGCACAGCGATATTTTAAAAATACTCTAGGCTGTCAAAGTAATCATTAGAAATGTTTTATCCCATTGTGGTTTAGTTCCAAGTCTGGTTTGATCATTTTGAGTCCAGCGATTGATGCCCAAAGCTTCTGTCACAGTAAAGAAGGAAAAACAAAAAATTATTGAGCCCCTTTAATGGTTGTTTGATTGCTGCCAGTATCTTTTATTCTAGTTTAAAGTCAATATTGTGAAGGCAGGTTTCATCGAGCGCTTGGCATTGACTCTCTGTTGAGATCGTCCCCGTAGAGATGCAGATTAAAGCTTTGAGATGATGTTCCAAGAACAAAAGGAAAGCTCAGCACACCCTCCCATGTACCACATGTTTATGTGTTTCAGCTTCCAGCAGAAATGGACAATGTCCATCCAAAATGACATTTCTTCCAATTCACAGCATTATCAGCCACCGGGCAGATTCACATGATGCTACACAGTTTTCACCCTCATTCATTCTCATTCTCCTTAAACTACAGACAGAAGAAAAAAGGCCCTCACTAAGAAAGGGATGGAGCCAACTGGACCCACTATTTATAATTGGATAGATGTGACAATGGAAATCTATGGATGAATTTTGTAAAACCTTTGATGAGACCAGACTTGTAAAAATAATTAATTGAAAGACCATCCATATTGATGTTGATCTTTTGATTTTGTCAAGTACATTGTCTCCCCTCAGAATGACAAGCGCATTATTGTAATAAGTACACAAATACGTTAAACCAAACTGCTACAGGTCCTTTACTCTCTTTACATGACAATATGATTTACCTTTCTGGATGTAAATAGTTTTACTGTACATCTGTTTTAAAAACATTCTGTAACAACGGTGGTATACAGTATATATATACAGTATGTTCTCTCACAGAATACTGTAAATGGTGAAAAACTGGCCTTTTGAAAACTGAAAATAAAAATAAAGTAAAAAACTACAGACAGAAAACTCTTCTCTTATCTCCATTGTTTCACTGCACTGCTCAGCTAAACCAACAGTCACACTTAACAAAATACAAACAATAACTGCAGTATAGCAATTTTTGTGTAGGAAGAACAAAGTGTCTAGCCACGTTTCCACGACAGGAACAAGGAACCAGTTTTAGGGGACAGGAACTTGATAAGCGGCTTGTTAAGTCCTGTATCTGGGGGTAGGACCCATCGGTTTCTAGGGGAGCTGTTAGTGATGTAATTGTTTGACAGTTTCGACCGCAATACAGTGCGGTAAAGTAAAATACATATAAAATATGTTGAAATTACACTGAAATAATTATGCATGAAATGAATGTAGAATGGAGTGCATGGGACCAACATGCCAACGTTGTTGTTTAATGATTGTGGAGAGGAACTGCATAGCTGCAAAAACAGCACCAGTGGGGGCTTTGTACCCGACTGACTGATGGTGTGGATCCACTCTCTGGCTGCTGACAGCCTGAGCTGCCAGCCTTGTTTCTCGCCTCTCCGTTGTGTCCGTGCTACCCCGATGCATGTGTGGCTGCATATGATATATAATCGATCTGGCTGATCCGCTCCACAATCATGATGGTATTAACTTTTAAAATTTTAAGCATTATACAGCATAGCTGTGCAAGCACAGCGGGAAAAGCACTAGCTGGACCACACATCCCGATGAAATACAGCGGTAACGGCTGGTGTTATGTGCTGTGCCAATCCGCTGTAAAGCTCATGTCCTCCCAACGCTCACACTGCGTGGCCACATATGCCGAGTGACTGGTCAGACCCTCCACAATCAGCACTATATCATAAATTTAAGCCTTATTAGATCTTCACTATTATTCTTTTCTGGTCAAATTTGGCAATTCTGATTTCCTTCAGTTTTTGGGGCCGCTCTGAATTCACCCTTGGGGATCCAGGCTGTAATTGGGCACTTCTGACTACTTTTGATTTTACCTTAATATTTCATATTAAAAACTGTTTACCTTGCCTTGTTTGGTGTCATTTGTTTCAGCACAACCTCACATGTGTGAAGTCAGTTATTTTTTCATTTCTGCATACTGTATTAACACATTGGACCTAATATCACACAAAAAACATAAAGTTTGAATATGAAAAAGTTTGATTTGTTACTGTGAAACCCACAAACATATCTAACAAACCATATTTATAACTCGGGATGCAAATACAAATTGTAAATTTTAAAAACTTATGTAAAAATTTAGCAAACAAAGTTATATACAATTATTTACATGAAAATGCAGGCAGTGCTCAGGCGTTTTTTGTACAAGTATTTACAAAACAATCCTGTGTCACAAAAAGATGACAAATTATTTGTGCCACTCAAAAAAGCAGTTCTGTCCACAACACAGAGGGCCACATCACCTTGTGTGCACAACACTTTCAGCTGATTTGACCACTTTTTTCCGTTTTGTAAAATGACAAAAAATGACAAATATAAGTTTTACTTATACTGTATTTGTACTTATATTTGCACAAGTTACATTTATTTTACTTATATATATATATACGTATATACGTATATATATATATATATATATTTAGAGAGCGAGATATTTAAAATTTAAATGTCCTGTAAGTGCAGCACGGCACACATCATCACCCCAAGTGACAATATGTCATTATCAGCTGATCTGACCATTTTTTTCTGTTTTGTAAAATCAAGTCAAGTAAAATGACAAAAAATTACAAATATATGGGAAGAAACGCGACACCTGCCCATTCCACCTTTACACACAGGTAAATATTTTTGTACTATAAAATTAAAACCATTTTTCCGTGTATACATGGTCTATCAACATAAAACAAATGTGTTTTGAATCCACACTTTCCTTTTGTTTCATTCTCCGTTTTTACCATTTTTTTGCTACTCCAAACGCGCACCAGACATGACAAAAATATTCGGAAAAGCATGACAGTAATTATTTTCTCATAACTCTGGTTTTACTTGCCTTATCAACACAGTTTAAAAACTGGGAGAGAGTTTTAAATCTCCACTTTTGACACAAGCTGAAACGGTGGAGCTGCAATGCTATGTGTTTTTGCTGTCATCCTAAAATGGCCATGTGATGCTATTGCGCATGCAGGTGGTCCGATCCCCAAGGGTTAACCACCCCTGACCAGGGCCTTATTTCATCCCGTACGACTTCCTAAACACTTTTCCTTTTGGAGAGGTTCCTGTAGTGTAGACACACACCACAGGGAAGTTCCGGTAAAACTGGTTCCTAGTTCCTGTAGCGGAAACAGGGTTCATATTTTTTAGATAGTATCATAAATATAAACAAAGACACAATGACAGCAAGCCATGACCATACAAAGGTGTAGGTAAAGGAATCAAAACATATGTAATTACCTTAGTTTCTTTATTTACACATGCACACATCTAAAAAAAATAGAATAATGTGATTTGTAATTTAATTAAAATAAAGCCATAGTGTCCCATTTCTGCAATCCAGTTGACAGTTTATGTCTGAGGTGCAGAGCTCATTTCTGGGTGTGTCCAAGCCCATTTCACTATTACAGCAGTGCAAAAATGAATTTTGCACCAAGTGCAAAAAGTGCAAATAGGCTGAACTGTTATTAAGAGGTGTATTTTGGGGGTAACTTGAAATAACTTGAAATAAACCAATCACTGTCTTTGCTCTTCCTTCCTTTAATAAAAAGGGGCACAAGATCAAAGGCATGACACTAATATGACGGGGATTAAATGCCAGGACAAATCCATTTTGCGCTGAGGACAATGTGGGCTGATTCACAAAGTGAAAATGCATTTAAGGGAAAAGAGCTTAGGAGGTGCTTTATAACCTCCTTCTCCATAGCCCTGTTTGCACTGGAGAGACTTGATCATAATTACACATGGATGAGAGCTGTACAGTACAGAAATTATGCCAATCTTTCTCTTTGTCCATGATGTTGACAGCAACTACTAACAATTCCTTGAGTTAAATTATCACAAACTTCATTCAAACTTCTTTTTAAATTGAGAAAGAGCGAGCCTGAGGTCTACTAATGTTTTGTCCTCTAATGAATGCAAAATTGTTGTGTTTTAACTCAAAAAAACTGTTGGGATACTTTAATTTTGAATCATTCTGCTAAAAGAATGACAGTGAATAAGGATAAAAATTTTTTTAAAAAATCATGAATTAGAAACTGTTATGATCTGGTGAGCGCACTCCCCCTCCTGTCCTGTGGGAGGGTCCCCAGCTCCGCAGGTAATCAATACATTGCGTGAGTGGACGCACCTGCTGTCTCTTCGCTGCCAGCGCTTAAAAGGACCAGTTTGTGAACACTCCAGAGCTGGCTCGTTGGGTTGCTGCCATCTCCCCCTACAGTTGATAGTGCTATGAGATGACTGTTGTTGTGAAATGGCGCTATATAAATAAAGTTGAATTGAATTGAATTGAATTGAATCTCGGCGGTGTGTCCCCGGGGGTTCATTGTGCGTTCACCTGCTCCTTCATTATTGTCTTCACTCCAGATCGCCTATCTCCACCCGGTCAGATATCTCACCAGCCCTACTCATCCTTGCCTTCCTGGGTTCCTCGTCAGGCTCTCTGCTCTCACTCATAAAAGTTTTTTTTCCCCTTTGATTCATTATTACCTGCCTCCCTCCTCGCTCTAATCTGCGCTCGTCTCCCTCCTTAAACTGTGCTCTAGTCTGGCGAGTGAGGTGTTGTTTCCGCTAATTTTGCTCCAACTCTTTTCAATAAAATTGTGTGTAAAACTTTGCCTCTCTGCGCTGTGTTGCACGTGGACTGATATTACTAGTAATGACAGACTGATGGATGTTAGCTTCGCGGGCAAGAGGCGGAGCACACCCTGGACAGATTGCCAATGAATGAATGAATGAATAAATGAATGAAAAATTGGGTAAGGGATTATGACAGATTTTTACAAAATCAGTCTGTGAAAATAAGGGACACATAAATTCTAGCCCTGGTGTAGTAACAGGCATACATACACATTCATGCCATCTAAATGTGCTACTGAAATAGGGGTTGATAAAGCGCTGCTGATTTTAGACTTGCTTTTTCATAATCAAAGGTGCATTGACAGGGAATGTACCAAAATACCAACATGCTGAACTTTGCACCAATTCTCACCCACTTTAAATGAGTCCCGTCCATCAAGCGCAAGGTGTGCTCACAGTCATTTCCTAATTAGATGGAGAGGGTGCACAGTGTAAAATCAAACAATGTGCTGACAGAAACGAACAGAATATTTCATGCATCACCCTTACTAACAGAAGTAATAAAAAGCAGAATGAAACTCACTTAAAAATAGCATCTCAATGGAATAAACAGCAGACTTAAATTTACAGGCTGAGTCAGAGGGTGAAGAATGCAGACTATGGTTTAACCACGAGCATCACACTTTTGGAAGAAAAGCCCAGTTTCAAATCAGCATATTTAAACCATTCCTGCTGCAGAATAACCCTGTGACTAAACATTTTAAGATCTATGATTTATATAACAAGAGCACTGTGAGGCAAGTGCAATAACCCCCGTCCCAATCAGTCCCTCTAGGATTTCCCAGGATGTTTTTATGATTGCTGTGGCCCAAAATGCCTGAATTTGCGGGAGCTTTTTTAAAAAGTTGCGATAAAAGTTGTGATGTTTTTAGAGTGTTTTTACACTAAAAGCTGTTGGAAGAATTACAAATTTTAAAGCAATTTTTTTTTCCAGTTTACTGCAGTGATATTCTATATAGGGCAGTGCGGTGGTGCAGTGGTTAGCACTGCACCAGCACAGCAACTCACCCTTGGCCATGGGATCCCTGGTTCGATCCCAGCCCCTGACCAACAGTGATCTGTGTGGAGTTTGCATGTTCTCCCCGTATCTGCGTGGGTTTACGCCGGGATTTCTCCGGTTTCCTCCCACAGGCCAAAAACATGCAGGTTAGGTTAACTGGAGACTCTAAAGTGGCCCTAGGTGTGAATGTGTGTGTGAATGGTTAAGGGATAGCGCCGTACCGTGGCTGCTTCATCCATCCAGGTGGATGCCCTCAATTTCCCCTCTGGGGATCAATAAAGTATACAAAATAAAAAAAAATAAATAAAAATCAAATAACAATGCAAGAAAAACACAGGATTGTCAAAAATTTCCTATGACAGTGATTTGTAAATTAAGCAGAAACTTCTGCTATACAGAAAAACTCTTTTGTGCAACAGCAAATACAGACTTTAACACAATATCCATTACAACAGCTAAATTGCATTGAATGCATGTTAAAGAGTAGAGATTTGGAAATTATTAGCAGCACCTTCATTTGAAAACTCCTTACGGTCCCCAACTACTCTGCCCTGTATTGTCTGTGTTTTTCTGAAAAAACAAAACAAAACTACAATACGACAATATTCTCTCTCTTTCTGTGCCTAACTCCTACCTGTCTATCTGCTGCACGTCGGTCTTGACACACACACTTGTCTCTTCAGACACACATCTTTCATTTACGGCGGGATGGCTGGGGGGGGGGTGTGTGTGTGCGTTTGTCCGTCCAGACTGGAGATTCACAGTTTTAAAGCTTATTGATAAGATGTAGAAATGATGTTACCTCTAAAGATGTACAAAATGTTCAAACACTGGCTGTAGCGTTAGATTTGCTCATTGTGTTTGTGGTTTTACGGCATCTCTCCTTCTGCGCACTCCCGCAATAGGGCGGTTTTGGGGCAGGCAGACATTCTTCAACACAAACCCAGCGCTTTGTACACACGGTCAGGACGGAGACGTGGTAACACGTCCACCGGCAGGCTGAGGGAGACGGAGGAAGGGACAATATTGGAAACCTCGCGGGTGAGTGCTTTTTTTTTAAAAATCGCACACGCTGTTTGCTGATATGTTCCGTTAATACTCACTGTAAACACGGAAGTGAACACGGTGCAACGATGCATTTAGTTGGTTAGACTGAGCGTTTGAGTGCCAGTCAGAGACAAATTTGACTGGTGAAACTGGCGGCGCGGTGGAGCAGTGGTTAGCACTGCGGCAGCACAGCAACTCACCCTTGGCCGGGGGATCCTGGGTTCGATCCCAGCCCCCGACCAACAGTGATCTGTGTGGAGTTTGCATGTTCTCCCCGTGTCTGCGTGGGTTTACTCCGGGATTTCTCCGGTTTCCTCCCACATGCCAAAAACATGCAAGTTAGGTTAATTGGCGTCAAAACTGGGGATTCTAAATTGTCCTTAGGTATGACTGTGAGAGTAAGTGATTGTCTGTCTCTCTGTGTTGGCCCTGCGATGGACTGGCGATCTGTCCAGGGTGTACCCTGCCTCTCGCCCTAAGATGCTGGGATAGGCTCCAGCCCCCCGCGACCCGAAAAGGATTAAGCGGAAGAAGATGAATGAATGAATGAATGAAACTAGCGGAAGTTGACAAGGATTGGCTAAAATTGCAGGAAAGTTGCGGTGACTGGACAAAGTTGCAAGGTCACGCAATAGTTGTGCTGACTGGCTGATTTTGCATGAATTGACATGATCGCAACATCGCGAAATCCTGGAGGGACTGCCCAATATGTTACTGAAGGAAAGCAGTTTCAACTTTTCCTACAATTATTGGGGCAGAACCAAATTATCATCAGCCTATCATCCATGAATATACAACAAAAGTAGTTGTATACAACTACTTTTGTTACATGCCATTTTGTTACACAACTACTACAGCTTACATGCCATTTTGACTGTGACACTTCAGGGTCACAGGGTGAACGTGTTTACAAAGTTTGGTGACCCTAGCTTTACTCATTGTATGGTAATAGAGCACTGGTAATGACAACCTTGACCTTTGACCTTTTGACCCAAGACCTATTGTCACAGTTCAGGGTCACAAGGGTGAGCCTGTGTACCAGGTTTGATGACCCTAGCTTTATTCATTCCATAATAACAGTGCAAATGAAATTGTAACCTTGACCTTTGACCTTTTGACCCCAAACCCATAGTCATTTCAGGGTGTAAGCTGTCCAAGATTTGTCTTAGAGACAACTATCACGTCGATTTGAAAAGCCTACATCATTTCTTTCAGTAGTTATCACATTTACAAGATTTACGGAAAAACTGACCTCTGACCTTCACCTCAAGGTCTATAATTCCTGTCAAGATCATCTGATCAGAGTCTATTTGCAATATGCACATTATCAATGTATATCAAACCTCAGTACCAAGTTTCAAAACATTTGGAACAAAAGTGTAGAAGGAGTTGGATGTCACAAAAGTGAGACAGACTGACTGATGTAGGGCCCGCCCCATAACAAAATCCCCCTTCTGTCTTCATCGGGGGATAAATACTGCAAACTCTATAGAGGCCAAAATGGAACACAGTGTATTAAAGGTAAATGTACATCTCTGACATTTTTAATTAATGTCACAGAGTGAAAAATAAGGCACGAGGAAATATGGGTGCATGTCTTGGTATCTTTCTTCCTCTCGCCAACTGCCCCTTGAGGCAGAATTATCCTCTGAGTGGAGACATGAATGTCCTGAGGCTGTGTGTGCAGAAGATCATGTGTGTGAATGAGTGGTGTGTACAGTGAGAAGGGTCATATAGCTCACTCTGTATCTCAGACTCGTCAGTGACTTCCCACACCAAAGAACTCAAACTGATCCGACATGCCAGCAGGCTGAGAGACCTCCTAATCTAAATGCATGGTTACTGTACAGTAGTGCTGCAACTACTGATTACACAACATAACAAAAATAATTTTTTTGTAACTTGTCTGTGTTTTTTCAACTGATTTAAGACAATTTTGCACCGCTGAATCTGAAAATGACATCCATTTCTCTCGATTAGGTCAGGTTTTTATGCTAAGTTATAAGCAGTTGTACAGCAGTTGTACAGTTGTACTGTAAATTGAATAGTAGACACTGATAAAGGTAAGTACATGTAAACTGAATGTTACATCATCATTGTTCAAAATTCAGAGAATTTCAAGAAATAAAAAAGAATTTTGCATCATATAAAGCGAAAATACCCGTACATGTAAACAGAAATGTAAAAAAAACATGTGGCCATAGTTCAAAAAGTTGACCTGATTGAGCAAAACCAATGTGATTTCTGGATTCAGCACATCAAAATTGTCCTAAATCAGCTAAAAAAAACTTAGACAATAAATATGGTGTTGACCAGTGTTATTTTGTACCTCCGCCAAAGGAGCAGGTAATGTTTTTAGTGGTGTTGGTTTGTTGATTTGTCTGTTAGTGTCATGAATCAGTTCTGACTTATTATTGACTTGCCCTGTTTTCCATCAGGTGCATCAGGCAGCTGTTTGGGTCCTTCGCTCCCTGACAGCTTGGGCACGCCTCCTCCTCTTGTCAGTGCCATCAGCTGTTTCTCATTACGGTTGTTCACACACATACACACACTCACTCCATTCATTCCTATTCACACGCTCATACACTCACCCATGCACACCAGGGATCAGTTGTGTTCAGCCCACGCATTCACACACCGGCAGTCTCTTCCCTCGTGAGTTTTATTATTATAAAAACGCTGCGCTGGCAGGAAGAGACCGTCGGAGCATTCACCGCAGTACATGGCAGCGAGTTTCTCCACATGTGCGCATTCAACCCCTTCATGTTGTTCAGCCAGTCATGTCAAGTTTGGTTAATCCCTTGATGTTAGCGGGACTCTGTTTACTCCTTCATCCTCCAGACTGCACGGACAGCCCCGGATCGCTCCAGTCCCATAAGTTTCATGTTTGCCTTTCTCCCTGTGCCGACAGCAGCCCTGCGGCACTAGGGAATTTCTCCGCCGGGCTGTAGAGCATCCGGGTGGCGTTCCTGCATGTCTGGTGGCCTAATCCCACCATTTCAACCCTCTGTATTTGTGTGGTTACTGGACTTGTTAATTTGTTGCAGTTTATGTTAATAAATGGCATGTTCCACTCCAGCGCTTGAGTTTTTCATTCCCTCCCTCGTGCGCAGCATTATGGCGCACGAGGAATCATGACAGTTGGTTTGTCTTGGTTTATCCGCTTTGAGTGGTGGCTGCATTTTGTCGTGGTGCTCAGAAATGAAAAACGTTCAACTTTTCAGACTACTGTACAACTGGACTCGTCAATGTCCGACCTTTATAAGCAGCCAATCAGAATTAAGGAAGAGCAGGACATAAAACATCAGTACAGAAAGACGAGAATGGGAGGTGTTGATGGAGAGGCTGAACTTTGCTGAATCAAACAACCCGCTACTCTTTGATCTGACATTAAAAGGATATCGTAATCAAAATTTGAAAGCAAAGGCTTGGAGGAACATGTCCGCATCTGTCAACATGCCAGGTGAGTGTTGGTGCCTTTGTCATGGTCATATTTCTCACAAGTTTGTTGCGGTAGATAATATGGATAGCATATGAATTTGTAGTTGATAACTGCAAAATAATGGAATGATACCACACTGTTGTGTAATACTGCTTAATAATTGTGAACCTTGTCAGTAAACTGTAAGGGAAAAGAGAGGAGAAAAAACAAAACAAAAACCAACCTGAAAGATTCAATAGAATATAGGAGAGAGGTGAGCACCGGATGGCCGCACCTTGGACACAGTCCAAGGATGGATAATTTTTTCACACATAAGGAGTTGTTCAGAACTCCTTATACAAAGATACAGAGTGATGATAATCAATTCAGGTGGCAGTAATGCACCTGTAAGCTGGTTGCCAACCGCCAATCAAATCTAAAAGAAGAAGAAGAAAGATTCAATAAACCATGATGCTGATTTAAGGTGGAAGTGGCCCAGCCCCAGTGTATGGCCAGTACAATTATGACAGTCTTTTTATTATTATTATTATTATTGTTATTATGTAGTGATATAATGTAGTCATATTGTTTTTGCTGTCATTTCTCTGTCTGTTAATAATAATAATAATAATAATGGATTGGATTTATATAGTGCCTTTCATTCAAATTTTCAGGAAAGGTGTGTAACGGCACACTCAACATATGATTAGATTTTGGTGATGATCTCAAAATACATACCTCCACCAAGTTTATCTTCTCACAGAGTGTTAGCAACAATACTCCAAAACTACTGGATGGATTTGGATGAAATTTTCACCAGAGGTGGTTTTTGGGCTACAGCTAAATACATTACATTTTGGTGATGACCTGAGAATGCATACCTCAGTCAAGGCTCTTATCTTTCACAGTGTGTTAGCAACAATACTCCATAACTAATGGACAGACTTTGATGCAATTTTCACCAGAAATGGCTATAGGCCTACACACAAACTCATTACATTTTGGGGGTGATCCATGAGGGACAGAAGAAGCCTTGGTGGAGGTCTGCGCTCTCTGAGTGCTATCTAGTTTTTTGATTAGTTGATGAATTGTGGACATTTTTTTCCTTCAGAAATTAGCTATTTTAATTTTTTCCCTTGTAAATTTGTGATTTTCTTCCCCTCCAAAACTGGTTATTTATTTCCCTTAGAAATGTTTTTTTTTCCTCTCATTTTTTTCCTCAAATTTACAGCATTTTCATAATGTGGATTTTTTTCCCTCTTAAGTTTGCAACTTTTTTCTTTTTTCTTTAATTCCACTGATAAATTTCAAACTTTTGTTAGATTTTTTTTCTCATAAACTTGCAACTGTTTTTTTTTCTTTTAAATTTGCAACTTTTTTCCTCTGAAATTTGTGACTGTTTTCCTCAGAATTTTTTCCCCTCATGAGTTGAAAATGGGTGGAAAAGGGTGTGTAGGATATTAGTCGCTTATCAGTTAGTTGTCACTTAATTTTCTGTCGATCAACCAGTGTGGTTGTGTGTGTGTGTGTGTACTAGGACTGCACAATTAACTGAATCACAATCCGCCTCTGCATTACATACTCACACAAAATGCTGCCATTTAGATTTAAATAGTATAAATGTTATTTTTTTAAACAGCACTTTGCAAACTTTCTTTTTTGAATTTTTATGCAACTTCAATATTTGAGTTGAGAAAACAAATAAAAATAATCAATCTACATTGCATTTTCCTTGACAGCAAAGCAAACAGACTCATAAAATCATCCATTAAAAAATTCTAGCTATGAATAATTGGAATGACATTCCAAATAACAATAATTGAGGCCAAAATCACAATTGCACATTTTTCTCAAATTGTGCAGCACTAGTACATACAGATAGAATAATCATTATCCAGAGATAAATGACACGAATAATATTCACAGTCACGTCATAGGTTCAGCCTAACTGAATAGCCATGCAGATACACATCCTTACAGTTGACACTGATGACTTTTAGGATTCGGATGAAACTGAACATCCAATCATCAGCAGCTGATGACACTTACACTCTCGGATGTATTTTTATCCACCTGCCTCAGCTCACAGTCCTTTAGGTGTGTTTGAAGAGACTTTGCATGACAAGAAATGCTGCTATAAAAACATTTGACACAAAACGAAATCACATAAAAGCAGTGACAGAGCATGCTAGTATTTTCCTAAAATAGCTGCTTATTTTTAGGAATGCTGGTGTCTTTTTATGGAGCTCTTAATAAACTTTACATCTGGCTGTGGGCCTCATGCTTAGGGACTGCATGTCATGTCAACATGAAATACACTCATCCTTTGATTAATCGATACACATTAACCATTAACCAACAGATGCACAGTGGCAGCTGAGCCTTCTGTGTGTTTTAGGATGAAAGCCTGTGTGTGTGGTCAAATTGAACTCAGAAGGATGACAGTTATCTCAGTGTCCTGATTTTACAGAGTGAAAGTTAATGCCTCTGAAATAGAAACATCTAATTATCACAACCAGAACAGCGAGCTCCTCACACATGGTTAAATATAACTGTGTGAAGTCTCCAACTTGTAACAACACCAAGCTGAACTGTTACGGAGCTAATCAGGTTAGCTAACTGGCAGTCAGAGACAAGCAGATTTTCTGTTGTGAGAAACTGGATTCAGCCGATTTCGGTTCAGAACACTGACAGGTAACATGAAGACGAGAACCAAAGCATCAAGGTGAGAAAATTAGCTTAAATGGACAAACTGATAACTGCTGTGTGGAACATAGGTTTCCCTTCTGTCTGAAGAACACAATAAATGGTCTGTATAGATCTGTCATGCAAGCAGTTATAAGAATATCAACACTGAACACTACCTTGTTTTATCTATACAATTTGATGACCCCTTCATGTATTTCTTTTAGTCTTTCAACATGGGCCTGACTTTGAATTAGATTACGATGGAGGTAACATACAAAAGGTTCATTCAGACAGTACATACTGGGCCCAACTTACTAAGATACCAAATCGCAAGTACCAAATTTTGTCCACTTTCATGAAAATTGTTTCCTTTGTTGGCATGTTTGAGGGTAGGAGCATACAGGTGGAGGCAGGGTATTTAAATGAGGATTTAACGTCTTTCACTCTGTCCGCCATGGAGAGTTTGGAGAATGATCCCTAAGAGCGTAAAAGGAAATTCAATCCAGGGGAAGAAAATATGTTCGTGGAAAATGGAAATAACCCCTTTGTTGAACTACAGCAAAGCCCTCAACAACCAAATAACACGGCTTCTGTCTTTCCATGCCAAAGCTAGAATTCTGTAGGTCTTTGGCTACCCAGTAGAGAGGAATTTTGGGCAGACACATATACATGGAGTCCTTAAAAAAACCCAAGTGCATGTAACCCAATAGAGGGTATGCGTATAATGTCACCAAATAGAACTCTTGGCAGTTAAAAAACACTGAGTGGCAAAAATGAATGGCAGCATTAGGGTGTATGCAGTAAAACACAAAAAATACACAGTATTCAATCACTGCAGTACACAGAGTGCCTGCTTGCACTGTGGAGAGCTAATCTTCAAGATTCAAAGATTTTATTTGTCAATACTACTATATGTACAGGACATACAGGAGAATTGAAATGGCGTTTCTCTCTCTCTTCAGTGGTGTGCACAATACAAAAAAGAAAAAGGAATAAGGCTGGAAAAAAACAAAACAAAACAACAGCAGTCTATGCACAGTAATGCAACTCATACTGCAAATGGCGACAAAAGATAGACCCAGATCTCCCATAGTGCAAACAGAGATAAACAATTAATGATGATGAAACCCAGCAATCCGATAGAGAAAACTAGTGATGTAATACCCATAGTTGCAGTTCAATGCGGTAGTGTAGGTGCAGATAGCAACAGATAGGACGGCATATAATCAGTATTGCAATGATAGACAGACAGAAGCAGATATGGCATTTGTGCAAAAGGGTGCAGTTAAAGTGCAGAGACATATGGCAGCAAATGTATTGTTGGTGTGCCAGTCTTTCTGTGTCAACAGCTGAGGTAGTTTTTTTGTGGGTGAGTGCGTTACGGACCAGGGGGGTGAACAGAGTTCAGGGTCCTGATGACCTGATGAACAAAGCTGTTTAGCAGCCTTATGGAGCGGGCCTGGAGGCCCCGGTACCTTTTCCCCGAGAGCAGGAGGCTAAAGAGGGAGTGTGAGGGGTGGGAGGTGTCGCCTGCGATGTTGATGGCTCTGCGGGTGAGGCGGGTGAGGTAGATGTCTGAGAGGGGGGCAGAGGGGCACCGATGATCTTGCTGGCTGCTTTCACTGTACACTGTAGTGTCTTCCGGCAGGAGGCAGTGCAGCTTCCATACCACACCGTGATGCAGCTGGTGAGGATGCTCTCAGTGGTGCCCTGGTAGAAGAGCACATGATGGGGGGTGGGACTCGTGCTCTCCTCAGTTTGCAGGGGAAATGGAGGCGAGTTTGAGCCTTCTTGGCCAGTGATGTGGTGTTGTTGGACCAGGAGAGGTCCTCGGAGATGTGCACCCACAGGAACTTGGTGCTGCTCACCCTCTCCACAGCTGCACCATTGATGGTCAGAGGGGGCTGCTGTGTGTGACCCCTCTTTAAGTCAACCACAGTCTCCTTAGTTTTTCCCACGTTCAGGAAGAGGTTGTTGTCTTTACACCACTGGACCAGTTGGTTCACCTCATTTCTGTAGCTGACCTCCTCGTTGTTGGTGATGAGGCCTACCACCGTCGTGTCGTCCACAAACTTGATGATGTGGTTGGTGTTGTAGGCTGGTACGCAGTCATGGGTCAGCAAGGTGAAGAGCAGCGGGCTGAGCACGCACCCTTGTGGGGCCCCTGTGCTCAGTGTGATGGTCTGGGACGTGTTGCTGCCAACCCACATGTTCTGTGGCCTCCCTGTGAGAAAGTCCAGCACCCAGTTACAGAGAGAGGTTTTGAGTCCCAAGTGTCTGAATTTTTGTATCAGGTGCTGGGGATGATTGTGTTGAATGCTGAACTGAAGTCCAAGAACAGCATTCGCACATAGGAGTTCTTTGAGTCCAGGTGGGTGAGGGCTGGATGGAGAGCAGCAGCGATGGCATCTTCTGTGGATCTGTTTGACCTGCATGCAAACTGAGATGGGTCGTGGGAGGGAGGCAGGATGGACTTGATGTTCTGCATGACCAGCCGCTCGAAGCATTTCATTATAATGGGGGTCAGTGCTACAGGCCGGTAATCATTGTAGCTGGATGGGACGGGCTTCTTCGGGACTAGTATTATGGTGGCAGTTTTGAAACATGTGGGGACTGACATGTTTCGGGACCCAGGAGACAGACACTGACACGGGCAAATTAGTAAACAATAATCTTTATTAGAGTGAAAGGGTGTGTAGTGCAAGCGTGAGCGTGTGGATAGTATCCTAGTCACTGGAACTGAGCACTCTGGACGGAGACCCGGCAACCCTGGAACATATAAGCACAGACCATTACTTTTGTCCCACGCTAATGACAAGCTATCAGTAGTGAGGCTTACTTGGGAGAAGTGCAGGTTACGTCCTGCTGAGAACCAGCGGCCGTGCAACGTGGAGGTGAAGGCGTCCGGTAACGAGCTGGGGCTTCCACCTGTGACTGAGACGAGGACAGGTCTTCCAGTGACTCCGGCTGTGACACCACAGACCGGGGCGATGACAAACCAGCTGATGACAAGACGAGTGATTCCACAGAACGTGGTGACGATGATAGTCCAGACGATGACAAGGCGGGTGATTCCACAGAGCGTGGTGACCATGACAATACAGACGACGACGAGGTGAGTGATTCCACAGAGCGTGGTGACGAGGACACAACAGATGATGATGACACAAACTCCACCGGTAACGGTGGCCAGTACTCCTGTAACTGATACAGTAATAATTCAGGAATTTGTGGAGC
Source organism: Pholidichthys leucotaenia (assembly GCA_020510985.1). Classification (NCBI taxonomy): domain Eukaryota; kingdom Metazoa; phylum Chordata; class Actinopteri; order Cichliformes; family Pholidichthyidae; genus Pholidichthys; species Pholidichthys leucotaenia. The sequence goes on along the minus strand of CM035837.1, from coordinate 36,290,354 downwards.
CAGACGTACCGGTAGTCGTGGTGGTAGCGAGCCGCTACGTGAGCGAGTTGGCGTAACCCCGTCAGCTGGGGACGCAGGTCCGCCGCCAAGGGAGTCCACCTGTGCACAGGGGTAGAGGTTAGGAGTAGAGTAGCAAACAGCTCTCTTACGTGCTTGACTTTGAACTGATGTCCTTGACGAGGCGAGAGACGTTCTAGACGAGGCCAGAGAAGATTCTGACGAGGCAGTTCCTGACGAGACAGCTTCAGACGAGACAGCTTCCGACAAGACAGCTTCTGACGAGACAGCTTCTGACGAGACAGCTTCTGATGAGACAGTCTCTGACGAGGCAGTTCTTGACAAGACAATTCCTGACGAGACAGCTTCTGACGAGACAGTTTCTGACGAGGCAGTTTTTGAAAAAAACAATTCTTGACGAGACAGACTCTGACGAGACAAGAGAATACCTTGACGAGGCCAGAGAACGGAGTTCTGGTTCTTTCTCAGACGAGGAGGACAGACGACTCCGTGCCGGGCTGTCAGCAACGCTGGCTTTTAACAGCTGCTGATTAACCCCTGTGGATCTGTGCGCAGCTGGAGTTAATGATGCTAATGACGGCCCAGAGGCCGCCATGACAGTACTCCCCCCTCTAGCAGTGCCTCCAGGCACCTGCCCAATCCTACCTGGATTCGCCCGGTGAAAGTCGCGAATCAGCTGCTTATCCAAGATCAACGCTGGGCGAATCCAAGACCTATCCTCCGGTCCAAAGCCCTCCCAGTCCACCAGATACTGAAGGCCACGACCCCGCCTACAAACATCCAAGATGGCAGTCACCCCCCAGGCCGGATGGCCATCGATCATCCTCGGGGGTGGGGGTGCCGCGGGAGCAGGGCACAGGGGGTCAGAGACATACGGCTTGACCTGGGAGACATGAAAGGTGGGGCAGATACGCATCGAAGAGGGGAGAGACAAGCGCACAGACACAGGGTTAACAATACGATTAATGGTGTAGGGACCAATAAAGCGTTTAGTCAGCTTACGCTTTTCAGCCCGCACACCAATATTCCGGGTAGATAACCAAACCTTCTGACCCACCTTATACTCCGGGGCGGGTCTCCTATGCCGGTTGGCCACCAGGATATTACGTTCAGTAGTTTTCAACAAAGCTTTGCGAGCGAGGAGCCACACTCGCCGGCAGCGTTTAATATGTGCCTGGACAGAAGGAACCGCTACCTCCTTCTCCTCCTCAGGAAACAACGGAGGATCAAACCCACAAGAGGCTTTAAACGGGGAGACGCCCGTGGCCGTGGAGATCGTAGCGTTGTGAGCGTACTCAATCCAGGGCAGGAACTTGCTCCAGGAAGATGAGCAGGAGGAGATGACACAACGGAGGGCGGCTTCCAGCTCCTGATTAGCCCTCTCACACTGACCATTACTTTGGGGGTGATAGCCAGAAGAGAGGCTGGCAGTGGCTCCTAGTGCCGTGCAGAAGGCCTTCCAAACTTGAGATACAAACTAGGGTCCTCGATCGGACACAATATCCGCAGGGATGCCATGAAGACGTACCACGTGTTGCACCAGGAGGTCCGCAGTCTCCTGGGCCGAAGGCAGACTCCGAAGTGGCACAAAATGGGCCGCCTTCGAAAACCGGTCCACAATGGTTAATACTGTGGTGTAGTCATCTGAAGTGGGTAACCCAGTCACAAGGTCCATTGCTACATGAGACCAAGGGCGTGAAGGAACAGGTAACGGATGTAGTAAGCCTGCCGGGGGAGATGACAATGTCTTCCCGGTGGCGCACTGAGCGCAGGCCCGGATGTAGCCAACAACGTCCTTCCGCAACCCTGGCCACCAGAAGGTCCTTTGAAGAAGATCCACAGTCCGACCCACTCCAGGATGACAAGCCAACTTGGAAGCGCGACCCCACTCAATCACCTTGCCTCGGACAGCGCGTGGAACAAACAAGCGGCCCGGGCCCACCCACCCCCCCCCCCCCAGGGTCCGGCTCAGTCTTCTGGGCCTGGCGAACCGTCTTGCAGATTCCCCAGGACAGGGCGCCCACGACGCAGGAAGGCGGCAGGATAGGGGTCTCCTGATCCTCGGAGGATGGGGGGTCAAACTGCCGGGACAGAGCGTCTGGCTTACCGTTCTTGCTTCCCGGCCGGTACGTGATAGTAAAATTAAACCGGCCGAAGAAGAGGGACCAGCAAGCCTGGCGTGCATTCAGGCGCTTAGCCGTCCTGAGGTACTCCAGGTTACGGTGATCAGTCCAAACCACGAACGGCTGAGCAGCCCCCTCCAGCCAATGTCTCCATTCCTCCAAGGCCAATTTCACAGCCAGTAACTCCCTGTCCCCGATGCTGTAGTTTCTCTCTGCAGGGGAGAGACGATGAGAGAAAAAAGCACAAGGGCGAATCTTACCATCCATGGGAGATCGTTGGGAGAGTACTGCTCCGACTCCCGCATCAGACGCATCCACCTCCACCAAACATTGAAGCTTCGGGTCCACCTGGGTAAGGACTCGGGCCGAGGCGAACTCCCTCTTGAGCTTCTCAAATGCATCGGCTGCTTCCTTACTCCAGCAAAATGAAATCTTAGGGGAGGTGAGAGCAGTCAAAGGACGGGCAATATTATCAAAGTTAGGCACGAACCTCCTATAAAAATTTGCAAACCCCAGGAACCCTTGAAGCTGCTTTCTGGAGGTGGGTGCAGGCCATTCCACCACTGCCTTGACTTTGGCAGGGTCAGGAAGCACCTGGTTCCGAGCAATAATAAATCCAAGGAAAGAAGTCTGATCAGTATGAAATTCGCATTTCTCGGCCTTGACGAACAGCTGGTTCTCCAGGAGGCGCTGTAATACTTTGCGGACATGCACCCGATGCTCCTCTAGTGTGCGGGAGAAGATGAGGATATCATCGAGATAAACGAAAACAAATGAGTTCAAGAAATCCCGTAGTACATCGTTGATTAAACGCTGGAAAACGGCTGGGGCGTTAGTTAACCCAAACGGCATTACCAGGTACTCAAAATGACCGCTGGGGGTCCGGAAAGCCGTTTTCCACTCATCACCTTCTCTAATGCGCACAAGATGATAAGCATTCCTGAGGTCCAATTTAGTAAACCATGATGCCCCCTGGAGGGAGTCAAACGCAGTGTTCATCAAGGGCAGTGTATATTTATCCTTGACCGTTATTTCATTCAGCCCCCAGAAGTCAATACAGGGGCGTAGTGAACCGTCCTTCTTTCCAACAAAAAAAAATCCGGCCCCCACGGCCGACGACAACGGGCGAATAATACCAGAGGCCAAAGATTCCTTAATGTAAGTGTCCATGGCCTCGCGCTCCGGGGCTGATAGGCTGTAAAGGCGGCTAGCAGGTAGAGGGGCCCCAGCCTTCAGATTAATGGCGCAGTCATACGGACGATGGGGGGGTAAGGACAACGCCCGAGATTTACTGAACACTTGCCCCAAATCGTGATAAACCTCTGGTACCTTAGATAAATCCGGTGGAGATGAATCGGGCAGAGGCATCTTCACAGATGGGGCGCACGCCGCTGATTGGAGACAGGCACTAAGGCAAAACATACTCCATGCCGTTATTCTCCCAGCCTGCCAGTCAATAGTGGGGTTATGTAGGCGCAGCCAGGGATATCCCAGAATAACGGGTGAAGAGGAAACGGGCAGCACTAGGAACTGAATCTCCTCCCTGTGATTTCCTGAGACAATTATAGACACAGGTGCTGTCTGAAGGTTAATGGTAGTCAACGACGCCTTCGACAGGGTAATCAATCTAACAGGGGGTTCTAAAGACTGACAACTGAGGCCCATCCGGGTTGCCAGGTCTCTAGAAATGAAATTTTGCTCAGCTCCAGAATCAATTAACGCTAGTGTTGAGTGTTCAGTGTGAGTATGAATGAGTCTGAGGGGTAAATGACAACAAGTAAGGGGTTCCTCTGTGTTCTTGCCCGTGAATCCCCCTACTGCGATCCATGGGCCTTCCCTTTTAACTTACTAGGACATTCAGAAACCCCATGTGACTCCTTCCCACAATAGAAACACAGGCCTTGATCCCTACGGCGCTGTTTCTCAGCTGCAGACACTTTAGAATGACCAACAATCATGGCTTCCTGATCCGGGGCCTTCTCTGACGCGGGTAAAGCGAGAGGAAGTGAGACAGGGACACGAGGGCGGGGTTTAACTGGACGGGAAGTAACTCGCCGACCAGCCGCCCGTTCCCTTAACCTACTATCGATACTAACTGCTAAAGCAATTAAATCTTGCAAGTTATCTGGTTTATCCCGTGCCGCTAACTCATCCTTTAGCTCGTCGCTAAGGCTGCGTAGAAAAATGCCACAAAGAGATGGCTCCCCCCACCCAATCTCTGCGGCCAAAACCCGGAAGTCGATGGCGTAATCTGCAGCTGATCTCTTTCCCTGCTGTAGGCTTAAAAAATGTTCTGTCAACACCTCTCCCCTATCCGTATGATCAAATACAGACAGAAATTCTGACATAAACTCCTGGTAGGTAAGCTGAGAATAGCTAGGTCTAGCCATGATCGAATATGCCCAGTCCAAGGCTCTACCTGCCAGCAAATTTATGACATAGCCTATCCGGCTAGAGTCGAGAGAAAAATCCCCCGGCACACGCTGAAAAACTGATTCACACTGTAAAATGAATCCTCGAGCTTCACCGAGTTTTCCGCTGAACCGGGCAGGTGTTGGAATAGGAGTGAGGCGAGAGGACGAGGAGGTGTTAGCCAGTCCTGACGCTAAGCCTGCAGGGGTTGAGGTATTTGCGGTCGGGGGAAACGTTTGGTGTCCCTCCAAACGATCCAGCCGACCATTAATTTGAGTTAATTGGTTCAAGATTACTGTCTGCTGATGGGCAAGCAAATCTACCCGGGCGCTAAGAGTGTTAATTAAGCGCGACAGTGAGCTGTCCGCTGGGTCAACGTGACGGAGTCGTACTGACATGTTTCGGGACCCAGGAGACAGACACTGACACGGGCAAATTAGTAAACAATAATCTTTATTAGAGTGAAAGGGTGTGTAGTGCAAGCGTGAGCGTGTGGATAGTATCCTGGTCACTGGAACTGAGCACTCTGGACGGAGACCCGGCAACCCTGGAACATATAAGCACAGACCATTACTTTTGTCCCACGCTAATGACAAGCTATCAGTAGTGAGGCTTACTTGGGAGAAGTGCAGGTTACGTCCTGCTGAGAACCAGCGGCCGTGCAACGTGGAGGTGAAGGCGTCCGGTAACGAGCTGGGGCTTCCACCTGTGACTGAGACGAGGACAGGTCTTCCAGTGACTCCGGCTGTGACACCACAGACCGGGGCGATGACAAACCAGCTGATGACAAGACGAGGGATTCCACAGAACGTGGTGACGATGATAGTCCAGACGATGACAAGGCGGGTGATTCCACAGAGCGTGGTGACCATGACAATACAGACGACGACGAGGTGAGTGATTCCACAGAGCGTGGTGACGAGGACACAACAGATGACGATGACACAAACTCCACCGGTAACGGTGGCCAGTACTCCTGTAACTGATACAGTAATAATTCAGGAATTTGTGGAGCCAGACGTACCGGTAGTCGTGGTGGTAGCGAGCCGCTACGTGAGCGAGTTGGCGTAACCCCGTCAGCTGGGGACGCAGGTCCGCCGCCAAGGGAGTCCACCTGTGCACAGGGGTAGAGGTTAGGAGCAGAGTAGCAAACAGCTCTCTTACGTGCTTGACTTTGAACTGATGTCCTTGACGAGGCGAGAGACGTTCTAGACGAGGCCAGAGAAGATTCTGACGAGGCAGTTCCTGACGAGACAGCTTCAGACGAGACAGCTTCAGACGAGACAGCTTCCGACAAGACAGCTTCTGACGAGTCAGCTTCTGATGAGACAGTCTCTGACGAGGCAGTTCTTGACAAGACAATTCCTGACGAGACAGCTTCTGACGAGACAGTTTCTGACGAGGCAATTTTTGACAAAACAATTCTTGACGAGACAGACTCTGACGAGACAAGAGAATACCTTGACGAGGCCAGAGAACGGAGTTCTGGTTCTTTCTCAGACGAGGAGGACAGACGACTCCGTGCCGGGCTGTCAGCAACGCTGGCTTTTAACAGCTGCTGATTAACCCCTGTGGATCTGTGCGCAGCTGGAGTTAATGATGCTAATGACGGCCCAGAGGCCGCCATGACAGGGACAACAATTTGAGTCAGGGAGATGTTGACTGGCGCCTAGCGGCTGCCCCAGCCTTGGATGCGCTCTGCAGAGCGTGCCCAAATGCCAAGTCACGTTTCGTTACCTTGTATTCATACATGTGCAATGACAATAAAGTTGAATCTCATCTCATCTCATGTTGAAGATGTCGGCCACGACATTCTTGAGCTCCTCTGCAAAGTCCTTCAGGACGCGACCTGGTATGCTGTCTAGACCAGCTGCCTTGCGTGGGTTGATCCTGCAGAGGGTCCTCTTCATGCTAGTGGGATCCAGACTCATGGCCTGCTCGTCTGGAGGAGGAGTGGTCTTCTGTGCTGATGTTCTGTTTTGTGCTTCAAAGCAGCCGAAGAAGTCGTTTAGGTTATTGAGCAGTGTGGTGTCACTCGCACAGGTCTGAGGTGGAGGTCTGTAGATGGTGAGGGTCTGTATGCCACCCCAGAGGGAACATGCATCTCTGGTGTTGCTGAAGTGGCCGGATATTTTCTAGCTGTACTGTCGTTTTGCCTCCTTGTTGCCACGGGACAGGTTGGTCCTAGCTGTTGTTATTCCTGCAGTGTAGCCGGCCCTGAAGGCTGCATCCTGAGCCGTCAGGAGCCTGTGGACCTCTGCTGTCATCCATGGCTTCTGGTTGGCACGAACAGTGATGGTTTTGACATCATCAATGCATTTCACTGTGTATACTGCAACAACCTCAGTGTACTCCTCTAGGTTTGTGTGTCCATTGCATCTTGTATTAATTGGGAAATAAATAATTAAAGGGTCTGAATCAGTTCTTCACTTATGTGCTCCTTGGTCTTTACTCACACATCACTACAGTCAAGTAAATGGTGTGGTACTAACACCTTCAGTAAAAAAGGTACTCTGTGCACTGCTGTGACTAAATATTTTGTGACTTTTATGTTTTGCTGCATACAAAATAAAGCTGTCACATGCGATTGTCACTCAGTGCTGTGTTGCTATGGCAACTGTCCTATAACTGCCAAGAATTCTGTTCCAATGCATCACCTCTATACCAACTATGTTATGCGTAGATGGAAAAGTGTGGACAGAAAATTTGTTGCTCATTAGTTAGTAGTAGCTGGTAAATTCTTGCCATGGTACTAAATTAAGCCTAGTTTTTCCAGAGATGATGATGGAAGTATCTGATGATTGAACCATCTCATTTCCTTATGATCTCTGTGTATGTGTAATAGCGACGGAGAAGCACAAAAAACCTTTTAGTTTAACACAATCATGTCCAGAATGATCCAAAGTCTGGGGGCATTTCACCCCAACAAAAAAAAAGAGATGGACAATAGAAAACATCTGTAAGGCAGCCCATCCATTATGCCTGAACATTTGAAGTGGGACTGTGTTTTAGAATCTGACTTGCCTCACTCAGTAAGATAGTTTTTTAGTTAGTTGTTAGCTCATATACCATAGCTGTCACTCCCAAAAGATTCTGTAGACAACATAAAGTGTCCCCAAAGTGAAAAACTTATATGTCATCTCATAATTACAAGTTCAGAGGTCTGTCATCAAAAATGACATAGTTTGACTAAAGTATTCATTCCATTACATTAAATGAACCTTTTGCACCTTATCAAAATGTTTTTTTCAATCACTTGCACTTTAGTTGTGATTTCTAATATCAAAAATACACATAATATCTAGTCTCATAAAAAATCCAGCATTTTAATCACCTGTATTGATAGAAAAAAGTGAAAATTATGTCTGTGTATGACATACCATAACTGATAGGACAAAAGTCAACCAGAGAACAGAACTGTAATCCATTTGGTATTAGCAACCATCAAATTGTGATGGGGTAAATCTTATATTATGGTTTCTTGTCATTTTCCCCCCTTTTAATTTTTTTTGTAAGCCCACCGCCTCCACCAAATATATAATAACACTTTCTTCATTAAAGTGAGTAATTCTTCCATGGAGGACACAACTACAGCTGTCCTGTGATTACTAAATGGAACAGAACAATGATCTATGGAGCCATTAGGGGAACGGGCTGGAACTAATTTCAATCCTGGAATGGGCCGGTGGCTGCAAACACACACACACACACACACAAAACAAGAGGGATCAAAGGATGGGAAAGGGAGAGAGAAATAAACAGCAACATGTCAGCCATTTTCTAATCTCACAGGGAGCTCTGACTTAAATCCAAGCTTATGCATCACCACAGAAGAGGGAGTGTATCTTTTTGCGGCATGTCGCTCACATTGTCACTTACTGATCCATTAACGAGTCCTCGAACCTTTCTTAAACAAAACAATCTATGAAACAAGTCCTATCTACATTTACTCTAATGTTTACCTGGTGTTCTCCTAGCACATTTTCAGCACTAATTTCTGCATACAAAAACTTACTGTATCTAGAAAACACTAAAGTGGAGGAACTGCAACATGAAAACACAAGACTAAAGATTTTTTCTTGGGCAGCCCACTGATGTGATACCAGAGGGTAAGGCAACCCCAGACATGACAGACAAAATAAAACAGTGAAAATACAGCAAATATTAGCAATAACTACAACTGTACGTGTGAGAATGTGATTTTAAAAATGAACCTGTAATGGACAAGTGTGAAATACCAATATATGTCCTACCACTAAGTGGCGTTACTTCCTTCAAGCTGTGTTTAGATTAGACTAGACATAAAGAGCCTATAAGTCAGAGGTCTGCAACCTGTGGCTCTGGAGCCATATGTGGGTCTTTTCGTTATAGCCAGTGGCTCCCTGAGGCCTTGAGAAAGAAAAACTCACTACTTTCTAAGAAAAGAAGCAATACATTTTCAAGTAAAAAGGTTGCACATTCATGAAAAAATTATTTAAAAAGCAGAAAATGTCAAGAATCGCCCTTTTTATTTATTTTTGCCATCTTTATTCTGGCATAGCTATGCTGCCACAATGCACCTTCCAGACTAACTGGTACATCACTTTTTCACTTTGCTCCTGACAGTCCTTCTTTGTGCAATGGGATGATTCATATGTTTATACGGGTCATCATATATTAAGCTATGATGTATATAGGCTTTATAGTCGTGTTAGTTTTTACTTTCCATGGGTAATCCCTTTGTCTGTCATGGGTGTGTTTCTGTTGTTTGGTTGTCAACTGTCATGCTGCTGTTACACTGTAATTTCCCAGTTTGGGATCAATAAAGTCCGTCCGTCCGTCCGTCCGTCCGTCCATCCATCTATCTATATTTTTAAGGGCTAAGAAGGACACAAAATGCACACTGTGAGTTTTGCACATTTATTAACATAAACACGAACAACTTATAACACTACATTTACATATAGCAGGAAGAAGGAGGCGCAGGAGTAGAATGGGGCTCAACATCCACAGGTAGAGAGAATAGCCTGGTAGGGACACAAGGTAAGGCGTGTGGGAACGCAGGGCAAAAAAGAGAATAAACCAGCCGGAGCACACCCGAAAGGACATGGGGCTCACGGCTGGAAATAAGGGGAAAAGAGAACTTACCAGGACGGACAGCGCACAAACCAATTCGCTCACTCAGGGTAACTGCTGATTCCACTGAGGAGGTAAACAGTAGGACACGGCAACAAGAGAATCATTGCCGTGTTCTTAAATAGGTGTGTAGAACAATGATTAATGGATGACAGGTGTGGATACATGAGCAGGGACGTACACATTATCAGTGACAGCTGTGCAGCCTGCTGAGCAGAGTTTGACAGCCAGAAGCTGCACGGCACTGTCAAAATAAAAGCACAAAACTGGAAACTAAATAATAATACAAGAACAACACAACACAACCCCAAGATGTAAATAATACTATAAATACAAAATGGCACAATAACTAGACAGGACAATAAGGACCAGACTAAGAATAAAGACAACTCATAACTACACAGGAACCAAATACAGTAGGCCATAATAAACAAAGAAACAAACACAGAAAAAGACTAAACTTGAACTGGGGCTGAGCACGACACCCATCCGTGCTCAGGATCATGACAGAAAATGAGGAAACCTCAAAATGTATGCAAAAAAATCTTGCAAATTTAGAGAGAAAAAATTTGCAGTTTTTGAGGAAAAAACATACCCATGAATTTGCAATAAAAAAGTCACAAAATCCAGTGGAAAAATGTTGTTTTATGAGGAAAAATGTAACAAATTTATGTAAAAATGCTGTGGTTTGAAAGGTAATGAAGTAAAAAGAAAAATGTGACTTCCGGTTATGGCTGCCACGTAGGACGGACGTGTCTCGCTCTGCTCTGCTCCTGGAGAAAAAAAATCGGCAAATAACTCTCTCATTTGGGACAGAACGTATCCCAGCATTTGGGCGAGGATATGTCGGCGAAGCCTAAGGCTGGAAAACCAGGAAAAGGAAAAAGCGAGCCGCCGAAACAGTCCAAATTAACGGACTTTCAGGTCTGTGACGCAGCAAACAAGGCTCCATATATGGCGGAGGAGGCTGGCGGCGGTGCGATTTCTGCGCGGGGAGGCGCAGATGCGCTGATGGCTGCCATGAGTTCAATGAGAGCGGACTTTTCCTCTAGATTTGATGGGATTATGACAGCGTTGGAAGGAATAAGAAAGGAATTGGGTGACTGTGTAGAACGAACGGCGCAGATGGAGCTCCGTCTCGCTAGTGCTGAAGATGACGTCACCCGTCTTCAATTAAAGGTGCGCACTTTGGAAAAAAAAAATAAATCTCTGGAAGATAATATTTTGGATTTGGAATCTCGGTCGAGACAGAATAATTTGAGGCTGGTGGGTCTTCCAGAGGAATCAGAAGGTCGGGACGTATGTTCCTTTCTGGAAAAGTGGATTCCGGAGGTGCTGGGCAGCGAGGAGTTGCAATCAGCAGTGGTTCTGGAAAAAGCACATCGTATTGGCCCACGGAGAGATAAGGGACCGCCGAGGACCTTAATTATGAAGTTTCTTAGCAACAGAGACAGGAAGAAGATCTTCAACGCTGCACGAGCTAAAAAAGGAGAGATTAAACACCAGGACCAGCAGGTGCGGTTCTACCCAGATTTGGCCACAGGAATCCAGCAATTGAGGAAGCAGTTTGATCCCATACGTAAGGAGCTGCGCAACCTTGGGATTCGTCATGGTGTGATCTATCCTGCGAGACTGCTGACCACGTATGAGGGCAGAACCCACATCTTCAAGACCCCAGAGGAGGCGCAGGAGTTCATCAAGAAGATCAAAGAAGAAGAAGAGACTGGTGGGAGCTAAGCATGAACAAAATATAAGGTAGAATAATTAAGCATTTGCACAGGCATCTGACTGACTTGAAGTAAATAGTAAGTTTACAAAATATAGATTGTATTATATATTAAAAAAAACAAAACAAAACAAACAAAAAAAAAAAACTATGATGTACAAAGTTGTTAAAAATTTTGGAGTTAAGTTGGAAAACTACAGAGGAGAGTTAATGTTACGTCATTAAAAGCAGTAGAGTTAGGGTGATTGGGAGGATGAAGAAGGAGTGGCTTAGGCTGTTCCCCGTGGGTGTGGAACAGTCGATGGCTATATCGGGAGACAGAATTTTTCTTTTGATTTTGGGGGGTTTCCCACAACTGTGGGAAGGGGAAATTTGTTTGTGTGTAGTTTGTAGGATGAATGTTCAACCACTCATGTTTTTGCTTCTCTGTATGAGCATGTTTACACTGCAAGGTAATCCCAAACTCTCTATTGATCATGGACCAAAGTGTTAATCTTAATTTAACTTCATGGAATTGCAGAGGTCTACAAAATTTAAAAAAACTTAAACAAGTTATGAATAAAATAAAGGACATGGGTTCAAGAATTGTGTTTTTACAAGAAACTCATCTGATAGAGGAGGATGTTAAAAGAATTAGGAGTAGATGGCAGGGAAGTGTATTCACCTCTTCATTTTCATCCCGGGCCAGGGGAGTTATGACTCTCATACATAAATCAGTTCCTTTTCAAGTGAAAAATGTAATTGGAGACAAATTTGGAAGATATGTAATCATTCAAGGTTCTTTGCTATTAGAAAATATAAATCTTGTGAACTTATATGGTCCCAATATAGATGACCAGAAGTTCTTTGCTAATTTATTTCTCATCTTATCATCACTTACAGGGCAACATATAATAGCAGGGGATTTTAATTGTACATTGAATCCAGGTGTGGATAGATCAACAGGACTGGATTGTACGCACATTGGATGTAGGATGACTATTAATCATTTTATGAAAGAATTGAGATTGTTAGATATATGGAGAGAAATGAAACCACAAGTTAAAGCCTATTCTTGTTATTCCAGTACCTACAAGACATTCTCACGTATTGATTATTTTTTGATTTCCACAGAATTAAGGTCCAAGATTCAAAACTGCTTTTATGATAACATCGTGATCTCTGATCATGCACCCTGTTGTCTAATATATGTAGATAAAAAATTGACAAAGGAATCAGGTAGATGGCAATTTCAGCATAAATGGCTTCAGGATGAGGAATTTGTCAAGTATATAGAAAAACAGATAGACGAGTTCTTTGACATCAATACTACACAAACATCAGCATGTGTAAAGTGGGAGGCTTTCAAAGCTTTTATTAGGGGACATATTATTAGTTATACAGGATCAAAATCTAAGAAGACTCGAGAGGAGAGAGCTAAATTGGAACATAAAATAAAAAATCTTCAGGAAAAAGTGTATGCAGGAAGTGACCCAAGGTTGGAGAATGAATTACTGATTTTGAGAGCTGAATACGACAAAAAATCAGCGAATAGAGCTGCCTCGAGTCTTCTAAGATTGAAACAATCTTTTTATGAACAAGGTGAAAAATCAGGAAAATTATTAGCATGGCAGATTAAACAATTGGAAATTAAAACACCAATTACCAGTATTATAAGTAATGGACAGGTAGTTATAGATCCTTTAGAAATTAATAGAGCCTTTAGAGATTACTATGAAAAATTATATGATACCAAAAATGAACCTGATTTAACAAAACTAAATGGGTTTTTGAACGAACTATCTATACCGTGTATTCCAAATGAAAACAGGGAGATATTGGATTCTAAAATTAGTCAAGAAGAAGTTGGGCTAGCCATTGATAATATGAAATCAGGAAAAAGTGCAGGACCAGATGGTCTTCCAGTTGACCTTTATAAAAAATTTAAGAATAAATTAATAAAACCTTTTTTGGAAATGGTTTTAGAAGCATTTCAAAATAATAATTTACCATCATACATAAATAATGCCTTAATTATACTGCTGCCAAAACCAGGTAAGCCCTCTAATAAATGTGAAAATATGAGACCAATAAGCCTATTAAACGCCGACCTTAAGATAATCTGTAAAATTTTAGCAAGACGAATACAAGAAATTTTACCAAATATTATTAATCGAGATCAGAATGGCTTTATAAAGGGTAGACAAGGCTTCCATAATGTAAGAAGACTATTTAATATTATTTATTTTAATAAAGAAGCACCGGATACAGCTCTCCTATCATTGGACGCCGAAAAGGCCTTTGATAGAGTTGAATGGCCCTTTCTTTTTGAAGTCCTACAAAGGTTTGGACTTGGAAATAATTTCATAAAATGGGTTCAAATAATATACAATAATGCTACAGCAGAAATCCTAACAAATAACAATATTTCAAAACCAATAAAAATCAATAGAGGATGTCGACAAGGCTGTCCACTTTCACCTTTACTGTTTACTATGGCAATTGAACCTTTAGCGATAGCGATACGTTTACATTCACAAATATATGGAATTAAAGTTGGACCAACAGAACATAAAATCTCCCTGTACGCCGATGATATAATTTTGTTTATGTCGAGTCTAAAAAAATCAATTCCAACCTTGTTGAATTTAATAAAGAACTTTGGGGAAATATCAGGATATAAAATAAATAAAACTAAATCTTCAATATTAATGCTAAATGAGACCCAGAGAAATCATCCAGCCCCTGAGGTAAATCAATTCAATGTTGTAAATCAGTTTAAATATTTAGGAATCCAAATTATGCCTAAGCTAGAATCAGTCGCCAGTGTCAACTATGAAGCCTTAATGTCAGATATCAATGAGTTAACTCAGAGATGGATGTCACTACCAATGTCGATGATCGGGAGAATCAATATACTTAAAAGTAATATTTTACCTAAAATACTTTATTTATTTCAATACATTCCCTTATCACCACCTTTAGATCTATTCTCAAGAATAAAAAAAAAGTTAGTGGAATTTATATGGAACAACAGGAGGGCTAGATTACGTTTGTCTTTATTATATTTACCATTTGATCGTGGAGGTCTGAAATGTCCAAATTTTATGTTGTATTATTGGTCGGCACAACTGAGGTCTATGACATATTATTTTTCATCAAATGATCTCCCTCACTGGACTGAAATGGAATCATACAATTTACCTTTACCTCTTCCCATATTCATATACTCAGATTCGGCAAAAAAATTACAAAAACAAGTTAAAAATCCATTTGTAAAGCATATGATCAAAATATGGTGTGAAGCTAAAAACTATTTAAAAGAACCACAGTTATTGTCACAATTTAGTCCAATATGGGGTAATCAATATTTTAAACCAGGGAGAGCGGACGCTGTATTTAAAGTATGGAATTTAAAAGGGATACAAAAGATTCAGGATTTATATTTGCCATGTGCAGACAACATAATGTCTTTTGAAGAGCTGAGGATCAAATTTAATCTCAATAGAACACATTTTTTTAAATATCTTCAACTTAGAAACTTTATTCGATCAAATCAAAATAAAGCTCTCACTCGACCTATTTATTCATCCTTGGAAAAAATGATGATGAAAGATAGTAAAAGAAAGGGTATTATTTCAGAGTTTTATAACTCACTGACACTATCTTCAAGTGAAAATTCACTGAAAAGATTAAACTACTGGAAAGAAGATCTGCAAATTGAAATTTCAGAGGAACAATGGGAATTGGCTTGTACAGAAGCTCAAACCAAATCAATAAATGCACGCCTTAAATTGATACATTTCAAATGGTTAATGCGGATGTATGTTACACCGGAGGAGTTAAATAGATATAACAAAAATATACCAGATACATGCACAAAATGCATGGAAAGTAAAGGAACCCTATTTCATTGTTTATGGGAATGTAGATTAATAAGAATGTTTTGGGAAGAGGTGAGGGTAACAATTGAAAAAATAATCTCAAAACAAATCATATTGAATCCTAAACTGTTTTTGTTGGGTCTGTACCCAGAAAAGCATAATTTTAATAAAAGTGAAAGAACATTCATAGACCTCAGTTTGCTTAATGCCAAAAAATGTATTGCACTATTATGGAAAAAGACTCATAGACCAGATGTGACTCAGTGGTTAAGACAGATGTTAACAAACCTTCCATTAGAAAGAATAACATATATACTAAAATCAAAGGAAATTGTGTTTGAGAATATATGGAGACCTTTTATTGATTATGTAAAAAATTTAAACATAACTCTTGAAGAAGAAGGTGAATGATGTGTGTGGACCTTGTAAATTCCAAACTGGTGAACATAATATGTATACTTATGTATTGGATTGTCTAGACTAAACAGAGGAGCATTGTTGAAGACTTGATTTTGTTGGTGGTTGTTGGTGTTTTTAGTGCATTTTTTTTTTTTTTTTTTTTGTAGTACTTTAGTGTTAGTGTTTGATTGTTTGTATCATGTTTGTTAAAAAAAAAAAAAAAAAGGTTCAATAAAGATATTGTGGAAAAAAAAAAGAAAAATGTAAATTTATGAGAACAACTGAAGATTTATGTCAAAAACATTGGAAAATTAGGTTGTAATTTTTAAGGGAAAAAAATCCTGACAAATTTGCAAGAAAAAAAGTCACAAAAGATCTGCTAAAAAAAATCATAAATAACAACAATTTTATTACAAAACTGTCTCAAATTTATATGAAAAAAGACATTTCTACATGAAAAAGTAACTAATATTCAAAAAGCCACATTTATGAATAAAGCAGAAGATTATGCAAAACATACCTAAATTTACAAAAAAAGTTGGAATATTATTGGGAAAAATGTCAGTAATTTATATGAAGTCTTTAATTTTAGTCAACAAAGGTATCAAATTTGCAAAGAAAAATAGGCCAAATTTATGTTAAAAAAAGAGCAAAAGACATTTATGCTGAAAATAAAACTAATCTTCTAAAAACATTAGTTTAATAAAGAAAACATGCACACAAATTGGCAAGGAAAAGGTCACAAGGTTGTTGTTTTATGCAAATGATTAAAAATTTTACTGGGAAAAAGTTGAAATTTTGGACTAACAGGGCAACAAATTTACCACTGAAAAAGATGTGCATTTTTGACAAAAATTCTCAATCTGGATGTTGTCAGGCCAGCAGTAATTTAGCTGTTTTAACCTTAGTTCTCAAGCTCAGATATTTTTGTAGTTCCATGCCGATTTTATTTTGACAAAAATCACTCAAAGTGGCTCTGTGTGAAGTACAGGTTGGTGACCCCTGCTTATAGGGTCTATGTCATCTAGCCCTAAAAAGTCTCAGTTCCACCTATCAAAGCTAAAACACAATCTACAAGTGTAAACGAAATGTGGGCCAGGAATAAAAAAAAAAGGGCTTCAGTTAAAGACGATCAAAATGTAAGGAAAAGTTGCTGTAAAAATGCCGTAATCTTACGTCAAATTAGCTTTGATACATTGCACATCATATCTGTACCAATGTTATTCTACCTGTATGTTGTTATGTTATGAATAGTAAGTCTCTTCTTTCTTCCTTTTCTTCCTTTCTCCCCTCACCCCCCAACCAGTTGTGGTAGAAGACCGCTCCTTACTGAGCCTGGTTCTGCTTGAAGTTTCTTCCTATAAGGGAGCTTTTCCTTCCCACTGTCACCTAGTGCTTGCTCATAGGGGATCATTTGATCATTGGGGTTTCTCTCTGAATTATCTATGATTGGTGCTTATGTATCTATCGCCTTGAGATGACTTTTGTTGTGACTAGTTGCTATACAAATAAAGTTGAATTGAATTGAAAAAGTGGATATAGCCACATCTTCATTAGTATAAAATGGAATAAAAATGATGAGATCAGCCCAGCTATGTTGCTGTGTTGTGCTTCAGAGATGCATTCTCACACCTTCAGGATACTGAACGTGAGGTGTTCATCAGAATGGATCTAATGTGAATTGGGTTAGATTAGCTGTGGACTGGGTCACCCCTAGTTTACCAGGCACCACTGGACCAAGCACACCCAGGATTAAAAAAAAAAAGAAAATAGTATGACGGGAGAAGACCTTCGTGATGCTGCTCTGTTCTCTTATTTGCCATTTTGAAAATGAAAAGGCAGTGACAGTTTTATTTGCCTGATGCTTATTGCCACACATATTTGTCATTAACAAAGCCCTAACAGACAGACAGTGAACCTGAGCCCTCTGAGGAGCATTTGTTTGCTGGTATTTGCCCAGACGGTAGATTACCTTTCTAAAGATTTGGCTCAATAATTGCCTGATTCCATTGTATGGTTTACCCTTTAAAGCCATGGACTAATCCCCCTGGCCATAGTCCAGAGCAGTAGAACAGCCAAGAATGACATGATTTAGCAATTAAGGGTGAATAATAATCACACAGGTTATTAAGCTGTAATAGCTAGCAATAACCTTGGACTCTCTACTTTGATCTTGATAATGGTCACCACAACATGATTTAGATCTTGGCCTAAAGTAAGTTAGGTGCTAAATCCGCTGTCAGATAATGAGAATGAAAAGTCTGACAGAGCTTGTCTGAAGCCCTGTGCTGATTTACAGTTCCAAAAATTTGGTCAAATACATTCATTCATCATTCATTTATCTTCTTAACTGCTTAATCCTTTTTAGGTCGCTGGAGCCTATCTCAGCATCTTTGGCTAGGAGGCGGAATACACACCAGGCAGATCGCCAGTCCATTGCAGGGCCAACACAGAAAGGCAGAGAACCAATCACTCTCACATCCACACGTAATGACAATTTTAGAATTCTCAATTGGTGCAAGTTAACTTAATGTGCATGTCTTTGGACTGTGGGAGTACCTGGCAAAAACCCAAGCAGACACGGGGAGAACATGCAAACTCCACACAGAAAGGTCACCGCTGGACAGCAGCTTGAGTTCAAACTCATAACTAGGCCTGTAACGATAACAGCTAACTAGATTCATTGTACGATAAGAAAAAAACGACCTTGATAAGTTTTCTGGCCACCACAAGTTACTGTATGTTATGTGTGTGTTTCTTTACATAATCCACCAATATTTCACCAGTCATGCTGCTTTAGTCTCTCTGCACATTCCCCTAGGGAGCTTTGTTCACATGGCAAGGACAGCCAGAAAAAGTGAAGCAGAGAGCTGGATGGTCAGCTCACACTATAAAGCTTGTCCCAACTGAGCCTAAAAATCATCAGTTTTCCCCCAACTGGAGGGGTCTCATACGTTCTTATGATGTACAGTATAATCAATGCAACCATTCTTACCATCAATCATTTCACAACATCTACCGGAAAGAAACAGATCAACATAGATGGAAAGGTCCATGAAGTTGAAGTGTTTACTATATTGTTCTCTACTGTGCTGTCTCTAAAACCACATTTATTGTAAACAAATGGTGTTTTTCTTTCCCTGAGTGCCATCACTGAATCAGCGTTTGGCAAACCATGCTGTTCCAACCTTGGCGGTCACATGCAAGGCTCCAATGTTCAAGTCTTCCAGATGTTTAAAATTGTCTAGGAAGGGTTTCCACTGTCTTCTTCTGGCGTACTTCTCCAGCATTTTGCCGCTGAGGGAGCGATCTTCAAGAGCACCTTTCCTGATTGCATACCCAAGAAACTTTAACTGTCTGTTTATTTGAACCCTTTGTAGGCCCTCCTTATTTTTGACCCTGTCTACATACGAGACCTGGAGCATTCTACGATAGAAGTACATTTCAGCAGCCTCAAGATTTCGACAGGTCTTGGCCGTAAGAGTCCAAGACTCACAGCTGTAGAGAAGCGTTGACCAGACATAGGCTTTAAGCAAACAGATTTTGAGTTTGAGGGAAAGTTGCCGATTGGTGAGGATTGACCAAAGTCTTGAGAACACGTCTTTTGCGAGTTCTATCCTTCTGTGAATCTCCTTCCTACATTGGGGATCAGAGGTGACAATTGAGCCAACGTAGCTGAAGGAAGAAACTTGTTCAACTGGGGTGCTGTCGTGATGTAATTGGCATAATCGTGGGACCTCTGACTTCGAAATGACCATCACCTTCATCTTCTTACTGTTTACGCTGAGACCGAGACATTTGCTGGAGGCGACAACTGCATTGAAGAGTTTCTGGAGATTTTCAATTGACATAGTGAGGAGAACCGTGTCATCTGCATATCTAAGATTGTTAATCTTGACACCATTGAAAATGACTCCTTCCAGACGATTGTCAAGTTCGTGGAGTATCACCTCTGAGTACAGATTAAAGAGGTCCGGGGACATCACACACCATTGGCGGACTCCTCTTTTGATATGGAACCAGCTGGTTGTTCCTACGGGCAGCTGAACCGTGGTGAATTGATCGTAGTAGACAGATCTGACCACCCGCATGTCCTTGTTGTCTAATTTGATGTTCACAAGCATCTTGAAAAGCTCGGAGTGACAAATCCTCTCAAATGCCTTTTTGGTAGTCAATGAAAACCAGGTAGAGATCCTGCTGGTGTTGTATGGCTTTCTCCCCCAGCATTCTCAAGATGAAGATTGTGTTTCTCGTGTCTCTGTCTTTCAAAAATCCAAACTGGGTTTGTGGAATTTCAGGTAGGAGTTGACTCCTGATCCTGTGCAGGATCATCTTCAGAAGTATTTTAAGATGTAACATCAGGCTGATTGTGTGGTGACTAACACAGTCAAGTGTTCCAAGGACCTTTGTCAGAGGAATGAAGATGGATTTCAACATGTCTTTGGGGAACTTGCCAGTCTCATAAATCTCTGAGACGATTCCCCAGACCATGTCGACACCCTCCTTGTCCAATGCTTTGAGCATCTCGGTATATACCTCATCTGGGCCAGCTGCTTTTCCTAGCTTGAGCCTCTGAAGGGCCCACTTAACCTTTGACCTGAGGATGGGAGGACCTGTTTTGGCAGTTTCCAGAAGGATCTCCTCCGGATCTTGGTCATCGTCAGAGAACAGATCTTGCGTGTTCTCTTCCCATGGAGCTGAGATGTCCTGAAGCTTTTGGAGAACTGCTGATTTGGTGCATTTGGTGGGAGGGAGAGATCACTTACCGGTGATCTCACTGATTTTCTTGAACATCTCCTTAGTGTCGCAACTGAGATTCTCGACTTCTTTGCATTTTTCCTTGAGCCATTGTTCCTTACTTTAATTACACTTCTTGAACTCTTGATTGATTAAACAATATTGCACTTGGTTGGGTTTTGAGATTCTACATTTCCTGAACAAATACGTCAAACATACAGTGAATACAGAAACACAAAAATACTATAACGGTGTGTTCAGACTAAACATGAAAGTGCAAATTTTTCAGGCAGCATGATTGCATGTTAAGTTAATGTGAACATATGAACAGACACAAATTTGCATCCACTGTGAGATACAGAGGGGCATTTGCAGCTGCTGTTTACTTGTTGTGGAAATCCCCCAAAAGTCATCATGATCAGGTTTACAACGTTATACGGGCGGCGCACACAGTTGGGAAAATGTCACTGCCTCCCCCAGAATGACGGATGATGGCTGTTTACACTGCTAGCCTGCTAGCCCTTGTTAGCACATCCGGAGCAGGAGTAGGTGGGTGGATAATTCCTGACACTTCGTTTCAGTTCTGCAGAGCTCTGGTCCATCTGTCTGCAGGTCAGTGGCAGTCTCATTATTACCTCCACCAAGGAGATAATGTAATTGGGGTGGTTTGTCTGTTTGTTTGTCCATCCATCCATCTGTCTGTTTGTTAGCAGGATTACGCAAAAACTACTGGACAGATTTTGATGAAAATTTCACCAGAGGTAGCCCTTGGGCCAAGGATGAACCCATTAAATTTTGATGATGATCTAAGAGTGCATATTTCTGTCAAGGAGGTAATGTAATCGGGGTTGTTTGTCTGTTTGTTTGTCCGTCCATCCGCCTGTTGTTAGCAGGATTACGCAAAAACTACAGGACGGATTTTGATAAAGATTTCACCAGAGGTAGCCCTTGGGCCAAGGATGCACCCATTAAATTTTGATGATGATGTGAGAGTGCATACCTCCACCAAGGACCTTGCTTGGTTTTGTGCAGCAAGATTACACAAAAACTACTAGATGGACTTGGATTAAATTTTCACCAGAGATGGTCCTTGGGCTACAGAGGAACCCACAACATTTTTGTGACGATCTGAGAATGCATACCTCCACCAAGGCTCTTATCTTCTTACAGTGTGTTAGCAAGAATCCCCCAAAACTGTGATGGCCTGCTTGGTTGTGATTATCCTCTCCAGCTGCGCACACACCTGTTTCTCATCACGGCTGGGGCTATATAATCCACGCTGCCCTGGAAGGCAGTGCGGAGTCGTCTGTCTTTCTCTATGAAGACCTTGCATGCCCTCATCTCCAGAGATCGTAGCCTCAGCCTAACTGCTTCCCTGCAGACCACCTACAACCTGCCTGCGCTTGGAAGGAAACTCTCCACCACGCAAGTAAGCCTTAGCCTTCTCTCACCATTTCCACATCAGCCCCCTGTGCACAGGCGGAACCCCTTGGCGGCGGACCCTGACCCGCCTGGCGGCAGACTGAACCTCACCCTCTCACGAACTACACCTCCACCATCAACTCACTGCAACGGGCTCTGTGGGCGCTGTCCTCCTGGCCATAGCCGCTGTGCTAACCTGAGCATCGGAACATCTCTACAAACAGTGAGCTGCAGATTAACCGGCACATTCCCAGCTGTAAAGCGTCTAACCATCCTGCTTCTGTTTGTCCCTAGGATTGCCAGGTTGAACGGCGTTCTGCTCACCCCCAGCTGCAGCAAGAACACACACTCACACATTCACACACTCCACTTTAACACAATAAAGATAATTGTATCTACTTTGGTCTCCGAGTCTGCTCACTGGGTCAACAAACCATGTCAAAAACTACTGGATAGGCTTTGCTGCAATTTTCACCAGAACTGGCTTGTGGCCTATACACAAACCCATTACATGTTGGAGGTGATCCATGACAGACAGAAGGTGCCTTGACGAAGGTATGGGCTCTCTGGGTGCTTTTCTAGTTATTAAACTAGTTCACTTTCCAGTGTTGATACTTTTATTCTGAGGCTGATTTGCTATCACTACCAATTCTCTTGGACATGAATGCGTGAATTCCCGAGTTTTCTGCATGTTTACATTAACGTTACATGTATTTGTGCAGCACGAAAAATTCGCTTCACGTTTGGTGTGAATGCACCTTAAGACATTTCAGTGAGCAAAAAAAAGATAAATACAACTGAAATTAATTACTTAATTATTTGAAACCATCATGAATATGACAGTTTACGTAGCAAGGCTGCATAACAATAGACTGAATTTGATGACGACAATAAAGACTTTTTGACTTTTAAGAACTTAATAATAACCAACTCCTTTTTCAAGAACACTAACACTGATCAAACCATTTCAATATATCAATACCAAAATTTCTTTGTAAGTAAGGCACATGCCCATAAATAATTTCAAATGTGTTATCATTGTTGAATAATTTGAGTGAATAAATGATACAAGCCTGAAGATATTTCTATAAACTTAAAAACAATGTGAATAGAAGGTGACTCTTGGAAGAGGCTCCATCAGCTGCTGTGTTGCACAAGTCTTACCTTCTACAGACGATGTTTTCAGGCGGCGGCAGATACCCTGCACATCTCCGTATGTGTCCCGTATCTTGTTGACAGCCTCGGCGCTGCGCAGCTCCATCAGGGTCCTCAGATCCATCATGGTCACCCCAAAGTCCCCGTCATAGTTGCCCTCAGCAACAGAATTCCCTGGAGGGTGGTCTGCTTTGTTGTTGGCCATGGTGGCCCCTGTCACAGAAGTGTTGTTCCACCGGCTTCACTCTGCAGAGGTATAAAAAAAAAAAAAAAAAAAAAAAAAAACCAACAGATTTTTAGAAACCAGATCCTCATTGGAAATTGGGAAAAACCACCAGCCAATGGATTGGTTCAAAACTCCCTTTGATTTTTGCCTAATTAACAGCAGAGAGAGTAATTTGGCCTATTAGTGATGAGGGTTTCTCACTTTAGTTTATTAAGGAGTCCCCTGAATCATGGAGGCTTTTAAGATATAAACTGATTGTGCTCCTGTGGGACTCGATTGTTGTTAAATATCTGCTCTCCATCATCTATCTGCTTCGAGTTCAATATTAAAAAATATCATGAGTCATTGGTAAGAAAATTAAATGTGTTATTTCTAATGATGAAGTCCTTCAGCATAATCTGAATCATCTGAATCATTCTTTATTACCACCATCACCATGACCTAAATAATATGAATGTGTGTGATTATTCAAAAGGACTTTTAAACACTTCCCTCCACAGTTTGTGCTAGTTAAAAATAATTATATTTCATTCATGTGTTGATCACTGGGTCTAAGATCAGGGGTTTTCTTACATTCCATCCCAAAAAAAAACTATTGTCACTCACACAAAAATTGTTTTTCCCTCCAAAGAAAGCTCCTAAGACCTTCAACAAAATATCAGGTTCCTTAGGCAGCTCCTCATTCCTTTTTGTTTTCAAGGAGCCAGACTTTAAAAGGAACTCCGATTATATTGGCATGTTAGCTCTATATGCTTTATTTTGATGTTAGTAACATAACTATAATATATTTTTTTTGAAAATAATTCCCAGTTTTATATATTTTTAAAAAACTTTATTACGATGTAAATCGCCATTTTTGTTTACGTCGCAATGCATTCTGGGTAGTGACGTAGAATGGTTGCAGCCATTTTTTCTGTCTTATACAAGCCAAGAAGCGAAGCTACGAACTACTGCCATTTGTCAGCGAAAATGCCACATTGCGCAGCTTTTGGATGTAATTTCCAATCAAAGGGAAATAAAGAGAGCGGGGTAAGCCTCCATAGCTTTCCTAAAGAGGGAAAGTTGAGGAAAAAGTGGGGCGGCAGCGGCTCAGGAGGTAGAGCAGGTCGTCTAATAACCCGATGGTTGGCGGTTCGAATTACGCTCTCCCCAGATATCTTGCCGTTGTGTCCCTGGGCAAGACACTTCCCCCGCATTGCCTCCAGTGCCCATAACACTGGGTATGAATGTGTAAAAATGTTTAAATGCTCGGTGGAGGCCATTGGCGCGGATTGGCAGCCACATTTCTGTCACTCTATGAGTGTCTATGATCAAGCGCTATAGCACACGCTTGATAAAGCTGATATATATATTTATCACGCTATGATAAAGCGCTATATCGCTCAAAGCTTGAGTGATATAGCGTGCGCTTGAGTGTCTCTCCGCTCCGCGAGTGTCTCGCCGCTTTGAGTGTCTCAAGCGTGCGCTTGAGGAAGCATTATTTTACGGTGAAACTTATATATTGTTGATTTACTTACAATAGAATGCTCAAACACAAAAAACTGTCTACAAGCATGATGGGCACTGAACTGATAAACATGGACTCTCAGCAACATAAAGCAATTTCTCTGTTGCTTTCTCAGACTGCGGGTTGAACGTCCATAAGCAGTGCTCCAAAGTCGTTCCAAATGACTGCCAGCCAGATCTTCGACATGTCAAGCTTGAGCGTGCGCTTTTTTTTTTTTTTTTTGTTACTTATTTGTACCCGTAGGTAGATTTGGTTTGCAGTCTGGTGACAAGCCACCGGCTGCTGGTCGCTGCGTGCGCGAGCGCCCTAAACCTACATGTTTTTGGTATGCGGGAGGAAACCGGAGAAATCCCGGAGTAAACCCGCGCAACACGGGGAGAACACGCAAACTCCACACAGCTCACTGTTGGTCGGGGGCTGGGATCGAACCCACGATCTCATGATCCCCGCGATCCCCCGGCCGAGAGTAAACTGTGCTGCCACAGTGCTAAACCACTGCACCACCGTGCAGCCATAAGGTGAAACTTATATATTGTTGATTTACTTATAATAGAATGCTCGTGCACTCAAAGCCGTGCAGCCAGCTTTGAGTGTCTATGATAAAGCGCTATATAAATCTGATGCATTATTATTATTATTATTAAAAGTGGGAGGATGCGGTTGGAAGAGTCCAACTTCCCAAAGACCCGCGGCTGTGCTCTAATCACTTTAGCCCTAAGGATTTTGAGGATTTTCGTCGCCCCCAGCTCATGAAAGAGCTCACAGGTGTGTCTTGCTACAAACGACGGCTTAATGCAAACGGCATCAAAGCTTTGATGTGCTGTGATACAGGACAGATCTGTAACGCAGGCATGCATCCTGTTCCACCACTTTAACAAGTGACTGAACAAGATACATTTATAGCATCAGGTACCATGGACAGCGGCCGAAATGAAGTGGAGCTCTTTCCAACAGATTTTTTTTTTTTTTGCTCTTTCCAACAGCTCTACTTCTCCATCAGCATCGGCGAACATTTGCCACAAAAACACCACCCAACATGACCAGCTCTAGCTTCCTCGCGGCTGCTGTCTTCATTCTCAAGTCCATCTTCACTTTGTGTGTCTTCGTCATTGTCTTTATTGCTTTGGCTTTGCACTGGTTCGAACTGAAAAGGCTGTTTACAGACCGCTGCTGCTACATGCAGCACAACCAATCTACATCACTACCCAGAATGCATTGCGACGTAAACAAAAATGGCGATTTACATCGTAATAAAGTTTTTTAAAAATATATAAAACTGGGAATTATTTTCAACAAAATTATATTATAGTTATGTTACTAACATCAAAATAAAGCATATAGAGCTAACATGCCAATATAATCAGAGTTCCTTTTAAATTGGCGTTGAGCAATAGTTCTCCAGCCTTTCTAAAGGTCTTCCAAAGTCTCTCTTTGGACATTGGCTGCTTTTTCACTAACTTTTGGTCTAGCCCTTATACATTAATATTGTCCAATTTCCTCAAAAAAGAGAAATTAATGACAAGAAGAAACCATCTACGGCAGATGAACAGTGCCATCATTTTTTTGTTGCAACACTGTTCATGAGGGGGAGAATGGAAACTATAAATCAGTATGCTCCTGACAGCTAATGCTTAACAAAAAAGAGCACTCTAAGGCGAGTGGAATCACAGAAACAAATGATAAACCTATCATCCATGAATGTACAACAAATATAGCTGTATACAACCCATAGCTGTAGGGCAGGATCCCAAGTAGGGCTGAAATGATTAGTCGACGTTGTTGATCAGAATCAGAATCAGAATCAGCTTTATTGGCCAAGTATGCACAACACATAAAAGGAATTTGACTTTGGCTAAAAACTTGCTCTCATTGTTCAGGTGGAGGATTTAAATAAGATTTAAATAAGGATTCAATGACAACAGAGTATGTACAGTAAATTACAGTCTGTCCACGTTTCTATAAAAGGATGCAAATATATACAGGAATATATGCAGTTATTTACTCAGACTATCCACACTTTGCAGAAATATATGAAAAAATATACAGTCATACAGTATTTCAATGTGAACTCAGATTCAGTGATATAAAGTGAATGAAGTAAAAAGCAGTGTGAGAGTTATGTGCAATGTAAGAATGGATGAAAAGTCATGAGTACAGCAACAGGTAGGACTAGGTGAATGTTAGGAGTTCATCAGAGTGATGGCTTGAGGAAAGAAACTGTTCCTGTGACGGGTGGTTTTGACCTTCAGTGATCTGTAACGACGACCAGAAGAAAGAAGTTCAAACAGTTTGTGGCCGGGGTGTGACGGGTCAGCACAGATGTTTCCCGCCCGTTTCCTGGTTATGGACCGATATAAGTTCTCAATGGAGGGCAGGTCGGTACCAATGATCCTCTCCGCAGACTTAATGATCCGCTGCAGTCTGGTCTTGTCCTGTTTAGTGGCAGATCCAAACCAGACAGTGATGGAAAAGCAGAGGACAGATTGGATGATGACGGTGTAGAAGACAGCCAGCAGCTCCTGAGGCAAATCAAACTTCTTGAGCTGACGCAGAAAAAACAACCTCTGCTGGACCTTTTTCCAGACAGTGTCTATATGGGAGGACCACTTCAGGTTCCGGGAGATTGTGGTACCCAGAAACTTGAAGGAGTCCACAGTGGACACTGTGCTGTTGAGGATGGTGAGTGGGGGGAATGAAGGAGGGTGTCGCCTGAAATCCACAGTCATCTCCACCCTTTTGGCTGGGTTAAGTTCAAGATGGTTCTGGCCGCACCAGAGGATCAGCTGCTCCACCTCCCGCTTGTATGCAGACTCATCACCATCCCAGATCAAACCAATGACTGTGGTGTCGTCCGCAAACTTCAGGAGCTTCACCGAAGGGTAATCTGAGGTGCAGTCGTTGGAGTAGAGGGAGAAGAGCAGTGGGGAAAGGACACACCCTTGGGGGGCTGGCGCCCCCCAAGGGTGTTATTGTTGATAACGTCAACAATAAAAATTTGTCAACAAATATTTTTATTGTCGACAGATCGTTTAATTATAAAATTTATATTCATGCCACGGTAATATTCAGTTGTAGCTGCAATGCACGACCAGAACTACTGAGGGCAATGGTGCCTCTGTTGTCCGGCATGCATGAACAATTTTCAGCGAAGAAGAAGAGGAGCACATTTCTGGCTCTGAGTATGGCAAATGTCAAACTGGATAAAAAAGCAGACCCAAACTTTCTGTTGTTTGGGAACATTTTACAGAAGACAAAAAAACAAAACAAGTAAAATGCAGACTTTGCAAGGCAGACCTCTCTTACCACGGCAGCACTACAGTGATGCATGAGCATCTGAAACAACAGCACCTGGGAGTTGTGGCATTACCGTCTGCTGGGTACGTTTTAAAGAGTATAGAAAGTTAGCGCCGCTTATTTTCAATGGCCAACTGCTTCAAGCTTTAGAAAAATGACAATACTGTTAGTATGTGCTGTTAATGTTAGCTTTCCTGTTTGACAATAAGCTCTCTGGTTGCTGAGGGTTGAGCTGTCATGGCTAACGTGTCGAATGCAGTAAATGACTAAATTACAGAAGTCGCTATTGCTTTTTTATCTTTGTTAATATTAGCCCTCGTTCTGAATATTAGTTACACT
Organism: Pholidichthys leucotaenia; assembly: GCA_020510985.1. Taxonomy (NCBI): domain Eukaryota; kingdom Metazoa; phylum Chordata; class Actinopteri; order Cichliformes; family Pholidichthyidae; genus Pholidichthys; species Pholidichthys leucotaenia. The sequence continues at coordinate 36,262,018 of CM035837.1, read as the reverse complement.
GTGTTACACTGTGTCCAGCTGAGACAAAACGGCATTTAAATGCCTCCCTCCCACGGGAGATGGAACATTAAGAGGTATTAAACAGCAGCTGAGGTAAAATATGCACTAGACTAGAGCCCCAAAAAGAAGCAGAGATGGTGGACATGAGAAAAATAAATGCGATTAGTCAACTAGTTGAAAAAAGTAGACGTTAGATTAGTTGACTACTAAAATAATCTTTAGTTGCAGCCCTAATCCCAAGGTGAACCTGTGTAGCAAATTTGGTGACCCTAGTTTTACTCATTCTACAGCAATAGGGCATACAGAATGTCATTTTTGACCTTTTGACTCCAAACCAGAGGTCACTGGCTCAGGGTGAACCTGTGAGGCAAGGTTGGTGACTGTAGCTTTACTTGTTCTATAGTAATAGTTTAAAGGGGATGTTAATGTTGACCTTTGACCCCAAACCCACAGATGTAGACCAGGGTCCCAAGGTGAACCTGTGTAGCAAGTTTGGTGACAAGGGCTGTCGCGATAAATGCAATTATGTAGCACTATGCTATGGACAAGCTTACCGTGGAGGATAACAAGCAACCGCAACAACTGCAGTGTTCACTTTTTTTGTGTGTGTGGCTAAATGTTGTTGTTCACTTATGTGCCCCTATTGAATATTAAATAAATTGTTAAATGTTAAGTGTATTTTTATTGCTAGCAGCTTGTTTGCAGGGCATAAAGCGTGTTATTTGTACTACTTTTGGTGAGATCAGATTGCTTGTGGCAGATGGGGGGAGCGAGGTGAGGAAATATCCTAAATTTAATAAAATAATGGCTCGATGGGCTCCTTCTGAGCGGACTGTTTATGATCCTAACGATTAAGTTCTGCTACTGCATAGTGCATTGCTTGTTTGCTGCAAGAACATGATTTTTCAGACAGTGGCATTGTTTAAAAATCACTATGGAGAAGACATGGAGACAAGAGCCACACAGGGTCCTGCACGGAGTCTGTCCTATTTAAATAAGCTGAATGTCGCAGCTGTCTCCAACCAGTCTACACACCCTGTAGTTGAAAGTTACCGAAGTTACTGCCACTGCTTTATGAAAATAATGGAGTTTTTTTTTTTAACAGAGTCAGCAGTTCATGACTGTAGGAAGCTCTGCACAATTGTCACACACACATACGAGTTGAGATAGATAGATAGATAGATAGATAGATAGATAGATAGATAGATAGTTTATTTCGAACACAAAAAATACAACAAAAAACAAGCAAATAGCAAATGCAATAAAGTTACAGTATACACTGTTCGAAAGGGAGAAGGAAGAAGTGAACACTTATTAATTCCAACTCCTCTTTTCCATCGATACACCCATGTGAATTTTATACAAATTACTACCTTTAATACCCCAAGTAAACAATTTACTGTATTTTTTACAGATCAACATTAACACCTGTCCATTCTAACATACAATGAAGTCTATATTTCAAAACCAGTCTCAAACGACACAGATACACACAGTGCTGTCCCACCCACCATTCCATAGTGTCCCATAATGTCCCAGAGTGAACATAATGAATCGTACATATAAATTCTACCCTTCTAACATATATCCTTTCAACAAATGGTGCTTATACCTCTTTTTAAATTGATTTCTTTTTGTACATAGTTTCAGTTCCGGCTCCAGACTGTTCCACAAATCCACCCCACAGACAGATATGCACATACTTTTCTTGGTTGTACGTATCTTGGATTTTGTGAAGTTTAAGTCTCCTCTCAAATTATGATCATTGTCTCTTTTTTTAAATATTTTTTGTATATTAGTTGGGAGTTGATTATTAATTGCCCTGTACATTACTTGTGCTGTCTTAAATTTAACTAAATCAATGAACTTTATGACATGTGACTTCAAGAACAACGAATTGGTATGGTCTCTATATCCTGCATTGTTTATTATCCTTATAGCTCTTTTTTGTAATGTGCATATTGCTTGTAGGTTGGTCTTGTAGGTGTTTCCCCAGACTTCTACACAGTAGTTAAGATAAGGTAAAAACAATGTATTGTACAATAAGACCAATGATTTATAGTCCATGATGTGTCTTGTCTTCCCCAGTATGCCTATACATTTTGCTAATTTAGCCCGGATGTGACTGATGTGAGGTTTCCAGCAGATTTTACTGTCTAGCGTCACCCCCAGAAACTTATTTTCCTGTACTGTTTGTATTCTGGTATCATCTATCGTTATCATTATTTCATGATTTATTTTATAATTTCCAAACAACATAATCTTTGTTTTTTTTTAGATTTAGAGATAATTTATTTTTGTTGAACCACTGCGTTAATTTTTCCATTTCAGTTGTGACCACCTCTAAAACCTGCTGCAAATTCTCACCAGTGCAAAGGATATTTGTGTCATGAGATGGTGTCATGAGATGGTGCTGCAGCAAGTTTCTCAACATAGCTTCCATCATTTGCCACATAAGTTATGAAGCCTGTCTAAATTACAAGACCCCAGGGTCCTAAAAACATTTGCAATAATACCACATATCGCCCTGTTGAGCTATCCACCGTCACTACAGGGGAAATTCCTCCCCTGTGACAGGCCTATTGGTGACCCTAGCTTTCTTTTGTTATTGAGTTACAGTTTATATGGCATTTTGATCTTGACCTTTGACCTTGTGATCCCAAACCCATAGTCACAGTTAAGGGTCTCTGGGTGAACCTGTGTACCAAGTTTGGTGACACTAGCTTGACACATTCTATAGTGATGGTGCAAAGGGAATGCCAACCTTGACATTTGACCTTTCATCCCAAAACTCCCGCAAAAATCATCCAATCGAAGTCAAATAGCAATATGCATATCATCAATGTACAACAAACCCTGGTACCAACTTTCAAAACAATTGGAACAAAATTGCAGGAGGAGTTGATTTCACAAAAGTGGGACAGACGGATGGACGGACTGCTCATGACACAATCCCCCTTCAGTCTTCGCCCAAAGGAGTCGACTGATGGGGTAATAAAAAAAAACAGGCTCAATAAATGATAAAGACAGAATCCATCCATCCATCTTCTACCTTCTAGCTTAATCCTTTCCGGCTTGCCGGGGGGGGGGGGGGGTGTCCCAGTCTATCCCAGCATCTTTGGGCGAGAGGCAGGGTACACGCAGGGCCAACACAGAGAGTCAGACAACCATTCACTCTCACATTCATGCTTAAGGACAAGTTAGAATCCCCACGTGATGCCATTCAACCAGTCATCCATGTTTTTGGCCTGTGGGAGTAAACCGCAGTACATGGAGAAAACCCACGCAGACACGGAGAGAACATGCAAACTCTATACAGAAGGGCCATCGATGGTCAGGGGGTAGGATCGAATCCACGATGGTCAGGGGTGGGATCGAGCCTTTGACCTTCTTGCTGTGCTGCAACTAGGGATGCAAGTTATCGATTAATTAATTAATTGTTAATTGATATGCCTTATCGATCGGTTAAGGATTAATTGACAAGTGGTAATTTTCCTGAGAATCTGAATTTCCCACAGTACAATACTGTCTTTCTATCTTTAACATACAAAAAGCTAATTACTGTTTTTGATATACTGAATAAAACATGAGCATCATATTCCTCAATGATTTATTGTACCATTTGCATTTTTTTACTACAGAAAATGGCATATTTTGTAGTTTAATACATTTTGTACTGTATAGTGTGTACTACAGTATGTGCTGGTACACCTCAGTAAATTACAATTACAAATGCCATGATTTTTTTTTCCACAATATCTTTATTGAACCTTTTTTTTTTTTTAACAAACATGATACAAACAATCAAACACTAACACTAAAGTACTACAAAAAAAAAAAAAAAAAAAAGCACTAAAAACACCAACAACCACCAACAAAATCAAGTCTTCAACAATGCTCCTCTGTTTAGTCCAGACAATCCAACACATAAGCATACACACTATGTTCACCAGTTTGGAATTTACAAGGTCCACACACATCATTCACCTTCTTCTTCAAGAGTTATGTTTAAATTTTTTACATAATCAATAAAAGGTCTCCATATATTCTCAAACACAATTTCCTTTGATTTCAGTATATATGTTATTCTTTCTAATGGAAGGTTTGTTAACATCTGTCTTAACCACTGAGTCACATCTGGTCTATGAGTCTTTTTCCATAATAGTGCAATACATTTTTTGGCATTAAGCAAACTGAGGTCTATGAATGTTCTTTCACTTTTATTAAAATTATGCTTTTCTGGGTACAGACCCAACAAAAACAGTTTAGGATTCAATATGATTTGTTTTGAGATTATTTTTTCAATTGTTACCCTCACCTCTTCCCAAAACATTCTTATTAATCTACATTCCCATAAACAATGAAATAGGGTTCCTTTACTTTCCATGCATTTTGTGCATGTATCTGGTATATTTTTGTTATATCTATTTAACTCCTCCGGTGTAACATACATCCGCATTAACCATTTGAAATGTATCAATTTAAGGCGTGCACTTATTGATTTGGTTTGAGCTTCTGTACAAGCCAATTCCCATTGTTCCTCTGAAATTTCAATTTGCAGATCTTCTTTCCAGTAGTTTAATCTTTTCAGTGAATTTTCACTTGAAGATAGTGTCAATGAGTTATAAAACTCTGAAATAATACCCTTTCTTTTACTATCTTTCATCATCATTTTTTCCAAGGATGAATAAATAGGTCAAGTGAGAGCTTTATTTTGATTTGATCGAATAAAGTTTCTAAGTTGAAGATATTTAAAAAAATGTGTTCTATTGAGATTAAATTTGATCCTCAGCTCTTCAAAAGACATTATGTTATCTGCACATGGCAAATATAAATCCTGAATCTTTTGTATCCCTTTTAAATTCCATACTTTAAATACAGCGTCCGCTCTCCCTGGTTTAAAATATTGATTACCCCATATTGGACTAAATTGTGACAATAACTGTGGTTCTTTTAAATAGTTTTTAGCTTCACACCATATTTTGATCATATGCTTTACAAATGGATTTTTAACTTGTTTTTGTAATTTTTTTGCCGAATCTGAGTATATGAATATGGGAAGAGGTAAAGGTAAATTGTATGATTCCATTTCAGTCCAGTGAGGGAGATCATTTGATGAAAAATAATATGTCATAGACCTCAGTTGTGCCGACCAATAATACAACATAAAATTTGGACATTTCAGACCTCCACGATCAAATGGTAAATATAATAAAGACAAACGTAATCTAGCCCTCCTGTTGTTCCATATAAATTCCACTAACTTTTTTTTTATTCTTGAGAATAGATCTAAAGGTGGTGATAAGGGAATGTATTGAAATAAATAAAGTATTTTAGGTAAAATATTACTTTTAAGTATATTGATTCTCCCGATCATCGACATTGGTAGTGACATCCATCTCTGAGTTAACTCATTGATATCTGACATTAAGGCTTCATAGTTGACACTGGCGACTGATTCTAGCTTAGGCACAATTTGGATTCCTAAATATTTAAACTGATTTACAACATTGAATTGATTTACCTCAGGGGCTGGGTAATTTCTCTGGGTCTCATTTAGCATTAATATTGAAGATTTAGTTTTATTTATTTTATATCCTGATATTTCCCCAAAATTCTTTATTAAATTCAACAAGGTTGGAATTGATTTTTTTAGATTCGACATAAACAAAATTATATCATCGGCGTACAGGGAGATTTTATGTTATGTTGGTCCAACTTTAATTCCATATATTTGTGAATGTAAACGTATCGCTATCGCTAAAGGTTCAATTGCCATAGTAAACAGTAAAGGTGAAAGTGGACAGCCTTGTCGACATCCTCTATTGATTTTTATTGGTTTTGAAATATTGTTATTTGTTAGGATTTCTGCTGTAGCATTATTGTATATTATTTGAACCCATTTTATGAAATTATTTCCAAGTCCAAACCTTTGTAGGACTTCAAAAAGAAAGGGCCATTCAACTCTATCAAAGGCCTTTTCGGCGTCCAATGATAGGAGAGCTGTATCCGGTGCTTCTTTATTAAAATAGATAATATTAAATAGTCTTCTTACATTATGGAAGCCTTGTCTACCCTTTATAAAGCCATTCTGATCTCGATTAATAATATTTGGTAAAATTTCTTGTATTCGTCTTGCTAAAATTTTACAGATTATCTTAAGGTCGGCGTTTAATAGGCTTATTGGTCTCATATTTTCACATTTATTAGAGGGCTTACCTGGTTTTGGCAGCAGTATAATTAAGGCATTATTTATGTATGATGGTAAATTATTATTTTGAAATGCTTCTAAAACCATTTCCAAAAAAGGTTTTATTAATTTATTCTTAAATTTTTTATAAAGGTCAACTGGGAGACCATCTGGTCCTGCACTTTTTCCTGATTTCATATTATCAATGGCTAGCCCAACTTCTTCTTGACTAATTTTAGACTCCAATATCTCCCTGTTTTCATTTGGAATACACGGTATAGATAGTTCGTTCAAAAACCCATTTAGTTTTGTTAAATCAGGTTCATTTTTGGTATCATATAATTTTTCATAGTAATCTCTAAAGGCTCTATTAATTTCTAAAGGATCTATAACTACCTGTCCATTACTTATAATACTGGTAATTGGTGTTTTAATTTCTAATTGTTTAATCTGCCATGCTAATAATTTTCCTGATTTTTCACCTTGTTCATAAAAAGATTGTTTCAATCTTAGAAGACTCGAGGCAGCTCTATTCGCTGATTTTTTGTCGTATTCAGCTCTCAAAATCAGTAATTCATTCTCCAACCTTGGGTCACATCCTGCATACACTTTTTCCTGAAGACTTTTTATTTTATGTTCCAATTGGGCTCTCTCCTCTCGAGTCTTCTTAGATTTTGATCCTGTATAACTAATAATATGTCCCCTAATAAAAGCTTTGAAAGCCTCCCACTTTACACATGCTGATGTTTGTGTAGTATTGATGTCAAAGAACTCGTCTATCTGTTTTTCTATATACTTGACAAATTCCTCATCCTGAAGCCATTTATGCTGAAATTGCCATCTACCTGATTCCTTTGTCAATTTTTTATCTACATATATTAGACAACAGGGTGCATGATCAGAGATCACGATGTTATCATAAAAGCAGTTTTGAATCTTGGACCTTAATTCTGTGGAAATCAAAAAATAATCAATACGTGAGAATGTCTTGTAGGTACTGGAATAACAAGAATAGGCTTTAACTTGTGGTTTCATTTCTCTCCATATATCTAACAATCTCAATTCTTTCATAAAATGATTAATAGTCATCCTACATCCAATGTGCGTACAATCCAGTCCTGTTGATCTATCTATACCTGGATTCAATGTACAATTAAAATCCCCTGCTATTATATGTTGCCCTGTAAGTGATGATAAGATGAGAAATAAATTAGCAAAGAACTTCTGATCATCTATATTGGGACCATATAAGTTCACAAGATTTATATTTTCTAATAGCAAAGAACCTTGAATGATTACATATCTTCCAAATTTGTCTCCAATTACATTTTTCACTTGAAAAGGAACTGATTTATGTATGAGAGTCATAACTCCCCTGGCTCGGGATGAAAATGAAGAGGTGAATACACTTCCTTGCCATCTACTCCTAATTCTTTTAACATCCTCCTCTATTAGATGAGTTTCTTGTAAAAACACAATTTTTGAACCCATGTCTTTTATTTTATTCATAACTTGTTTAAGTTTTTTAAAATTTTGTAGACCTCTGCAATTCCATGAAGTTAAATTAAGATTAACACTTTGGTTTATGATCAATAGAGAGTTTGGGATTACCTTGCAGTGTAAACATGCTCATACAGAGAAGCAAAAACATGAGTGGTTGAACATTCATCCCACAAACTACACACAAACAAATTTCCCCTTCCCACACTTGTGGCAAACCCCCCAAAATCAAAAAAAAAATTCTGTCTCCCGATATAGCCATCGACCGTTCCACACCCACGGGGAACAGCCTAAGCCACTCCTTCTTCATCCTCCCAATCACCCTAACTCTACTGCTTTTAATGACGTAACATTAACTCTCCTCTGTAGTTTTCCAACTTAACTCCAAAATTTTTAACAACTTTGTACATCATAGTTTTTTTTGTTTGTTTGTTTTGTTTTTGTTTTGTTTTTTTAATATATAATACAATCTATATTTTGTAAACTTACTATTTACTTCAAGTCAGTCAGATGCCTGTGCAAATGCTTAATTATTCTACCTTATATTTTGTTCATGCTTAGCTCCCACCAGTCTCTTCTTCTTCTTTGATCTTCTTGATGAACTCCTGCGCCTCCTCTGGGGTCTTGAAGATGTGGGTTCTGCCCTCATACGTGGTCAGCAGTCTCGCAGGATAAATTACACCATGACGAATCCCAAGGTTGTGCAGCTCCTTACGTACGGGATCAAACTGCTTCCTCAATTGCTGGATTCCTGTGGCCAAATCTGGGTAGAACCGCACCTGCTGGTCCTGGTGTTTAATCTCTCCTTTAGCTCGTGCAGCGTTGAAGATCTTCATCCTGTCTCTGTTGCTAAGAAACTTCATAATTAAGGTCCTCGGCGGTCCCTTATCTCTCCGTGGGCCAATACGATGTGCTTTTTCCAGAACCACTGCTGATTGCAACTCCTCGCTGCCCAGCACCTCCGGAATCCACTTTTCCAGAAAGGAACATACGTCCCGACCTTCTGATTCCTCTGGAAGACCCACCAGCCTCAAGTTATTCTGTCTCGACCGAGATTCCAAATCCAAAATATTATCTTCCAGAGATTTATTTTTTTTTTCCAAAGTGCGCACCTTTAATTGAAGATGGGTGACATCATCTTCAGCACTAGCGAGACGGAGCTCCATCTGCGCCGTTCGTTATACACAGTCACCCAATTCCTTTCTTATTCCTTCCAACGCTGTCATAATCCCATCAAATCTAGAGGAAAAGTCCGCTCTCATTGAACTCATGGCAGCCATCAGCGCATCTGCGCCTCCCCCCGCAGACATCGCACCGTTGCCAGCCTCCTCCGCCATATATGGAGTTTTATTTGCTGCGTCACAGACCTGAAAGTCCGTTAATTTGGACTGTTTCGGCGGCTCGCTTTTTCCTTTTCCTGGTTTTCCAGCCTTAGGCTTCGCCGACATATCCTCACCCAAACGCTGGGATACGTTCTGTCCCAAATGAGAGAGTTATTTGCCGATTTTTTTTCTCCAGGAGCAGAGCAGAGCGAGACACGTCCGTCCTACGTGGCAGCCATAACCGGAACTCAAATGCCATGATTTTTAATTTATTTTACAAACTATTACCAATATCATAAATTTACCTTTTTTACTTATATTACAAAAAAATAACTTTCATGTTCTAATTTACTGAGATGCACTGGTAGACTGTTTTAACAGGAAAATAAATTGTGAGCTGCTTCATCTGTTGCATGTTAAACATTATCACAGTACCCCGGAAATCCAGGCAATGCCAGAACAATCTGGGCTCCCTCTGTTGTCTGTTACCTCAGTGGCAACTTGAGTCTGATCTGCTTTCCTGTCTTGCAATGAGTTGAAGGCAGCGGGGATAGGTTTTTGTGCTCATGTAATCTTTTTCTTGCTCTGGTCAGTTTTTCCTGCTATGTTAATTTGAAGCAGGTGGACCTTCAAGATCACGTGCTATTAGAACTTGTTGTGAAGGCCAAGTTTTTTCGATCTGCACAACACATGCGGTCTAGGGGCTTGGCGTCTTCTTCCGCTTTTCCGGCTGAAATGTGGCAGTGGGTGAGCGCGTGCGCCCCCGCCTGGACAGTGACACCACTACATTTCATAGAATAAGCTCCCATTGAAAAGGACTGATGAGTTATCAATTAATTGACAACTAATTTAATTTAGTTGGCTAAATTCGTATCAACAGTTAATTGAAAATCAATTAATCACTAACATCCCAAGCTGCCACAGTGCTAACCACTGCACCACTGAGCTGCCCATAACAGTTAGCCTTAAATTCATTAAAATGAATTGAATGTAAACAATAAACACAAATCAGAAGAGGAATAGTGACATAAATGGTAAAAAAACAACAACACGAAATTCAATTTGTCATTTAAGAAGAATAAAGGTAAATGTGGAGGCATTGCAGATGAAAAGCCAATGAGCATCCAGCTGACGACAATGAGATGGAGGAAGTGTGTGTGTGTGTGTGTGTGTGTGTGTGTGTGTGTGTGTGTGTGTGTGTGTGTGTGTGTGTCCGTCCCCAAATGCCGACACTCCATTCCATCACCACAGATTATGCAAGGGTACATCAAAGGCTGTCTCTCCATTTTTCACAGTTTAGTGCTCTATGATGGAGACGGGAACACACACGCACACACACACACACACACACACACACACACACGTATGCGCACGCGCACACACGTATATAATTGCTGTTAGAGAAGAAGCCTCATTGGTTCTGGTTCACACATCCTCTGAGCCTGTGGTACAGGTGCTGCAGACAATTTCCTCTAAAGTCAGAGGTGCTCAGACGGGACTTGGGGGTAGACAGTGACAGTTTGAAGCTCTTGGTGAGATGCTCATATGTAACACTGACACAACCTGAGGCTTGTTGTAAACATGTGGAACCTGGTTCTTGGTTCTCAAGCATACACTGAAAATGCTGGGGGGATGTCGAAACATTGTAATATCACGATACGTTGTGGTCAAGATACTGTATTGATTCAGAGACACAAGTATCATGATACTTTATTCAGAATTAATTATCTTAGAATTATTAGGAAAAGCTTAGGCCTCCACAGAGCCTCAGACCTCTTACCCATAGTAAACAGTCACCCATTTCTGCCTTCTACACCAATTTAGCCTTTCAAACTTGGTTTGACAAAGGGATAACTAAACTTAGGGACCTTTACAACCAAGGGACTTTTATGTCCTTTTCTGAGCTCTCAAAGAAATTTGACTTACCTAATTCTCACCTATTGCATTTTTTTCCACAAAGGCATTTTATTCAGAATCAGAACCCCAAATTTCCTAGTCGTCCCCCGGAAACTCTGGTTGACCCTTTGCTAGCTCTTACATTGCCTGATGATTATTGGTAACGAGTCCTAAGATTGGTTGACTCTTCTTCAATATGTGCAAGGCATGACCTCCTACAGTGTAAAGTTGTGGATAAAATTCACTACACCACTTTGAGGCTATCACGTATCTACCCCAATGTATCTGACTCATGTAACAGATGCAAACAATCCACAGCCAACCATTCCCATATGTTCTGGTTCTGCCCTAGGCTGGTCACATTCTGGTCCGGAATTTTCAAAACTCTTAGTACAGCATATAACACAGCATATAACACTGTCATTACACCTGAACCCCTCCTGGCTTTGTTTGGTACCCCCTTACAACTTAATACCTCTAAAGTTATTCAGACTGTTTTGGCCTTTACCAACCTGCTGGCCAGGTGACTCATACTCCTTAACTGGAAACATCCTCAACCTCCATCTCATAACTGGTGGATGAAAGAGCTGTTACTGTCCATTAGACTTGTAAAGCTTAGATTTTCCCTCAATGGCTCCCTGGAGACATTTGAAAAGACTTGGAGACCTCTCTGAAGTCATAATGATTCTTTGACATGTTTTCCTGATTGTGATGACTGAGCCTCCCCCCCTTTTGTTTGTTTGTTTTTTCTCATTTACTTATGTATTTAACTTCACTGTATAGGTGTTGAATGTACTCAGTATTATTAACATGTCAGTAATGGATGAACAGTGATAATTACTCTTCATTCTCCTTTGGATGTAATGGGACTGTGGGTGGAGGAAAATAAAGGAAAAACGAAAGGAATGGAAGCTTGTTCTGTTATATTTTTCTTTACTGCCTGTGAGATTGCTTCCAATAAAGAAAGTTAATAAAAAAAGAATTATTGATAAATGTTGCAAACACAAACCCATAATAAAAACCAACTGACTTTCAATGTTCACTATCTGGTTAGGTCAACAGAGCAAGCTAGTGATTCCAGAGATTAGCCAGGAATTGAACAAGACAAAGATTGGGATGGGAAAAGGTTCAAGCTTTTTGGGAAGGAGTTAAAAAAGTTATGGAAACAATTATTTCAAAGCAAGTAGTTATGACTCCTTCATTGTTCCTTTTTGGTTTGTATCCAAAAGGCCATAGATATAACAAGGGTGAACAAATACTGATAGACATGTGTCTACTACATGCTAAAAAGTCTGTTGCTTTATATTGGAAAAAGAAAAAAACAGGCCAAGTGTTGCATATTGGATACGACAAATGTTAGTTACACTTCCATATGAAAAAATCTTATACATACAGACAGGGAAGCAGGATTTATTTAAGAGGGTTTGGGAGTCATTTTTCTTGTTTGCAGGAGGAGTAAACCTGGTGGAGGAGGATGATTGAAAATGGACTTTAATGGACTGAGCTTGTATTGCCAAGAATGGGAATTGAAATTTAACAATTGTACTATCATTATTCTGTTTTGTTTTGTTTTTTTTTACTATTCGGCATTGTCTAAGAAGGTGTAGTTCTTTGTTCATTGTATTGTTATTGTTAGTACTAGTGCATACCCGTGCATGAACACAGAAACCAAGTATAAGCAAGTATTTCTGCATGCCCGTAGAAAGTTACTGTTACCATGGCAACAGTAACCATGGCGATGCCTGCCTTTGATCTTCGACATGGTTACCATGGCAACAGTAGCCATGGTGAAACCTGAATTTGATGTCACCACTCGTTCAGTGATGCCTGCCTTTGATCTCTGATGATGTGTCTACCTGGCAACAGTGACCATGGCAACATCTGTGTGTCTATGATGTTAGCTATGAACGCCCATAGCTCCCCTATGGATGTTCATTAAAGATTTCCCCCCCTAAACTTTCACATACCCAGGGAGGCTGAAATTCGGGGATGCACACCCTCGTAAACTCAGCAAAGCACGTATAAAATATGAGGCCAGTCTGACGAAGGGTTCAGCAGATACGCCTGGAACAGACAGACAGACAGGCACACAGACAGAGATTTCTTGCATTATAATATGATGTTTTGTGTGTAAGTCAGTGTTTTTACTTGATTTGTGTGAAAAACAATAAAAACATTGTTTAAAAAAGATTTGGATGGGCAATCACTACATATGTTATCGCAATACTCAGTGTATCACAGCACTGTGACAGTACTGCATCACGGTCCAGGTATCATGATAGTATCATATTTTGCAGCCTCTGGTGAGTCTCACCCCTAGAAAATGCCATTGTGAAAATACATTTTCTGTAGTAAATAAATGGCTGAGAAGAAGATAACGTAAGATGGCTTAATGTTCTATTAATAACAATAATAAATAAAAATGACCATCCAGTGTTTCCTCTGGCTTAAAGACCTTGGCATGGTGGCAACATATTTTTCCGGAGGTGGGGGGGGGGGGGGGTGAAGAGGCAGAAAATACATGTCACTATTGTAACCGGAATATGTTAATTTTATACGCTTCATTTCTTTTTTTTAAATTTTGCACAGTAACTTTGCATATGGAATTTACCATTTAAAGTATTGTACAACCAAGGCTTGAATGTTGGAATATTGGGCCAGTTGGGGTCCCACCCAGACGTTGTCCTGCGTTTGGACTTTTTACTGGTGTCATCCTTCTCTCCTTCCTCTGCTCTCACCTCTCCTGGACCCTCTGCTTGAACACTTTCCTCTCCTTGGCTCCTCTCTTCTGCCTCATTTTGCCCTTTCTGAGCTCTGTCTAATCCAGGTTCTCTCTCTGTCTATGGTGGTATACAAACAGGTTAGAAAATATCAAGTGCCATGTTAATTAAAAGTAGACAACCAAAATTTCTACTTAAGGGTACAAAGAGCACCCACTAAAAAACTTGAGTAATGACTTCAGTCTTGAAGGTTTGAGGTTTTTCTCCAAAATTTATAACAATTTTCTTATAGTTTTCTACTTTTCTCTGTAAATTTATCTAAATTTGAAACTATTTTCCTCAAATTTGTAATTTCCTCTTGTAAAATTGACTTTTCTTGTACATTTGAGACTTTATTATAAATTTGTGGATTATTTTATGGCTAATTTTTGTTTATTTTTTAAAATAAAATTACTGTTTTTTTTTTATTTGAAACAAATGGTAGTAAAATTTTGACTTTTTTCCTTATACAATTTACACTTTTGACCATAATTTTGCAGAACCACAACAGAACAATAATTTAACTCTGATTTCAAAGAAAAAAATATCAAAAAAATTTTGTTTAATGAAATAAATTAACTTAAATGACCAAAGATTCAGTTATTTCTGTTACAATATTTCTATATATTTATAGTTTTTAGAACTCTCCTCACCAACCAGACAGCAGGAGAAACCTCCCTTATTTTGAAATCCAAATGTTGGCACATTTAGTTTGTCTGAAGGCTGTTGAAGGATTAAAGTCATTGACTTTGTGAATTTCGGTCATTTTAACTTGCCAGGTACATAATAGTGAACATAACTTAGTTAATGTAGTGGCTGGTGAAATAAATCCTCAGCAATTCATCAGTTTCCTTTGCCTTTCCCTGCATATGAAGCCGGCTGCATATGAATCCTAACCACACCTGTTTGCTAAGCAACTCTTCATTACTCTTCCCATTACCAGTGGGCTAAAACCACCATAAATGCCTCCACTGCTTACATACCTCTGCTGCATTTTTCCCCCCCGTGTTTAAAGTACTTTAATAATTGCTGTTGCAATCCTGGAATTTCCCCATTGTGGGACTAATAAAGGCTTATCTTATCTTATCTTATCTTATAAGCTGATGCTTCTCTCAGACAGTGATGCTAGTAGCAAGACACTCTGTCCCCCAACTGGAACACGCGGGCGGGGCGCTTCCAAACTCCGCGTGGATGACGGTCATGTACGTTGTCCGTGTGTGCGCTTATGGAGCGTCATTCCTTCATATTTTTTCTTAAATTTATATTTCCTTGCTGTAGCGGCATAACTTCAAGCGTGGCGGCCCACCACATGGAAATGTTACCAGAGGAAACCTTGGTGGACCGAAGGGAAGACTATGTTGAAAAATAAACCACATTTAGTCAAATTTGACCACTATGAACTTTTCAGCCCCCCCTACTCATATGTGTTTATACATGCGTGTGTGTGTGTGAGAACACATACACACACACACACACACACACACACATACATAAAATGTATGTGCGTGTGTATATACAGTATGTGGATATGCGCTAATTTTCTTCATTACTATTTCTGTTGCACTTAGGCTGCGTGTCCACCAAACATGTTTTTTGTCGTCTGACTGCCCTGAATGTCTTTTTTTCAGTGTTTGTGCGCTGTGCTCTGGAAAAAAAAAGTCTGTGCCCTGTATCCCAGCAACAGCTTGTCACTCTCAGCTCAGCACTTCTGCTTTTCCTATGGTCAGACTTCCTACTGATTTTTTAATAGCAGTCTCTAAATAACAATGGACAGGAAACATATTCTAGCAGCTCTGGATGTAAAATATGATGACACGGAAAACAGGAGTCTGAGTACAGACTAGTACCAGACATATGTCCCGCCCTATGTCCCACCTTGAACTTTTTTCAACGCTGAGCGCCCTGAGTGCCGCAGCAACAAATGGGCACCACTCAAAGTGTTTCAGCACCGAGGGCACCCAGCGCTGTAAACGCTGGACTACATAAGGAATGAATCGAAAACCTTCGCCCAGAGTGGAAAAAATGCGTTTGGTGGACATGCAGCCCTACTGTGACATGTGCCCTGTGAAACGTTATGATGATTTGCACTAAATGGCTATGAGTGTGTTTCCTTATAATTAGGTTCTTTGGAACTATGTTTTACCTCATATGTATGGTTGTGCTCTTGTCATTCTGCTGAAAACCAAATTGCCCTTTTGGGACATTAAAGGAAACGTGTACTGGTCATTATAACAACATTAATGCTGCTTTAGGTATTACTTATAAACCAAAAATGTGTTTATTCAGTAAAAATAACCCCCTAGAGACAGTATACTGAATAATTTTATCCCATGAAAACCGCTCGGTCAAAACCAACGGGGAGCAGCCATTGCTGGCCGGCAGTGACATACAGTCGTTGTTTCAAGCTTTACCACGGAAGAGTAAACACGTTCAGCAGATGCTCAGTGGGTCGAGATCCGAGTTGAAAATGGTGCAAAATCTGCACAGATATATACTGCACAAACCATCCTTGGAAATGGCCTTCATTGATGGCATGAGCTGCATTTACCTCCGGGGACTGGCAGCTGAAGGGGACCTGATGAACAGGCAAGTAACTTCAGAACACGTTGAATAAATCTTGATATACTAGAATTTTATTTAATGAAATTATATGCGGGTAGATTTGCTCGTACATGGTTGCAAAAAATTACATAAAATTCTGATGTTAAAACTTTGTTGACTGCTGTACTGCAGCGCAGTCCGTCGCATAAAGCAACGACTGTGCGTCACTACGGGTGATGAAACAGCCCATGGAGGAGGCAAGATGTCCCTGACCATGACTGACTGAGAGAGCAGTGACTTGAAACTTGCGCGTATTTGAGAAGGAATCGTGACCAAAATTACTGGATGGAACCACTAGTATCATATTTGATCCTCTGAAATACCATTTGATTAAAATTCACTACAGGCACCTTTTAAATAAAATGAATCTAATTTCTCAATTTTTGCAAAGTTTTAAGGAGGTCAACTATTAGTAATAATTACAAACACTCTATGTAGAAATAATACTGATAATGCAGGAATGCATAGGCAGGATAAAAATTTTATAGAATATATTTGGAAATGAAATAGATGAGCAACTAATTTAAAAGTGGCAACTGAGAAATATTAAATTAAAAATATGAAAAATGATATTTTGCCATGTTTTTGTAATAATGTTTACAATAAATTACAATATTCTGATACATGTAACTCTGGAGGTTTGGTCCAAGTCTGTTACAACTTCCATTCAAACAAAGCAGGAACCACTCGTGATTTATTCTGCTCAACTTTTCATATGCATATTTGCCTAACCTGAAAAAAAAAAGGCTGCAGAGGCAGATCATCTTCATGGTGGTGATATAGCTTGTATTCACATTTTAACTTTTAGCTTTTTAAATGACCTCCACAAATCAACTGGTCGAGGTGTAGTCTAATAATCCTGTGAGGGTATTTCAGGTTTGACACTCTGACTCAGTATTCAGTAATTATCTCAGTCATTAATTACAATAAGACAATAGAGAAATGAAATGAACGCCTGTGTGCTGCAAGTTATTAAAACATAGTTGGTGATGCCACTGTGATAGAACAAGTTAATTGTGGATAATGAGATGATTTCATTATAGCTTGTAAGAAGTGGAAATTCACAATTATTTCATGAGAACTGATTAAACCAGGACATTTAAATAATTATTCAGACTATTACTCATTGATGAGTGACTTAGCTGTTTTTTTTTAGTCTTTTTAGTGCATTTGACTTATATGTGAGAAAACTTAATAGTTCAATTTGATTAGACAATGGTATGTAATTATCTAATTTAAAGGGGTCATTGATTGCACTTGTCCACATTTTAACAGCTCACACGTTTTAATGAAATGTCTGACATATTTTGCTCAAATTTTCTTTCAATATTTACATATTGCAGCAAATCTGTTTTTTTCCCCAGCCTTTGTGAAAATTGCCCGTTTTGAATGTACTGTATATAACTTTAAATCTTCAGACTGGATTCAACTCCTCCCTCTCTCTGACATCATATTGCTAACATTGACTGGCTAGCTCCTAGCCTTTAGCTTGGATGTATATTGGAGCCAAATACAAGTCGGCCTCCAAAGTCAGCCCTGAGAATTGTCATGGTTTGCCCTTACAGGGCATAATGACAGACCCAAATGCCAGACAGAAGTTTGCGGTATTTAATCATAAACCTGCAGCCTGAGGGTTGGAAAATACAAATGCCGGGAACGGCAGGCAACTTATAACAATGGTTGATGTTAGGGCAGTGGCGTGGAGAGAACGAGGTGAAGAAATACAATTTAAGATGCCACAAGAAAGGACTAGAGGCAGCAGAATTCATAGCGTGACTAATCAATAACAAATAAAGAACAGCTGTGATAAATTAACAATGTAAGAGGATGAGGCTAACGGAAGATGCATTACGCTAACAGGAAGTAAAAAAGAGCACTGTCAAAATAAGAGTCCATACAGAAAGGAGAATAATGAATGGCAATAATAATAATAATAATAATAATAATAATAATGAAGTGTCCAAAAAGTAACATAAGACATGGACAGGGTCTAATCCTATCCAGATCATGACAAGATCTTCAAGGGTAGTAGAGGCGAATGCTGGCATGCTGACATTTGCAGTTTTTATGTTTGCAGACTGTCCATGAATTCCGACAGAGCCCCTCAAATTGCAATACTCGCCAGCATTTGCTGCTCTGTGATGATATGGGGTAATGGCGTGAGTGGAGAATTTCTGTAAAACTGTTAGAAAGATTTTTCTCAGTCACCAACAAATGTAAAGAATATTGTAAGAAATTCTACACTTGAGAGACCAAAGATCTCAGAATCAGAATCAGAATCAGAATCAGGTTTACTGCCATTGTTCATGTAGTACACAAACTAGGAATTTGTCTCGGTACAATGCTGCAACATTAAACATGATAAGATAAAAGAAATAAACTATACATGTAATAAAGTGTAGGATAAGATTAAGTGATACTGGTCAACAGTTAAAATATATTAGCCAGCAGCAGATACTGTGGAGAACTATATAGTGCAGTCGGTAATGCAGGAAGAAAACAGTGATGATTGACATGAGTCTGGTTGAGCTGCTGTACATAGTGCACGAGAGTCAATAAGTCACTTAGTGTTCAGCAGTCTGATGGCAGAGGGGAAGAAGCTGTTCATGTGACGGGAGGTTTTAGTCTGGATGGACCGAAGTCTTCTACCAGAGGGGAGGGGGGCAAACAGTACGTGACTGTAGAGACTGGGTTAATCATCTCAGACTGGATGCAGAGGGTAAACAGAGGAGAACAAGAGCTAGGGAGATCATGGGGAGGTAGCAGGAAGAAGGAGTTGGGGGAGAAAGGATGAAGGTATTGTGATGCGAGATGTCATGCAAATGTGAGATGGGTAGTTGGTATAAAAGGAGAACCCATGGTGTATTGAGACGTGCTTTTCCTCTGTATGACTGATGAGAGAGTGAATAAAGTCGTCTGCTGCATAAATCTGCCTCCGTTAATTACACTCTCCACACTGGTGACCCCTTGACGAATTATGGAACACGAGGCAAGAACCCTGGAGTCGGCCCGGACGGGAACCCCCAGCAACGCGTGCGCTGTTTTGGTCAAACTACTGGACTTTTGGCTGCACAACCCGCGCTCTTGGTTCCACCACACCGAGGCTCAGTTCGCCCTCCGGGGAATAACGGCAGACGACAACAGATATCACTTTGTGGTCTCAAATTTGACCTGGGGAGCTGACCCCGACCCGTAGTCCATGAGCCTGAAATGATGCATCACTGCTTGACAGGGGTGTATGGTTTTAGTGGTCAATAGGACATCACCGTTCCCTGTAGTACAATAAGCACAGAAACATATGCGAATGAGTAGCTAGATTGCTAGCAGCCTCAGATCCTGGTTTGAGAAAATAAAACTTTAACTAAGCTAAAAAACATCTAAGAATGAAATATATGGTCAAGAATTGTTAGATGGAAAAGGATTCCAGTGGGGGTGAATACAATTTATAGAAAAAAGTGATCAAAACCAACCAACACGTAAGCTAACGTCAGGAGTCATGTCCATCACCTTTCTGTCATGGCGAGCTGTATCCGGTTATAATTACTGCCTCTGACTGCTAAGCATGCTAATGCTAATAGTTCAGTATGGCATCAAGGTGAAAATATAACAAAATAAGTCAGAATAACATGAGATATATTATCGACTGTGGATTAGTGAACCAGGAATGTCTACTAGGGTGATGGTAATCTGAAGAAAATAACAATATAAACCGTGCTTGGTGTGAGCCTCCTAGGATACTACCACTGTTAGCTCAGGGGCTAATACCTTTAGCTCCCTGTCCATCTATATGGCAGACAGTTATGGCGGCCAATAACAGAGCAGTGGGCGAGTCTCAAGGACGGCGCTGGGCTGGGTTTACCATTTCTTGACATACAAGAAAATTTGTGGAAGAGTGAAAACCATTTCTTGGAGAGAAAAATGAGATAAAGGATGTGTGTTTTTTACAAGAAGTGAGTGTTATGGTATTTTTTCCATAATCATGTGACCATAGACACATTTCAGATGGTTAAAACCTACAAACACGTCATTTCTCAGCCAATGAGCCCCTTAAAAAGTAAGAGTTGTACTTCAGGTAAGTTTAATGATCATTTTAACATTTTTTATAATAAGGGAACATTAAAATTTAATATTACCACACAACAAATATTAAATGTCTTATTCACTAAAGCAATGTATTTGTGGGTTTTAACCCTACAAAATACTTTGTTGAGTCATATGATTTATCATAAAAAAAATATTAAAATATCTCCTCCTTATACATTCTTGTACAAATCGGTATAATTCTTCTGGGCTACATTTCCCTATGAAATTTAAAAAAAAAACAGCCTCCATTATCAAGCTATTGACTGTGACCTAGTCCAGTCCAGAACTTCACTGTAAGCTTCAGAGTTAACAATGACAACAACGGCTAGAGCACCCCCCCCCCCCCAAAAAAAAGAAAACTGACCACATTGTACCAGGCCCAAAATGTTATTCACCACTGTGGAGTTATCTACGTACTGATTAACACACTAGTCCTGCACATAGCAGGTGAGCAGTTATTAGAAGACAAAGACAAAAGAGGCTCCTTTTCTACCGCTATGATCCATATACATCACCACCTCCTCCAGCTAGAGTACTAGCGCCTTAAGGGCCCTACAGACAGAAAAGGCATGTTGGGAATGCCTTCACACAACACTCCATACTGCCCATTTTTTGTGTCATCACTGGAATGAAGACATAACTGTCTACTAACTACTAACTAACCTGCACTTATATAGCGCTTTTCTAGTCACAAAGACCACTCAAAGCGCTTTCATTAATACTAACCCTCTATTCTAAGGGCCTATAGGAAACAGATATCTAGGGACAATTTAGAACAGCCAATTAACCTAACATGCATGTTTTTGGCATGTGGGAGGAAACCGGAGAAATCCCGGAGTAAACCCACGCAACACGGGGAGAACATGCAAACTCCACACAGATCACTGTTGGCCGGGGGCTGGGATCGAACCCACGATCCCACGATCCCCACAATCCCCCGGCCAAGGGTAAACTGTGCTGCCGCAGTGCTAACCACTGCGCCACCGTGCAGCCCAGTTTTCTTTCAAAGAAAAAAGAAAACGTCAGCCATGGCCCTAATATTGATAAGGAGAGGAGCAGTGAGGAAGAGCAGACTGTGGGTGCACTTTTTTAATTTTTTTTTTTTATAATTTTCAGAAATGGTTTCCTTCTGTAGTTGATAATCACCAAAAAATGTCCATCTCTTGTAGCTTAGCAGTGTTTGACTGTTCTGTGGTGGAAAAAAATGGCCAAAAAAAAAATCGAGTGAAAATGAGGGACTCAAGAGCTGTAAAATAACCAGTTGTGGGAGTAACACATTACTGTAACGTCACTACTTTTGCAGTAATGTGCTGTGTAACGAAATTACTGTTTAAAAATTCAGTAATGCGTTACAGTTACTGAAATTTGAACAGATGCGTTACTCGCTTTATTAATATGGATAGATATTTTTAGTGCAAATAAACTGACCCAACCGTAGTTGAGATGAGCCGTCAGTCGATGTGACCTGTTGTAAAGAGCCTGAGTCTTCACTATGGAGCAGAGGAAAAGATGAAACTACTTTGTTTTTGTGGAAATAGATGATTTCTCCTTCGTTGCGGTGAAGGACAAAAGCATCTTGGTGGGTTGCAAGCTAAGTGCAGATTGAGACCTACTGTAATCTTCAGAAATGCTTGAAAACAGCAACAAACCTCCAACAAAGCTAGTGCTATGCTATGCTAACAACTAACACCGTGTTAGTGGATCTACACTATCTGAACAGCCACAGCTGGATGCAAAGTGGAAATACTCTTGTCTGAACACCCACGGCTGGATTTCAAGCACAGGTGTGCATCTGGACAGTTTGTGACCCAGCAAGAATTAAACTGATTGACTGCCAGACACGTTGTTACAGACTGAAGATGTGATATCAACATACAGACGTGGACAAAATTGTTGGTACCCCTCTGTTAATGAAAGAAAAACCCACAATGGTCACAGAAATAACTTGAATCTGACAAAAGTGGTAATAAATAAAAATTCCATGAAAATTAACCAATGAAAATCAGACAATGCTTTTGAATTGTGGTTCAACAGAATTATTTTAAAAAACAAACTCATGAAACAGGCCTGGACAAAAATGATGGTACCCCTAGAAAAGATTGAAAATAATGTGACCATAGGGACATGTTCAACCAAGATGTGTCCTCTAATTAACATCACAGGTGTCTACGAACTTGTAATCAGTCAGTCAGCCTATTTAAAGGGTGACATCTGTGCAGGGTACAATGAAATCTCAAGACTGTCAAGGTATTCTAGAGAGAAATGTGCTGCCCAGTGTCAGACAGCTTGGTCTCAGTCACAGGTCATGGGTCTTGCAACAGGATAATGACCCAAAACACACAGCTAAAAACACCCAAGAATGGCTAAGAGCGAAACATTGGACTATTCTAAAGTGGCCTTCAATGAGCCCTGATCTAAATCCTATTGAACATCTGTGGAACGAGCTGAAACATGCCGTCTGGAGAAGGCACCCTTCAAACCTGAGACAACTGGAGCAGTTTGCTCAAGAGGAGTGGACCATAATACCTGCTGAGAGGTGCAGAAGTCTCACTGACACAATTCAAAAGCATTGATTTTCATTGGTTAACTTTCATAGAATTTTTATTTATTACCACTTTTGTCAGATTCAAGTTATTTCTGTGACCATTGTGGGTTTTTCTTTCATTAACAGAGGGGTACCAACAAACACAGCCTACATTTGGGCCTGTAAAGCTAACTGGGATACCTGTTTCAGACAGGAATACTTGCATTCTACGGGCAGTGCACTGGTGTTCTCAAAGCTCTGTCTGAAACAGTCTGTTTTCAGCCTGACATTAATAAGCCCATAATGTAATCCATTAATTAAATATCTTGCTATGTGTGCAAAATGATTTCCATCCATCCATCCATCCATCCATCCATCCATCCATCTTCTTCCGCTTAATCCTTTTCGAGTCGCGGGGGGACTGGAGCCTATCGATTTAAATATGCATTTAAAAGTAACGTGAAAGTTACTTTTCCAAGTAACTAGTTACTTTAATCATGCAGTAATTGGTAAAGTACTCAATTACTTTTGAAAAGAAGTAACTTGTAACTGTAATTAGCTACTATTTTTTAGTAACTTGCTCAACACTGAAAATAACACAGGAATGATTTTTTTTTTTTTTTTTTGTTACTTATTTGTACCCGTAGGTAGACTTGGTTTGCAGTCTGGTGACAAGCCACCGGCTGCTGGTCGCTGCGTGCGCGAGCGCCCTAAACCGACATGTTTTTTTGTACTTTAAAATTAAACCCAGAAAACAGCAGTGAATGAGACCTTTATGCGTACACTATATAAAAAAATAAAAACAAGATTGCAGAAGAAAAATGCACACAACTAGCACATTACAGGTGGATCTTCACAAAGACAATACATGCACACACCTGCTGTATTCAGTATGCTCACTAACCAGCAACACCCAGCTAAGTCCAAAGGTGAGCATTCCAATATTTAAACTTTACTGACACACCTGCTCACGTTTGCATGTGTGTGCGTGCTTTATCTTTTTTTAAAGTCTTTCACAGAAAGCCACAGAAACAAGTGTCCTCTGATACCTCTGTTGCAAAGACCTGTTGAGTCATCAGCCTTTATGTGCTTTACTAAACGTCGTAAACTTCACAGTTTTGACTAGAAACAACTGTAATCACTTGTTAAACATACCAGTGACTGAATTAGAAAACGTGAACTTTGTGTATGACAAAAAAGGTCTTATAAAATAAAAAAAATGCTTGTTATAAAAACTCTATAACAGAAACACGCTAATAAGAGCAACAATAAAAACCAGCACGTGGGCTGCACGGTGGCGCAGTGGTTTAGCACTGTGGCAGCACAGTTTTACCCTCGGCCGGGGGACCGCGGGGATCATGAGATCGTGGGTTCGATCCCAGCCCCCGACCAACAGTGAGCTGTGTGGAGTTTGCATGTTCTCCCCGTGTTGCGCGGGTTTACTCCGGGATTTCTCCGGTTTCCTCCCGCACACCAAAAACATGTAGGTTTAGGGCGCTCGCGCACGCAGCGACCAGCAGCGGTGGCTTATCAACAGACTGCAAACCAAGTCTACCTACGGGTACAAATAAGTAACAAAAAAAAAAAAAATAAATAAAAACCAGCAGCCAAAAAGTTCATTGTAATAAAATAGAAACACTCTGCTCCTTTCACTTTCTGAATAAGAGTAATAAATCGATGGAAAAAATAAATCATAAAGGCACTAGGTTGAGAGCCACTAAGTCAGATAGAGCAGGTTCAACTAGATGATGATCAGAAACTCGCCAGCCAGTGACTGATTACATCTGAAACAAGTTACTCAGATCTGGAATCACCGTGGAAAACAACTCTCATGTGATAAACCGTGGCCCCAACAGGCCTGAGGGTGCATCAGCTGATCCTCCAACTGAGGTGACCCTAGGTCATAATTCATCTATTAACTTTGTGTGTGTGAGAGAGATACTAAATAAACAAAGTGGAGCTCTTTGATTGGGGCCATTTACAGGAATTGGCCCAATAGATAACAGCATTTTAAAACTTTATCTGGTATTAAATAGGTTGAATCACTCCTCTCTTGTCCTCCCCTCCAGCATTTCCAATAATAATGAGCTAGAACTTATGAAGTTCTGTAAACTACGGAAACTTCTGATCACACAGTACAGATCTGCACATTAAACAACTGCTCCACACAAACCAGTTTTTTTCACAAGAAATCAATTAAGTGAGCTTGTGTTCAAATACACTGATCTTAAAAAGCACGCAATTTGTATTAACTCAAAAAAAAATTTCTTGTGCATGAGAAATTTGCAACATTACAGACAGAAAATCAAGTGCTAGGATAAAAAAAATGTAATTCTATATTTCTGTTCTTTTTTCAGCAGTTTAAATATAATCTCGAGATTCTGGGATGAGCAACAGTCTATTTATAGATGGACTAAGTGGCATGAGGACATCCAGGGTTTCAGTATGTGAGAGTGTGTCTGCTCTTCGTCTGTCTTAGTCGTTATGACTCCAGATTAAATTAGACTGCAGTCGCCATGTTACCAGCCACTCAGCATAAACATGTACATGAGATACAACAAGCCCCCCCCCCCCCCACACACACACATACACAGATGATGTGTAGTCGAGGGCAAGCCACATCTGGATCTGTCCAGAGTCTCCTTTTTTCTAACTGGTTTTGTTTATATTTTCTCCCCTAAATGAATTGTTTGGCTTACAGACGCATTAAAACATTCTATCCCCAGTCCCACTTGGCTTTCAGAAAAATTCACAAAGAAGACACTTGACAACCTATTGAGCTGTTACAGTACATACTGCTATAAATATGGCAGCACCATGGAGTGAACAGCCATGCAGAATATTCTGTTGTATGCAGAATTTCACCACAGACCATGTACATTTTGAAAAATACTGACAAAATAAAAACGCAGGCACAAACAGCTCTTTAGAAATTTGCTGCTTCACCAAGGGCAGGACACGCGTTTTGGCAAAGCACACAGCAAAGCACATTTGATTAAAATAAACAAACAAGAAGCGGAATGACTCACACAAACTCAGATCTGATCCAACAATTTGTTACAATGAAGAAATCTGAAGAGCATTAAATCAATAGGACAAGTAGATTGTGTAAAAACATTTTTAGGGACCAAAATAATAATAAATCACTGATCCTATATTCTGTGAGTACCAAACTGATGTTTTTGTACTCCAAAATAAGTCATTATTGGTGCATCCTTATCCAAATCCTGCACCTGTGAGTGATCCTAATAAATTAAACTAATCCTATAACCTCGTGGGGAACAAACAGTGCAGAACAGAACACTGAGAGATACGAGTTGAGGAATACTAGAAAAGTACCACACAAAGACTGATAAATGACAACAAATGTGTTGCAAACACAGCTTAAACTACACCATACATAAGATTTCTTTTAGGGAAAAAAAAATAGATAAGACAAGATCCACTACAACCTATCACCTAAAACCAAACAGAATTTATGGAATTATTCATCCCATTTCAGGAAAAACTGTTACCAGGAGTATGAATCAGAAAATTTACAGAAACTGAAACTAGAAAACAGTTTAATAATGATGAGCTCAGGAAAACCTCAGGCACAATCAGCTGCTTCTCAACCAATTCATCATGTGTGATGACTCTGCCACATTTAGCTGCAGCTTGCAGTGATAGTTCTGTTCTGCAGCCTCGCTGAGCTCTGTGTAGCGACATGCCAACAGCTTACCTTAAAGGCTTGTGGCATATATCCAGAGCAGAACAAAAAAAAACCTCTCACTCGCAGCTGGAGTCACTCACTTGATTTACCAAAGGTGTTTCAGGTACTAAAACGTGTGCAAACTGCATAGCACCCCCACCCACACACACACACACACACAAAAAATGAAACTAGGTTGCTATTTTGCACCTTTGCCTTAATAAATATCTAAAATTGCTGCTCCTGCCTGCAAAATACCGTGTGAACACAATGGAAATACATGTGTTGCACACACGCAAAGGTGATTTATCAAGGCAGCAAATAACCAGCAGTTTTTGCATCTGAATTTAACACATTTTAAAAGCAAGTGCAATCTCCTTTGACATACTATATGTTACTCCCATTTTTCAGCAAGGACGAGTGGCTAGGAGAGATTGGTGTGCTTCCAGAAATCATTACTCGTGGCCCTCTGCGCCCCAGGAGTGCACAGGACCAGAACCCCACAGGTCACTGTTGCAAGAGATGATCTGTCCTATCGTTGATTGTCATCTAATTCATTGCCACCCTACATTCACCTGACAAGTTTAGAGAGCAATGACTCAATTTCTCGACAGCAAGGACTCTCACATCAAATATCTTCCTATATAGCGTTTCTTCTTGTAAAGTGCATCACCCTGTACACAGTGCTATCTGGTTGGTTAAAGTGATTTTTTTGCCCACTAACACCAATTTACCTGAATCAGAATTTCCTCTTGTGCATGTGAGTCTGTCTTTAAACTCAGGGGAGAAATACTGTACACAGTAAGACACGCTAAATCCTCATTTAAATATGACCACCTCCAACTGTTTGCTTTTGTGGCAAAATACACAATTTTATTTCAGAAAATCACATACCAGACACCCAAGGAAACACACAATTTTTATGCAATTTAGGACCTGCTAATTTGGATCTGCGTAATAAGACCCAAACTCAGTAGTCAGTATTTCCAACTGTGGGACAAGTGACACCATTACATCAGTCTGAATATGGCAAAATGACAGACGAACGGACAGATGGATGGATGGATGCAGCACCACAGCATTAACTCATTTCGGCTTCACCAGAATGAGCTAATAAAAGTATAAAAACAAAAATAAGTTGTATAACTATACTGGCCCACACAACTTGTAGTGTGTGTAGAAAATGCTGCATTGAACGTGGCAGTATTATCAATTTTAAAAAGCAGTACACCCACAGCATAAAAATCAGCAACTGATGATATTGGAGTCGGCTCCATCCATCTTCCACCGCTTTTCCGGAGGTCCAGGTCACGGAGGCAGCAGTTCAAGCAGAGAAGCCCAGACTTCCCTCTCCCCAGCCACCTGCTCCAGCTCTTCACAGAGGATACCAAGGCGTTCCCAGACCAGCTGGGAGACGTAGTCTCTCCAGTGTGCCCTGGGTCTGCCCCGGGGTCTCCTCCCAGTGGGATGTGCCCGAAACACCTCAAGTGGGAGGCGTCTACGAGGCATCCTAATCAGATGCCCATACCACCTCAACATGCTCCTTTCAATGTGGAGGAGCAGCAGTTCTACTCTGAGCCTCTCCCGGATGACTGAGCTCCTCACCCTATCTCTGAGGGTGAGTCCAGCAATCCTATGAAGGAAGCTCATTTCAGCCGCTTGTATCTCTTTGGTGGCCGGGCCCCGGGGCTGGACGAGATTCGCCCTGAGTACCTCAAGGCCCTGGATGTTGTAGGGCTGTCATGGTTGACGTGCCTCTGCAACATTGTGTGGAGGTCGGCGACAGTGCCTTTGGCATGGCAAACTGGGGTGGTGGTTCTCCTCTTTAAAAAGGGGACTGGAGGGTGTGCTCCAACTTTAGAGTGATCACACTCCTCAGCCTCCCTGGGAAGGTCTATGCCAAGGTACTGGACAGGAGAGTCCGACCGTTGGTCGAACCTCAGATTCAGGAGGAGCAATGTGGTTTTCGTCCTGGCTGTGCCACATCGGACCAACTCTTTACCCTCTCAAGAATCCTCGAGCAGGGTTTCCTCTGGTAACATTTTTCTGTGGCGGCCTTCCGCGCCAGAAATTTTACCGCCTCGCCAAGGAGATATGAATTTATGATGAAAAATATATGAAGCAATGACTTTCCGCAAGCGCGCCCACGAACAACGCGCGTGGCCATCATCCGCGCGGAGTTTAGAAGCGCCCCGCCGACGCGAGTTTTCCAGTCAGTCAGCAAACAGTGTCTCACTAAGCGTGACTGTCCGACAGAAACATGAGTTTATTAAAGTACTTTAAACGCGGAAAAAAATCGTTAGAGGTATGTAAGCACTGGAGGAATTTATCATGGTTTTAACCCGCTGGAAACGTGAGTAATAATGGAAGAGTTGCTTAGCTAAGAGATGTGGTTAGAATTCGTATGCAGCCGGCTTTATATTAAATTAAATCACCCTTTATTGTCATTCAACTGTACAATCAATCATGTACAGTAGAACAAGATTGTGTTTTACCTATCTACTGTGTTAATCACACACACCCCAAGTGTAGAATCAGAGGGCCGCTGCCATGCAAGGCGCCACCACAAATTTCCCTCCTCCATTCCATTTTTGCTGAGCACCAAGCTGGACGGCAGGAAGTTCCACTTTTATATGGTCTTCCGCATGATCCGGTCGGGATTTGAACCCCTGCCTCCCGGGTGTGGGGCGGATGTTCTACCAACTCAGTATGAAGGGAAAGGCAAGGGACTGATGAATTGCTGAGGATATATTTCACCAGCGATTACAATATTAAGTTATGTTCTGTAGGAATTGCAGGAATGAAGAGACTGGCAATTTCTCTCTTTTCTCACACGAGCAGGCGTGCCGTTTTTATTCTCCAGCAGCAGTGACAAAAAGCAACAGCTAAAAACGCTAGCTCTCATCACTCTAACCTGAGGTCCTTCAGCGGCTGCCTAGAGAGGTGCCTGATGAGAAAGCCTGAGAGCACAACTATAACTGCCTAAGCAGATCATTCCGTACATGAACACATATTGTGGTGAATTATGTCTTTAGAGTCCGCTACAGTTCCCTATTATGTACCTGGCAGGTTAAGATGACCGAAATGACTTCCGGTTATGGCTGCCACGTAGGACGGACGTGTCTCGCTCTGCTCTGCTCCTGGAGAAAAAAATCGGCAAATAACTCTCTCATTTGGGACAGAACGTATCCCAGCATTTGAGCGAGGATATGTCGGCGAAGCCTAAGGCTGGAAAACCAGGAAAAGGAAAAAGCGAGCCGCCGAAACAGTCCAAATTAACGGACTTTCAGGTCTGTGACGCAGCAAACAAGGCTCCATATATGGCGGAGGAGGCGGGCGGCGGTGCGATTTCTGCGGGGAATGGCGCAGATGCGCTGATGGCTGCCATGAGTTCAATGAGAGCGGACTTTTCCTCTAGATTTGATGGGATTATGACAGCGTTGGAAGGAATAAGAAAGGAATTGGGTGACTGTGTAGAACGAACGGCGCAGATGGAGCTCCGTCTCGCTAGTGCTGAAGATGACGTCACCCGTCTTCAATTAAAGGTGCGCACTTTGGAAAAAAAAAATAAATCTCTGGAAGATAATATTTTGGATTTGGAATCTCGGTCGAGACAGAATAATTTGAGGCTGGTGGGTCTTCCAGAGGAATCAGAAGGTCGGGACATATGTTCCTTTCTGGAAAAGTGGATTCCGGAGGTGCTGGGCAGCGAGGAGTTGCAATCAGCAGTGGTTCTGGAAAAAGCACATCGCATTGGCCCACGGAGAGACAAGGGACCGCCGAGGACCTTAATTATGAAGTTTCTTAGCAACAGAGACAGGATGAAGATCTTCAACGCTGCACGTGCTAAAGGAGAGATTAAACACCAGGACCAGCAGGTGCGGTTCTACCCAGATTTGGCCACAGGAATCCAACAATTGAGGAAGCAGTTTGATCCCGTACGTAAGGAGCTGCGCAACCTTGGGATTCGTCATGGTGTAATCTATCCTGCGAGACTGCTGACCACGTATGAGGGCAGAACCCACATCTTCAAGACCCCAGAGGAGGCGCAGGAGTTCATCAAGAAGATCAAAGAAGAAGAAGAGACTGGTGGGAGCTAAGCATGAACAAAATATAAGGTAGAATAATTAAGCATTTGCACAGGCATCTGACTGACTTGAAGTAAATAGTAAGTTTACAAAATATAGATTGTATTATATATTAAAAAAACAAAACAAAAACAAACAAAAAAAAAAAACAACTATGATGTACAAAGTTGTTAAAAATCTTGGAGTTAAGTTGGAAAACTACAGAGGAGAGTTAATGTTACGTCATTAAAAGTAGTAGAGTTAGGGTGATTGGGAGGATGAAGAAGGAGTGGCTTAGGCTGTTCCCCGTGGGTGTGGAACGGTCGATGGCTATATCGGGAGACAGAATTTTTCTTTTGATTTTGGGGGGTTTGCCACAAGTGTGGGAAGGGGAAATTTGTTTGTGTGTAGTTTGTAGGATGAATGTTCAACCACTCATGTTTTTGCTTCTCTGTATGAGTATGTTTACACTGCAAGGTAATCCCAAACTCTCTATTGATCATGGACCAAAGTGTTAATCTTAATTTAACTTCATGGAATTGCAGAGGTCTACAAAATTTAAAAAAACTTAAACAAGTTATGAATAAAATAAAGGACATGGGTTCAAGAATTGTGTTTTTACAAGAAACTCATCTGATAGAGGAGGATGTTAAAAGAATTAGGAGTAGATGGCAGGGAAGTGTATTCACCTCTTCATTTTCATCTCGAGCCAGGGGAGTTATGACTCTCATACATAAATCAGTTCCTTTTCAAGTGAAAAATGTAATTGGAGACAAATTTGGAAGATATGTAATCATTCAAGGTTCTTTGCTATTAGAAAATATAAATCTTGTGAACTTATATGGTCCCAATATAGATGATCAGAAGTTCTTTGCTAATTTATTTCTCATCTTATCATCACTTACAGGGCAACATATAATAGCAGGGGATTTTAATTGTACATTGAATCCAGGTGTGGATAGATCAACAGGACTGGATTGTACGCACATTGGATGTAGGATGACTATTAATCATTTTATGAAAGAATTGAGATTGTTAGATATATGGAGAGAAATGAAACCACAAGTTAAAGCCTATTCTTGTTATTCCAGTACCTACAAGACATTCTCACGTATTGATTATTTTTTGATTTCCACAGAATTAAGGTCCAAGATTCAAAACTGCTTTTATGATAACATCGTGATCTCTGATCATGCACCCTGTTGTCTAATATATGTAGATAAAAAATTGACAAAGGAATCAGGTAGATGGCAATTTCAGCATAAATGGCTTCAGGATGAGGAATTTGTCAAGTATATAGAAAAACAGATAGACGAGTTCTTTGACATCAATACTACACAAACATCAGCATGTGTAAAGTGGGAGGCTTTCAAAGCTTTTATTAGGGGACATATTATTAGTTATACAGGATCAAAATCTAAGAAGACTCGAGAGGAGAGAGCCCAATTGGAACATAAAATAAAAAATCTTCAGGAAAAAGTGTATGCAGGAAGTGACCCAAGGTTGGAGAATGAATTACTGATTTTGAGAGCTGAATACGACAAAAAATCAGCGAATAGAGCTGCCTCGAGTCTTCTAAGATTGAAACAATCTTTTTATGAACAAGGTGAAAAATCAGGAAAATTATTAGCATGGCAGATTAAACAATTGGAAATTAAAACACCAATTACCAGTATTATAAGTAATGGACAGGTAGTTATAGATCCTTTAGAAATTAATAGAGCCTTTAGAGATTACTATGAAAAATTATATGATACCAAAAATGAACCTGATTTAACAAAACTAAATGGGTTTTTGAACGAACTATCTATACCGTGTATTCCAAATGAAAACAGGGAGATATTGGAGTCTAAAATTAGTCAAGAAGAAGTTGGGCTAGCCATTGATAATATGAAATCAGGAAAAAGTGCAGGACCAGATGGTCTTCCAGTTGACCTTTATAAAAAATTTAAGAATAAATTAATAAAACCTTTTTTGGAAATGGTTTTAGAAGCATTTCAAAATAATAATTTACCATCATACATAAATAATGCCTTAATTATACTGCTGCCAAAACCAGGTAAGCCCTCTAATAAATGTGAAAATATGAGACCAATAAGCCTATTAAACGCCGACCTTAAGATAATCTGTAAAATTTTAGCAAGACGAATACAAGAAATTTTACCAAATATTATTAATCGAGATCAGAATGGCTTTATAAAGGGTAGACAAGGCTTCCATAATGTAAGAAGACTATTTAATATTATTTATTTTAATAAAGAAGCACCGGATACAGCTCTCCTATCATTGGACGCCGAAAAGGCCTTTGATAGAGTTGAATGGCCCTTTCTTTTTGAAGTCCTACAAAGGTTTGGACTTGGAAATAATTTCATAAAATGGGTTCAAATAATATACAATAATGCTACAGCAGAAATCCTAACAAATAACAATATTTCAAAACCAATAAAAATCAATAGAGGATGTCGACAAGGCTGTCCACTTTCACCTTTACTGTTTACTATGGCAATTGAACCTTTAGCGATAGCGATACGTTTACATTCACAAATATATGGAATTAAAGTTGGACCAACAGAACATAAAATCTCCCTGTACGCCGATGATATAATTTTGTTTATGTCGAATCTAAAAAAATCAATTCCAACCTTGTTGAATTTAATAAAGAATTTTGGGGAAATATCAGGATATAAAATAAATAAAACTAAATCTTCAATATTAATGCTAAATGAGACCCAGAGAAATTACCCAGCCCCTGAGGTAAATCAATTCAATGTTGTAAATCAGTTTAAATATTTAGGAATCCAAATTATGCCTAAGCTAGAATCAGTCGCCAGTGTCAACTATGAAGCCTTAATGTCAGATATCAGTGAGTTAACTCAGAGATGGATGTCACTACCAATGTCGATGATCGGGAGAATCAATATACTTAAAAGTAATATTTTACCTAAAATACTTTATTTATTTCAATACATTCCCTTATCACCACCTTTAGATCTATTCTCAAGAATAAAAAAAAAGTTAGTGGAATTTATATGGAACAACAGGAGGGCTAGATTACGTTTGTCTTTATTATATTTACCATTTGATCGTGGAGGTCTGAAATGTCCAAATTTTATGTTGTATTATTGGTCGGCACAACTGAGGTCTATGACATATTATTTTTCATCAAATGATCTCCCTCACTGGACTGAAATGGAATCATACAATTTACCTTTACCTCTTCCCATATTCATATACTCAGATTCGGCAAAAAAATTACAAAAACAAGTTAAAAATCCATTTGTAAAGCATATGATCAAAATATGGTGTGAAGCTAAAAACTATTTAAAAGAACCACAGTCATTGTCACAATTTAGTCCAATATGGGGTAATCAATATTTTAAACCAGGGAGAGCGGACGCTGTATTTAAAGTATGGAATTTAAAAGGGATACAAAAGATTCAGGATTTATATTTGCCAGGTGCAGACAACATAATGTCTTTTGAAGAGCTGAGGATCAAATTTAATCTCAATAGAACACATTTTTTTAAATATCTTCAACTTAGAAACTTTATTCGATCAAATCAAAATAAAGCTCTCACTCGACCTATTTATTCATCCTTGGAAAAAATGATGATGAAAGATAGTAAAAGAAAGGGTATTATTTCAGAGTTTTATAACTCATTGACACTATCTTCAAGTGAAAATTCACTGAAAAGATTAAACTACTGGAAAGAAGATCTGCAAATTGAAATTTCAGAGGAACAATGGGAATTGGCTTGTACAGAAGCTCAAACCAAATCAATAAATGCACGCCTTAAATTGATACATTTCAAATGGTTAATGCGGATGTATGTTACACCGGAGGAGTTAAATAGATATAACAAAAATATACCAGATACATGCACAAAATGCATGGAAAGTAAAGGAACCCTATTTCATTGTTTATGGGAATGTAGATTAATAAGAATGTTTTGGGAAGAGGTGAGGGTAACAATTGAAAAAATAATCTCAAAACAAATCATATTGAATCCTAAACTGTTTTTGTTGGGTCTGTACCCAGAAAAGCATAATTTTAATAAAAGTGAAAGAACATTCATAGACCTCAGTTTGCTTAATGCCAAAAAATGTATTGCACTATTATGGAAAAAGACTCATAGACCAGATGTGACTCAGTGGTTAAGACAGATGTTAACAAACCTTCCAATAGAAAGAATAACATATATACTAAAATCAAAGGAAATTGTGTTTGAGAATATATGGAGACCTTTTATTGATTATGTAAAAAATTTAAACATAACTCTTGAAGAAGAAGGTGAATGATGTGTGTGGACCTTGTAAATTCCAAACTGGTGAACATAATATGTATACTTATGTATTGGATTGTCTAGACTAAACAGAGGAGCATTGTTGAAGACTTGATTTTGTTGGTGGTTGTTGGTGTTTTTAGTGCATTTTTTTTTTTTTTGTAGTACTTTAGTGTTAGTGTTTGATTGTTTGTATCATGTTTGTTAAAAAAAAAAAAAGGTTCAATAAAGATATTGTGGAAAAAAAGATGACCAAAATTCACGAAGTCAATGACTAATCCGTCAGCAGCCTTCAGACAAACTAAACATGTCAACATTTGATTTCAAAATAAGGGAGGTTCTTCCTGCTGTCTGGGTGGTGAGGAGATTTCTAAAAAAAACTGTAGATATAAAGAAATACTGTAACAGAAATAACGGCATCCTTGGTCATTTAAGTTAATTTATTTCATTAAATACAATTTTATTAATATTTTTTCTTTGTAACCAGAGTTAAATTATTGTTCTGTTCTGACTGCAAGGTTATGGTCAAAAATGTAAATTGTTATAAGGAAAAAGTAAAAAAAAAATACCAGTTTCAAGTTTATCTAAAAAACCCAGTAATTTTATTTTTAAAAAAACAGACAAAAATTAGTCATAAAATAATCCACAAATTTATAATAAACTTTCAAATGTACAAGAAAAGTCAATTTTATAAGAGGAAATTACAAATTTGAGGAACATGGTTTCAACTTTAGATTTACAGAAAAAAGTAGAAAAGTATAAGAAAATTGTTATAAATTTTTGAGAAAAACCTCAAACCTTCAACACTTTATTGATCCCCAGAGGGGAAATTGAGGGCATCCACAACCTGGATGGATGAAGCGGCCACGATATGGCGCTATCCCTTAACCATTCACACACACATTCACACCTAGGGCCACTTTAGAGTCTCCAATTAACCTAACCTGCATGTTTTTGGCATGTGGGAGGAAACCGGAGAAATCCCGGGGTAAACCCACGCAGACACAGGGAGAACATGCAAAGTTTTTAAGTGGGTGCTCTTTGTACCCTTAACTCGAGTAGAAATTTTTGGTTGTCTACTTTTAATTATTAAATTCAAAGCACTGCTTTTACATGAGTAGAATTTCTGGTTTCTATACCCACCTGATCACATAATTTAAGTAAGCTTGAGTACATTACTATTATGAATGTTTCTTTCCCTTCCCTACTCTCTCAATGGAAAAAAGAAACACTAGAATAAAAATACAAAAAATACACATACTTTTGTCATTTATGTAAACCATGACAAAAAAATCCTGCAGGACAAAACATGACACTTCATATTTTCTAACCTGTTTGTATATCACCATAGACAGAGAGAACCTGAATTAGACAGAGCTCAGAGAGGGAAAGATGAGACAGAGGAGAGGAGCCAAGGAGAGGAAAGTGTTCAGGCAGAGGAAGGAGAGAAGGATGACACCACTAAAAAGTCTAAACACAGGATGTCTGGGTGGGACCCCAACTGGCCCAATATTCAAGCCTTAGTTGTACAATATTTCAGATGGTAAGTTTCATATGCAACGTTACTGTGTAAAATTTTAAAAAGAAATAAATAGTATAAAATTAACATATTCTGGTATGTTTACCCCCCCCCCCGATATGTTGCCACTGCGCCAAGGTCTTTAAGCCAGAGGAAACACTGCTCGAGGATTTGTGGGAGTTTGCCCAATCAGTTTACATGTGTTTTGCAGATTTGGAGAAGGCATTTGACCACATTTCCCTTGTGGATTTTTGTGGGGGGTGCTTCAGGAGTATGGGGTATCGGGCTTGTTGTTACGAGCTAGCCGGTCTCTATATGACCATTGCGAGAATTTGGCTTGTATTGCCAACACTCGGTCCGATTCATTGCCAGTGAGAGTTGGACTCCGCCAGGGCTGCCCTTTGTCACTGATCCTGTTCATAATTTTTATGGACAGGATTTCTAGGTGCAGCCAGGGAATGAAGGGTGTCATGCTCGGTCACCACAGGATCTCATCTCTGTTGTTTGCAGACGACGTTGTCCTGTTGGCTTCATCCAGCAATGACCTACAGGTCTTACTGGGACGATTTGCCACCGAGTGTGAAGCAGCTGGGATAAGAATCAGCACCTCCAAGTCCGAGTCCATGGTCTTCAGCCGGAAAAAGGTGGATTGTCCTCTCCGAGTTGGGGACAAGCTCCTGCTCCAAGTGGAGGAGTTTAAGTATCTCGGGGTCTTATTCATGAGCGAGGGGAGACTGGAGCAAGAGATTGACAGACTGATTGGAGCAGCATCTGCAGTGATGCGGACTTTGTACCAGTCTGTTGTGGTGAAGAGGGAGCTAAGCTCTAAGTCAAAACTGTCGATTTACTGGTTAATCTACGTTCCTACCCTCACATATGGTCATGAGCTTTGGGTAATGACCGAAAGAATGAGATCACGGATACAAGCGGCTGGAGTTGGCTCCATTTGTTAAAAACTACAGTGGAACATCAGTAAAATATGTGCCAAAAAACAAGTAACCCATGAGGTGTAGCTTTTCATTCATTAAAAAAAAAACAAACTGTTTCAGCCTCCATCTTTGCGGTCAATGCTCTTAACTCTTTTGAGATTGATTATTGTACGGCATGCCTCTGAGCACCAATACGGCCTTTCTGTGTGCAGCTTTTCGGATTCTGTGTGTGAGCTTGGAGGCAGCAGTGAGACCAATCAATTATCATAATTTAACACTCACACATTTCCACAAAGCAGAATTTTAAAGGGCTGAAATAAATAATACCAATACAGAAAATGATGGAAACTAGAACTCATGAGGAAGGAGAAATAAACAAATTTATGTGATTCAGAACTGCTTTATAAAAGGAAAAAATTGTTTCCCATACAGAATAAACAGAGAAGCATTGAAAACACAACTTTGTATTGCATCAATTTCAGAAAGTGGTGTAAGTTGTCACTAAATGAAACACAAATGAAGATATGCTTCATAATGTTTATTATCTAATGGTTATTAGTGCACAAATTCACATCATTTGGATGTACAGATATAAAACAAAACAATTCTTACTCATTTCTAGAGATTTTTTCTTTCATTAATATCACGTGTGACCTCCATTTGCTGTCAGAAAAGCCTCAGTTCTCTGTGGTACTGATGCCACTAAGTTGTCAGTCTGACACTGAGGAATGTGGTCCCATTCAGCGAGCCGCACCACCTCAAGCTCAGCATGATTTGAGGGTGCAGGATCCTGACTGCGTACGCCCTGATCCAGAAGATCCCATAGATGTTCTGATGGAGAGTTTTATGCATTCAGATGACAGGGATTATTTCATTGTACATGCATTAACATGGTACAAAAAACATTAACAGTGTAAAAGCACATCACCATTATAAAGATATACAGGATTTTGTTTTCTTTGCATGTTGTGTTTTTAATGTCTGTCAGTATACAGTGCATACAGAAAGTATTCACAGCGCTTCCACTTTTTCCACATTTTGTTATGTTACAGGCTTTTTCCAAAATGGATTAACTTCATTTTTTTCTCAAAATTCTATACACAATACCCCATAATGACAATGTGAAAAAAGTTTTTTTTTTAATTTTTGCAAATTTAATAAAAATAAAAAGCTAAGAAATCACACATACATAAGTATTTACAGCTTTTGCTTAATACTTTGTTGATGCACCTTTGGCAGCAATTACAGCCTCAAGTCTTTTTGAATATGATGCCACAAGCTTGGTACACCTATGAATGGGCAGTTTTGCCCATTCTTCCTTGCAGCACCTTTCAAGCTCCATCAGGTTGGATGGGAAGCATCGGTGCACAGCCATTTTCAGATCTCTCCAGAGATGTTCAATTGGATTCAAGTCTGGGCTCTGGCTGGGCCACTCAAGGACATTCACAGAGTTGTCCTGAAGCCACTCCTTTGATATCTTGGCTGTGTGCTTAGGGTTGTTGTCCTGCTGAAAAATGAACCACCACCCCAGTCTGAGGTCAAGACCACTCTGGAGCAGGTTTTCATCCAGGATGTCGCTGTACATTACTGCATTCATCTTTCCCTCTATCCTGACTAGTCTCCCATTTCCTGCTGCTGAAAAACATCCCCACAGCATGATGCTGCCACCACCATTGGTGTGGTTGTGAGCGGTGCCTGGTTTCCTCCAAACATGATGCCTGGCATTCACGCCAAAGAGTTCAATCTTTGTCTCATCAGACCAGAGAATTTTGTTTCTCATAGTCTGAGTCTTCAGGTTTCCTTTTGGCAAACTCCCGTTGGGCTGCCATGTGCCTTTAACTAAGGAGTGGCTTCCTTCTGGCCACTCTACCATACAGGCCTGATTGGTGGATTGCTGTAGAGATGGTTGTCCTTCTGGAAGGTTCTCCTCTCTCCACAGAGGAATGCTGGAGCTCTGACAGATGACAGAATGACCATCAGTTCTCTGTGGTACTGAGAACCACAGTACCACGTGGAACTGATGAGAAGGGCCTTAGTCGGGGTCACCTCCCCGACTAAGGCCCTTCTCCCCCGATCGCTCAGTTTAGACAGCTGGTCAGCTCTAGGAAGAGTCCTGGTGGTTCCGAACTTCTTCCATTTACAGATGATGGAGGCCACTGTGCTCATTGGGACCTTCAAAGCAGCAGAAATTTTTCTGTACCCTTCCCCAGATTTGTGCCTTAAGACAATCCTGTCTCAGAGGTCGACAGACAATTCCTTTGACTTCATGCTTGGTTTGTGCTCTGACATGCACTGTCAGCTGTGGGACCTTATATAGACAGATGTGTGCCTTTCCAAATCATGTCCAATCAACTGAATTTACCACAGGTGGAAAAAGTGGAAGCGCTGTGAATACTTTCTGGATGCACTGTATGTAGAGTAGATGTTGCTTTTTTTCATCAATTTATGCTTTCTGGTCCATTTTTTTATGAGTTATAGTAGTACGGCACATAAGAAAAATCTATTCAACTTTATTTTCATAGCACATCACTAGGACTGTCTTATCATACAGTCAGCTTGAGCTATAAAATGTGGAAGGCTAAAACTGCAAATTTTAACAGCATTTCAAATCACCTTTTCATTTTCGTTAATATGATGCAATATTATTTGAAAAAACATCAATCTATGTCTCATGATAATGATAGATTAACTCTTATTTTTTAACATTCAAAATGTTAAATGTGTCAGTCATTCATATGTTCCCAGACTGAAGAAAAATAACCAGAGGGCATACTACAAAGCTCTCTCTGCATATCCAGGTTTTCTTTGTGTTAGCTGGCTCGACAACACCTAAGAGTCTGAATTAGAGGTACACAGAGTGCCATCAGCTTTGTCAGCTCATACTTTCTCTGCCAGACTCTGTTGTGTTTCATGTGAAATGGGCTGTTTCATGCATCATGTGACTTTTTCACTCATACAGTATGTGTATTCATGGAGTGGCATTCACCTCATTCAGAGACATTATTACCTCTGCCAAGAGGAGGAGGTAATGTTTTCACTGACGCAGGTTGGTTTGTTGGTCTGGTTTGTCTGTCTGTCTGTCTGACTTAGCAAGATTACTCAAAAAGCTATGAATGGATTTTGATGAAATTTTCAGGTAAGGTGTGGAATGGCATGAGGAGCAGATGATTACATTTTGGTGATGATCCGAGAATGCATACCTCAGCCAAGGCTCTTATCTTCTCACAGTGTGTTAGCAACAATACTCCAAAACTAATGGACAGACTTTGATGCAAATTTCACCAGAAGTGGCTCTAGGCCTACACACAAACCCATTACATTTTGGAAGTGATCCATGAGGGACAGAAGGAGCCTTGGCGGAGGTATGTGCTCTCTGGGTGCTTTTCTAGTTACAGTAATTATACAGCTTCTGATCAAACACTTCACTGCCATTAGTCTAGGACCTTTCCTTCTGTACAGTTAATCAGCTAATCCTTTGTTTCATGACTCATTTTATCATTAGATCATAAATCAAGAGCATTCTCTGACTTAAGAGTTCAAACAGCACAAAGTGTGCAAGTTCTGTTTCACTGGGATAATATTCTGTTATATTATTTTTTTTCTAAAGGCTTTGACCCTCTTTGCTCTTTCATTTGATATTTCAGTCATTGTCCAGCTGCTGTTACATCATCTGCAACGAGATGGCTGCCTGCATGCAGAAGTTTCCACATTTTTGAATGTGAAATTCAAAATATTTTTCCTTTGACTCTCTCTCACACACGCTCGAGTGTATACACACACTACAAGGTCATGAAAACAGTTTGATTCATCTTTTTTTGCCCCATTTATCTCCCAGGAGGCCGTCCCTCCGTTCAGCTGCTGTTATCCTCCGTCCTCCTCCACCATCTCTGCTCTCTGCCTCTGCAGACACACCTGCTCTGCATACTAAAGGAGCAGCCTGCACCGCCCTCATTCACCCCCCCACCACACACACACACACACACACTATGCAAACTCACTGCTAGCCACACCCTCCACAAAAAGACAAACTTCCTTCTTTTTTCCGATGCATCCAGCAACCAATGGCACACTCACACACAGCCCCACTGAATCATGTCACTATGACCACGCAGGCATTTCCACATGCAGGGCACGTCAAACGGCTGACACCGAGCCAGTGTGTGCTGAGTCTAGACAGGGTTGTATGTGTGTGTGCGCGCGCGCGCACGTGTGCCCGTGTAAGGCAGAGAGTGTCGCAGCATGCCAAGCAGAGTAAGGCGAGAGCAAAAGAGGGGAAAAAAAAAAGAGAGAGAGAGGCCAGGAATGCAGGAGACCACACCCAAATCTGCAGTCACGTGGCCGGGGTGGAAAAAGGAAATCCCCACACTGCAGAGAGATGACGCGTCACACACAGATGTGCGCGCACACACACACACACAAAATCTTGTTTCCATTACTTCAGACTGGAAGGACTTACATTGATTTTTTCTTTTTGTTTGCGACTACACAGACCTCATACTGTGTGTTCACCCCAGTACTTTATAGATTCACACAGTGGTGAACTCTATGCTCTGTCACCTAAAAAGAGGAAAGTCCCCACATTGCTGCTGTTCCAAGAGATATACGTCACCACAAGTGACTGCTACAAGTATACATGAAAAGACACAACTCTGTCACCATTTAAGGTGTCAGTGATGCTCTCAGATGGTAACACAGTGTCAAAACGGATAATCTTGCAGTTCAGCAACAAAGGCATGATAACCCCCCCAAATACAAAAACACACACTCATCAAAGGACTCATCATAAAGAGCACACCACAGTGATCATTTGAAAATAAGATTGAAGCAACAGTGCAGTTATCCCATCATTTGTTATGTATTTAATTTTTTGGTAGAGGATGGACGATACGAG
Organism: Pholidichthys leucotaenia; assembly: GCA_020510985.1. Lineage (NCBI taxonomy): Eukaryota > Metazoa > Chordata > Actinopteri > Cichliformes > Pholidichthyidae > Pholidichthys > Pholidichthys leucotaenia. The sequence continues at coordinate 36,219,763 of CM035837.1, read as the reverse complement.
ATACAACACATTGCTAAAAGTACTGGGACACCCCTCCAAATGAATGGGCACCAATGCACAAAGTAAGGTCATAAAGACATGGATGAGCAAGTTTGGTGTGGAGGAACTTGACTGGCCTGCACACATAAAGTTGTTTAGTTCACTTGGAAAAGGAGCAGTGTGAACGCAACCCTATCCGGACCACATGTACAGTGGGGCAAAAAAGTATTTAGTCAGCCACCAATTGTGCAAGTTCTCCCACTTAAAAGATGAGAGAGGTCTCCAATTTTCATCATAGGTATACCTCAACTATGAGAGACAAAATGAGAAAAAAAAAATCCAGAAAATCACATTGAAGGATTTTTAATGAATTAATTGGTAAATTCCTTGGTAAAATAAGTATTTGGTCACCTACAAACAAGCAAGATTCCTGGCTCTCACAGACCTGTAACTTCTTCTTTAAGAGGCTCCTCTGTCCTCCACTCATTACCTGTATTAATGGCACCTGTTTGAACTCATTATCAGTATAAAAGACACCTGTCCACAACCTCAAACAGTCAGACTCCAAACTCCACTATGGCCAAGACCAAAGAGCTGTCAAAGGACACCAGAAACAAAATTGTAGACCTGCACCAGGCTGGGAAGACTGAATCTGCAATAGGTAAGCAGCTTGGTGTGAAGAAATCAACTGTGGGAGCAATTATTAGAAAATGGAAGACATACAAGACCACTGATAATCTCCCTCGATCTGGGGCTCCACGCAAGATCTTACCCCATGAGGTCAAAATGATCACGAGAACGGTGAGCAAAAATCCCAGAACCACACGGGGGGACCTAGTGAATGACCTGCAGAGAGCTGGGACCAAAGTAACAAAGGCTACATCAGTAACACACTATGCCACCAGGGACTCAAATCCTGCAGTGCCAGACGTGTCCCCCTGCTTAAGCCAGTACATGTCCAGGCCCATCTGAAGTTTGCTAGAGAGCATTTGGATGATCCACAAGAGGATTGGGAGAATGTCATATGGTCAGATGAAACCAAAATAGAACTTTTTGGTAAAAACTCAACTTGTCGTGTTTGTAGGAGAAAGAACACCATACCTACTGTGAAGCATGGGGGTGGAAACATCATACTTTGGGGCTGTTTTTCTGCAAAGGGACCAGGACGACTGATCCATGTAAAGGAAAGAATGAATGGGGCCATTTAACGTGAGATTTTGAGTGAAAACCTCCTTCCATCAGCAAGGGGATTGAAGATGAAACGTGGCTGGGTCTTTCAGCATGACAATGATCCCAAACACACTGCCCGGGCAATGAAGGAGTGGCTTCGTAAGAAGCATTTCAAGGTCCTGGAGTGGCCTAGCCAGTCTCCAGATCTCAACCCCATAGAAAATCTTTGAAGGGAGTTGAAAGTCTTGTGTTGCCCAGCGACAGCCCCAAAACATCACTGCTCTAGAGGAGATCTGCATGGAGGAATGGGCCAAAATACCAGCAACAGTGTGTGAAAACCTTGTGAAGACTTACAGAAAACGTTTGACCTCTGTCATTGCCAACAAAGAGTATATAACAAAGTATTGAGATGAACTTTTTTTATTGAGATGACTGTTGTTGTGATATGGCGCTATATAAATAAAGTTGAATTGAATTGAATTGAATTGACCAAATACTTATTTTACTGAGGAATTTACCAATTAATTCAATAAAAATCCTTCAATGCGATTTTCTGGATTTTTTTTTTCTTATTTTGTCTCTCATAGTTGAGGTATACTATGATGAAAATTGGAGACCTCTCTCATCTTTTAAGTGGGAGAACTTCCACAATTGGTGGCTGACTAAATACTTTTTTACCCCACTGTATATGACGTAACAAAAACATTAACCTTGGTGTGGACTTTAAAGTGTCAAAATGCCCTTAATTCAATGCTTAGCCATTCTAATTTAGCGGAACCAGACATCATTTTAAAAAGAAGAGTAGAAAAAGGTGAGAAAGTGGCTATATCGTGCTCATTATATATAAGTGGTCTATCTTTATCTTGTCATTAAAGTGACTGCCTCACTTTTTTTTAATATTTATACATCTGTTGAGGAGATCAGAGTTTGGCTGCACTCAGACCAGGATAGTCTGAGGGTCTCAGTTTGACTGGGTGGGGAATGTTGAGAATTTTCACACCTTCGTTTGGTTTGGTTTGCATTCACACTACAGCGGACCAAACTGCCTGGACAACGTCACACAGATACAACTGCTCATTTGGGGTGCTGTAGCTGAAACCACCACTGACCAGGAAGAAAAAATCTCAGCGAAGAAGAAAAAATCGACTCATCAATTGACCAGGACTGAAAATGGAAATCCGTTCCCTTCAGCCAAGTTGTCTGTCTGCCACAAACGAGACATTTTTTAACTTTTCTCCTCAGCTTTCACCGGTAAAAGGATTTTTCGGATTCGCACGGTTGTCTTCATTGTTATTTTCTACCCAAAATGTACTACAGTAAACATCACTTCCTCTTCTCAAGATGCGTTCAGACCAAATGCGAATGGGTGGCACAAATACAAAGTGAATGGAAAGAGGCAAGTACACATGAAATTGCGCATTCGCGCATTCACATCCAAGGTAAGATTCAAGATTCAAAGGTTTTATTATCATGTGCACAGTTAAGAAATGCTACATTTCCTGAGCAATGAAATTCTTACTTTGCTCTCTGAACGAATGCCAAGTTAAAGGTACAGAAACAACAACTGTAATAGGTCATGACACACTAACAGTGTAACTCAATCCTAGTACTGATGGATGCCAAGACATATACACCAACACACAGTTAGGCAGTAGAGGAATGAAAATGAAAGTCACCAGATGACTAAAGTGACAGCAGAGATGATGTGAACCTGAGATGGCATGAACCTATGTACAGTGTGCAAATGAGCAGTGTGCAACAAGCAGTGTATAATTACAAATTATTGATAAGTAGCAGCAGATATGATATGGACATCAGACAAGTGATACTATATCTACTGTACAGGTGAGCAGTGTGCAAATTTAAAGTTAGCAGCCGGTGTGTGAGTTCCTATATGCAAAGCTGTGTTACAGGCAGCACTCCCGATCATAGGACTAGCTATGACCTATGATGTTCCTATGATCTCAGACATCATAGGACTCGTGATGCCGTCATAGAGATATGATGTCTATAAGATGTCATATAGACAAAGAGACAGATTTCTTTGACTATGTGATCAATGGCAGGCATCACTCACAACCATAGGACTTGCTATGACATCATCAGTGATCAAACACAGGCATTACTCAAGCTCACTCATGATCATAGGACATCAAATATCAAAGGCAGCCATCACTCACGATCATAGGACTTGCTATGCCAACGTAACAGATCATACGACTCACTATGACATCATCAGCGATCAAAGGCGGTCATCACTCACAATCACAGGACTCTCTATGACATCATCAAAGACCATAGCACTCACTATGGCACTATCAAAGATCAAAGGCAGGCATCACTGAATGAGTGCAGACATGCTTGCTTACACCCTTGCTTACACCTGCTTTCTACGGCAAACATCAAACGCAGCTTTCACCATGGTTACTGTTGCCAGACACACACATCATCAAAGATCAAAGGCAGGCATCACTGAACGAGTGCAGACGTGCTTGCTTACACCCTTGCTTACACTTGCTTTCTACGGCAAACATCAAACGCAGCTTTCACCATGGTTACTGTTGCCAGACACACACATCATCAAAGATCAAAGGCAGACATCACTGAACAGATGATGACGTCAAAGATCAAAGGCAGACATCACCATGGTTACTGTTGCCATGGTAACAGTAACTTTCTACGGGCATGCAGAAATGCTGGCTTACACCTGCTTTCTACGGCCATGCAGAAATACTTGCTTATACTTGGTTTCTATGGGTATGCACTAGTCTTGTAAAGTTTTGGAGACAGGGACAACTTTTTCAGGTGAGCCCTCCGTTGGATAACGTAAACCTAAAGCATGATGTTATTTTGGGGATTTCCACAGTAGGCTGAAAACTGCTGCAGAAGTTATAAAGGCAACTTTGCCTGTCTGTATCTCACTCAGATGCTGAATTCATCTTTGTTGCGTATTTACATTGCATTATAATGTAATTAAAAAAAAAATTCATCTGTTTGCATTTGGTGTGAACGCAGTGCCAGACTACATGTTGCTATGGTTACACAAACGCCGAGGGGCACTTCTGCTCTTTGGTCCGCTGGATACTCTATTTGGATTCACACTGCAAGTGGTGCGCACTAGACTTTGTTTGCAAGAGAATCAAGGACTCTGTTTTCAGGGGGACCAGACTTCACTTGTTTGGTGTGCACCTGAGTTCCAACGTGCGTTCAGGCTGCACCAAACAAACCGAACTATCCACGGAAGCCGCTGTTTGGGCCTTTGGTCTGGACCAAACAGTGGCAGTCTCAACGTGCCCTTTGTCTCCTTCAGTCATCAAAATAAAACAAGACAGTCCTTTATTTGCCCCACAATGGGGAAATTTACAGATTTGCAGCAACAAAGAGATAGCAACACTCAGAGCAATCATCAATAGGCAAAAAAAAAACCCCAAAAAACAGTATATGCACAGTGCAAAAAGTAAAAAAAAAAAAAAAATATATATATATACAGTATATATACATTATATATATATATATAGTATTTATAGTACTAGTAAGCAGAGAAATTATTCAGCACTATATACTAGGGCTGTGTGATATGACCAAAATTTCATATCACGATATAAGTAAATTATATGATAATAAACACACACACACACCATCCATCCATCCATCTTAGTAGATAGTAGTAGATTAGTTTATTTGACAGGGACAGTGCAATAAACATAGACAATTAATCAAAGACAATCAATCTGATGTGTTGCACATAGAGTGTATAGCTATTAGCTAATTTGCAACTCTTGTCCCTGGATGGGCTTTAGAAAAAAGAATCAAGATAAAAAATATACACAATAACCACATACATCAATGCAGAAAAATTATAAATACACAATTATAAATATTATAAATATTATAAATACACAAATATAACAGCCTGACTCACATTTAACATAAATATTATAAATATTATAAATACACAAATATAACAGCCTGACTCACATTTAACACATATAACATAACTCACATTTGCCTATTTCAGGCCTTCCTCCCTCCGTCACTCACTATAAACAAACACATTTATTCCTTCCCTTCATTCACTCTCACTTTGCAGACAATTAATTCATACATGAGTACATTCTTGTTTATTTTTCAGCCAGTTTTTAACATTTTTAGTGAATGTTTTAAAGTCCGTTATTATTTTAATTTCATTTGGCATTGTGTTCCAGATGTGACTGCCCTTTATAGAGAAAGCTGTTTGTCCAAATGTGGTTCTGCGGTGGAATATTTTACAGTTATTGTTAACAGAACTCCTGGTGGCTCTGCTGCTGTCCTGTCTTTGGACAAAACCAGCAAGTGGCTCGGGTGCTGATTTATGGAAACATTTGAACGTTAATTTCAGAAGACAGAGGTCAATGAAGCTCTCAAAACTCAATAGGTTGTATTTTTTTTAAAACATTACAGTGATGCCACCTAATGGGCTTTTTGTCCAAGATTTTTAGGGTTTGATTATATAATGAACCTATATGTCTTATTGTGGAAGGGGCTGCTTGAGCCCAGACTGTCAAACAGTATGATATATGAGAAAAAACCATAGAATGCATATACAGTGCAGCTGCTTCGTAAGGTATGTAATATCTAATTAATTTAAAGCAGTTCAGATTTTTTTTTACTGTTTTTGAAATTTTCTTTATATGAAGATTAAATTTGAGTTGAGGATCTAGTACAATGCCAAGGTATTTGAATTCTGTAGCTAAACTGATGTCATGATCATGTATATTAACTTTAAAATGTTGCAGGTTACATTTTTTGATTGAAAAGCACATTGAGACTGTTTTCTGAAGGTTCAGCAATAGATGGTTCTTGAGGAGCCACTCTTGGACATCAACCATACTTGTAGACAGTACATCTGCAGCCTGTGCTGGAGTCTTGGCAGCTGTGTAAATAACTGCATCATCTGCATAAAGTTGGCATGTTGCAGCTGAGCAGTGTAACGGCAGGTCATTAATAAAAATGCTGAAAAGTAAAGGACCAAGAATGGACCCTTGTGGGATACCCATGCGGTTGTTTAAAAATGAGGATTTATCCTGGTGAACTTTTACACACTGTTCTCTATTCTGGAGATAAGATGCAAACCATTCTAATGTATTTGGGGAGAAGTTAAAAGATACCATTTTGGATAAAAGCAAACTGTGGTTTACAGTATCGAAAGCCTTTTTGAGATCTAGAAAAACAGCTCCTACCACATTACCCCTGTCCAAGGACTGTTTGACGTTTTCAATAAGGCAACAATTTGCTGTTTCTGTTGAGTATCCTGGTCTAAAACCAAATTGATGTGGATGAAGAAGTTGATTGTCTTGTAAGTAGTCTATCAGCTGTGTAGCTACAACTTTTTCAAGAACCTTAGATAGGACTGGTAAGATAGAGATTGGGCGGTAATTGCATATATCGTCTTTACTGCCTGATTTATGAACTGGTATGACGACAGCTTTTTTCCAGCCAGATGGAAATGTACTAGACCTAATGGAGAGATTAATGAGATGAGTCAGTGGTTTGATTAATATTTTGCTGTGCATTTTGAGAAAGGAGGTGCTCATATTGTAGATATCATTAGTTTTTGAGTTTGACAGTGTTTTAACAATACCAGCAATTAACTTCTCATTTACCTCATCGATGTGAAAAGTATCTGTTGGAAGTATGGAATTTGTGTTGTTGAGCACATTTGGCAGCACAAAAATTTTTGTTAAGTCTTCCACAGAGCCCACAAAGTGTGAATTAAATTCATTTGCCAAAGTAGCCTTGTCACTGACGGTCTTGCCATTGATTCTAAGTTCCTTTACCCCCTTCTGATCGTTTTTTTTATTAGTTAAGTTATTTAAATGCCTCCATAGGGAACTGTTGTTACCCTTTGCATGACCTATCAGTTTATTGTAATAAGATATTTTTGATTTTCGCAGCTCATGTACCACTTTATTTCTTAAACTTTTGTACACAAGGTGATCATTTTGTAGTTTGGAGGTTAGTGATGTTTTCAGTGCATAGTCTCGCCTCTTCATAAGTTTTCTTATTTCATTATTTAACCATGGTAGGCTAATCTTCTGTTGTCTACTTTTAATTTGCTTTGAAAATTTTTCTATAGACTTTGTGATTGTTGCAGTTATAAAATTACAACAATCATCTACTTCACATGTTGACATGAGCTGCTCCCAATTTTGATTCTCTAAGTAATGTTCAAACTCCTCATTTTTTGATTTGGGGATAATAAAATTTGATTTGTCAATATCGACTCCCCCAAAATACTGTAGTCGCTTTTTAGTAAGTTTCCTGACAGCAAGAACCATGTTATGATCTGAGAGACCAGTTACAAGATTATAGGTTCTGGTTATTCGTTCTGGTTTATTAGTAAATACCATGTCAATAAGTGTTCTGGATTGTTTGGTTATCCTGGTGGGTCCTTTGATGATTTGCTGGTAATTAAATTCAGTCATGAGGCTTTTCAGTTTTTGTTTGTCTTTTTTATCAGACCAGTTGATATTAAAGTCACCATGAATTATTGTTTCTCTGTTCTTCTCAAGTTGTTTAACCAGATCACTTAATTCATTATAAAAGGAAGAATTGTGTGACGGTGGGTTGTACACTACTGCAATGTTGAAATTCATTACCGGAGAGAGACATACATTAACAGCTAAACATTCAAGTGAAGTATTCAAATCAACCAGTTGACATTTATATTTGTCTTTGATGTAAATTAAAACACCTCCTCCCCTCCCTACCTTCCTGTCTTTTCTAAAACACTGGTAGCCCACAATATCGATCATATTAGTGTCTATGTTACTGTGTAGCCAGCTTTCTGAGAGACAAAGGTAGTCCAGATTTGAGTCCAACAGCAACACCGAAATCTCATCTCTTTTGGGGATTATGCTCCGTATGTTTAAATGTCCGCCGAGGATCCCCTTTGGTTTAGCCTTGGTGTCCCAAAGAACTCGTGCATGATTAACAGTTTGGAAAAATAAATGTTGTTTTTGCTTTTGTACAGCTCGGTTTTGTGCTAACCCAGTGGTCTGCTGTTTAATAGTGGCAGGTCCAGGGTTAAGGTGAATATCTCCTGCCAGAAGTAGCAGAACTAACAGAACTTTAACTGTATATCCTCTGCCATATTGTGATTTTTGCTTAACAGCCATGTTTGCCTTAATTTGGAAGTTTTTGCTCAGGGCTTTTAAAGACCACATAGAGTGTAGGGTGAGATGTCCAAGCCCAAATCCATACAGATAAAACTTTTTAACTTCACCTTTGGTTGAGTTTGTCGGAAAATCCTTCTTGTTGCAGGTCCAGACACACAAAGACAAAACGAAGAGGAAGTAGAGAAGTAGAGAAGGCTTATTAGTGGTGCCCATCAGCCCACTTTTTAATCCGGTGGCCGCCATCTTCAGTCTTTCTTGGAAAGAAGGAAAAAGAAAATCTGTGGATAGTAAAATAAATTCTGCTTATATCGCCAGAATCTGATCCGATCGTCCTCGAATCCAGCTGGGCCTCAGCTAGCCAACTAGCCCCTTCCGTTGCTGGTCTCGTTGCTCATAGTCGCCGTAACTGGTCTCCCGTCCCGCTCCTCCAACCGAGTCTCGTCACACACCGCCGCTGCCACCGAGCTCCGCTGAGGTCACGGTAAGTCCTCCGCTAGGCACCGCCACCTACCGTTGTCTGCCTGGGTGAAATCTCTGCTGAGCCCCGTCAACAAATAGCCGCTTGCCTGGTAGTATCTCCGCTGGGCCTCGCAGCTGGGCTTCGATTCAGGCTGGTGTAAGGTGGAATGACTGGCGCCAGCATTAAGCTAACTAGCGTTAGCTTAGCAATCGCTTCGGGTAGTCTCGTCGCACACCGCCGCTGCAGTCACGGTAAGTCCTCCGCTGGGCACCGCCGCCTACCGCCGTCTGCCTGGGTGAAATCTCTGCTGAGCCCCGTCAAACAAATAGCCGCCTGCCTGGTAGTATCTCCGCTGGGCCTCGCAGCTGGGCTTTGATTCAGGCTGGTGTTAGGTGGAATGGCTGGCGCCAGCATTAAGCTAACTAGCGTTAGCTTAGCAATCGCTTCAGGTAGGGCACATCAGTGAATCACAAGGAAGCGCTGGAATCGCTGGTCAGTTTACTCACAGTGGCCGGATAAAAGCGATCAAAGGGGTAATCCACCGGAGGTATATCCGATCGCTGTAGGTTAGATTTTTAGAGACTGGCGCCAGCATTAAGCTAACTAGCGTTAGCTTAGCAATCGCTTCAGGTAGCATTAAGCTAACTAGTGTTAGCTTAGCAATCGCTTCAGGAAGGCGCAGGAAGTCGCTGGAGAAAGGCGATTAAAGGGCAATCCAACGGAGGTGGCAATTCAGCCCGTACGTGCCCGTGCGTGTTCGCCACGAGCGCCGATCGCTGCAGGCCAGCCACTTTTAATGGCAAAATCAGTGACTTTGTCTCAGCACTGAAAAAGTGTGACCATCCCGGTCGCCATCTTGAGATCCACCTCCTTCTTCCGCTTAATCCTTTTCGGGTCACGGGGGACGGGGTGGGGGGGGGGGGGCTGGAGCCTATCCCAGCATCTATGGGTGAGAGGCAGGCACATTTTCTATAAATTCTATAATTTAGAGTATAATTTAGAAAACGTAACTGAAACAAATCAATGAAAATTTAAGTGTTGATTGGCCTTGACTTCAACTTTGTTCATTATCGCTACTTGACTTATTAAAAATTATTAGAAATAAAGTAAGTTACATTAAAAGCCAGTTTGCTCCTCTGACACATTTTAATTTACTTATCATTTATTTAGCGTGTATGTGGCCACTGCAGGGCTGGGCAATAAAACGATAACGATAATTATCATGAAATAACTTTTTCTCAATAGAGATATAATACATTTTCGATAAAACGTCGATAGAAGTCATTTGTTCTGTGTTTTGACAGACAGCACGAAAAGCCAATGAAAATGAGAATACACCACACCAAACCAATCATGTGGCTGGAAGTCACATTGGTTTGACGCACACAACAGTGTGCATAGGACCAATAGCCGATGCTTAGGATACCTGCTAATGTTTGGGCTAGCACAGCAGTGTTGAAGTTGGAGTGCAGTTAAAAAGAAAATGACAGAAAACATTAATGAAAAGTCCAGTGACAGTGTTACCAAAGAAGACACTCAAATGGATGCCGCCCAGTGCTCAACAGACAATGAGATTGTTGAAAAGAAGGGTCAGAGAAATTCAGTAGTGCCGACACAATGTCAGATTTAAGCAGCTGATTAAAGTAACTGACCCTCGTTACCAACTCCCTGGCCATAAATATTTCTTCCAGACGGCACTTTCTCAGTTGTACACGGAATGTAGAGGAACGGTTGAAAAGGAGCTACAAAGTCTGCCATACTTCGCTACTACGTCAGATTTGTGGTCAAGTTGCACATCTGAACCATATATGAGCCTCACTGCCCACTTCACTGATCAAGATTGGAATTTGAAAAGCAACTGTCTTCAAATTTTCCTGAAGACCACACAGGTGAAGTCATTTAGGACTGACCGAAGCACTTTCATTCTGGAGACTGAGTGAAGACAAGTCTGCATCACGACAGACAGTGGGACAGAGGCTGCAGTGCTTGGGGCATGTAGTTCACTCAGCTATCAATAAATTGATGAGCAGAATATTAAAAAATATTTATATTTCAAGTTTTATAATTATTATGTTTTATAATTATTTGAAATACAGTTGTATAATGTTCTACACTACATTTGTCAAGTTCAACTTCTGACAGAATATAAATATTTAAAATTAATCTTGTTATAGCTTCACATCTCACTTAGGAGTAAAAGGGAACCTCTAAGCTTGACAGAAAGAGTGATTTGATTCATATCGCAATATATATCGATATCAATCAATATGGAAAAAATTTACCGTGACTGGAATTTTTTCATATCACCCAGTCCTAGGCCACTGTCACGCACTTTTGCACCTTTAGTAATATCTTTTCAGACAAAATTAAGAAACATAACAGTCATTTAAACCAAAGAAATTATGGTCCGATAGACTGGTGGTCTGATTCCCACCCCTTGTGTGAGGGTCTTTATTTTTTACTTTATTCATTGATGATTGACTATCTCTGTGACATTTAACCAATGAGCTAGCACTGTGGGTAGGGTGATGCAAGCACACACAGAGAGACGGAGGTGGCTGCAGCAACTTACAAGCACATGCAAACGGAGCCTTATTGCAAAGAAATATGAAAAACCTAAATACAGTTGTAGATAGACACCTACTAACCTGTGGATGCTATACAGAATGTGGTAAATATCTCATTAAACCAGGAACACTGGAGTGTTAAATTGTTTAAACAGAGAAAAAGAAAGGCTTTTAAACTCTCACCCTCCCACAGCTGCAGTGGGAGTGTATACCAAAGAGAGGAGCTCAGAGAGCAAAGGCTCAACCACTGAAAGATTTTTATTAAATCTGGAGAAGAGTCAATGCAATCTAAGGCATCAGGGCAGCTGTAATATGAGACCTCTTTGATTTAGTAAGGACTCTGGCTGTTGCATTTGAGACCAACTAGAAACCTGCCTCTGCTAACATGGAGAAGCCCCTCAAAGCGCAGTCAGTGATATAGAAATCAATTCTGCAAGTGAACACAGAAGGGTACACACAGAAGTAACAAATAAATAAAATGGAAAAAATAATCTGAGAAGCTCCTAAAACTGAGCTCACTAAGTCAAGATTTAATATGCTGACTCCTTTTCGTATCGTTTCTTCTCAACTTCCTTCATAGTAAATATAAAATATCCTCTAATACTTCCATAGGACCAATGATGGTCTTAATGTGGTGGTCACATAGAGAAACAGGCATTGTACACTGGGACACTGTGAAGCAGAAACCTCATTCCTGAGATTCCTGACAGACTTGCCGGATGAGCGAACAACCGGACAGTCTATTCCTCTGTGTGTGTAGTGTTAACAGTGTATCTAATTACTGCCAAGTTTCATTGTTGCCTGTCATTCTTCCTTTGCATCAGAGGTTCAAATTGCTGCAGACCAGGTGCTCTCAACCCTGTTTTCTCTACTTTCTGAGCTAGTTGGTCAATCATGGTATCTGTTGAGAAGATGGATAGTAGACACACAATATCTCCATTAATATCTCCATCTTGGACAACTTGCTGTTTGACCTTTAACTATCTCTGAGCTAAAACTTTGACAACTCACAATATACACATTTGCCTACCTTTCTGCAATTTATAATGACAACCAGTCACACCATAGACCAGGGGTCACCAACTAAAACTGCAAAAGGTCCAATAAGTCAATCCTTCTCTCCAGCCAAGGTCCGAACTAGGTGTGGGAATCTTTAGGCACATCATGATTCAATTATGATTCAGAACTCTGACTTGATTCTAAAACCATTCTCAATGCATCTTTTTTTTCCACAATATCTTTATTGAACCTTTTTTTTTTTTTTTACAAACATGATACAAACAATCAAACACTAACACTAAAGTACTACAAAAAAAAAAAATGCACTAAAAACACCAACAACCACCAACAAAATCAAGTCTTCAACAATGCTCCTCTGTTTAGTCTAGACAATCCAATACATAAGTATACATATTATGTTCACCAGTTTGGAATTTACAAGGTCCACACACATCATTCACCTTCTTCTTCAAGAGTTATGTTTAAATTTTTTACATAATCAATAAAAGGTCTCCATATATTCTCAAACACAATTTCCTTTGATTTCAGTATATATGTTATTCTTTCTAATGGAAGGTTTGTTAACATCTGTCTTAACCACTGAGTCACATCTGGTCTATGAGTCTTTTTCCATAATAGTGCAATACATTTTTTGGCATTAAGCAAACTGAGGTCTATGAATGTTCTTTCACTTTTATTAAAATTATGCTTTTCTGGGTACAGACCCAACAAAAACAGTTTAGGATTCAATATGATTTGTTTTGAGATTATTTTTTCAATTGTTACCCTCACCTCTTCCCAAAACATTCTTATTAATCTACATTCCCATAAACAATGAAATAGGGTTCCTTTACTTTCCATGCATTTTGTGCATGTATCTGGTATATTTTTGTTATATCTATTTAACTCCTCCGGTGTAACATACATCCGCATTAACCATTTGAAATGTATCAATTTAAGGCGTGCATTTATTGATTTGGTTTGAGCTTCTGTACAAGCCAATTCCCATTGTTCCTCTGAAATTTCAGTTTGCAGATCTTCTTTCCAGTAGTTTAATCTTTTCAGTGAATTTTCACTTGAAGATAGTGTCAATGAGTTATAAAACTCTGAAATAATACCCTTTCTTTTACTATCTTTCATCATCATTTTTTCCAAGGATGAATAAATAGGTCGAGTGAGAGCTTTATTTTGATTTGATCGAATAAAGTTTCTAAGTTGAAGATATTTAAAAAAATGTGTTCTATTGAGATTAAATTTGATCCTCAGCTCTTCAAAAGACATTATGTTTTCTGCACATGGCAAATATAAATCCTGAATCTTTTGTATCCCTTTTAAATTCCATACTTTAAATACAGCGTCCGCTCTCCCTGGTTTAAAATATTGATTACCCCATATTGGACTAAATTGTGACAATAACTGTGGTTCTTTTAAATAGTTTTTAGCTTCACACCATATTTTGATCATATGCTTTACAAATGGATTTTTAACTTGTTTTTGTAATTTTTTTGCCGAATCTGAGTATATGAATATGGGAAAAGGTAAAGGTAAATTGTATGATTCCATTTCAGTCCAGTGAGGGAGATCATTTGATGAAAAATAATATGTCATAGACCTCAGTTGTGCCGACCAATAATACAACATAAAATTTGGACATTTCAGACCTCCACGATCAAATGGTAAATATAATAAAGACAAACGTAATCTAGCCCTCCTGTTGTTCCATATAAATTCCACTAACTTTTTTTTTATTCTTGAGAATAGATCTAAAGGTGGTGATAAGGGAATGTATTGAAATAAATAAAGTATTTTAGGTAAAATATTACTTTTAAGTATATTGATTCTCCCGATCATCGACATTGGTAGTGACATCCATCTCTGAGTTAACTCATTGATATCTGACATTAAGGCTTCATAGTTGACACTGGCAACTGATTCTAGCTTAGGCACAATTTGGATTCCTAAATATTTAAACTGATTTACAACATTGAATTGATTTACCTCAGGGGCTGGGTAATTTCTCTGGGTCTCATTTAGCATTAATATTGAAGATTTAGTTTTATTTATTTTATATCCTGATATTTCCCCAAAATTCTTTATTAAATTCAACAAGGTTGGAATTGATTTTTTTAGATTCGACATAAACAAAATTATGTCATCGGCGTACAGGGAGATTTTATGTTCTGTTGGTCCAACTTTAATTCCATATATTTGTGAATGTAAACGTATCGCTATCGCTAAAGGTTCAATTGCCATAGTAAACAGTAAAGGTGAAAGTGGACAGCCTTGTCGACATCCTCTATTGATTTTTATTGGTTTTGAAATATTGTTATTTGTTAGGATTTCTGCTGTAGCATTATTGTATATTATTTGAACCCATTTTATGAAATTATTTCCAAGTCCAAACCTTTGTAGGACTTCAAAAAGAAAGGGCCATTCAACTCTATCAAAGGCCTTTTCGGCGTCCAGTGATAGGAGAGCTGTATCCGGTGCTTCTTTATTAAAATAAATAATATTAAATAGTCTTCTTACATTATGGAAGCCTTGTCTACCCTTTATAAAGCCATTCTGATCTCGATTAATAATATTTGGTAAAATTTCTTGTATTTGTCTTGCTAAAATTTTACAGATTATCTTAAGGTCGGCGTTTAATAGGCTTATTGGTCTCATATTTTCACATTTATTAGAGGGCTTACCTGGTTTTGGCAGCAGTATAATTAAGGCATTATTTATGTATGATGGTAAATTATTATTTTGAAATGCTTCTAAAACCATTTCCAAAAAAGGTTTTATTAATTTATTCTTAAATTTTTTATAAAGGTCAACTGGAAGACCATCTGGTCCTGCACTTTTTCCTGATTTCATATTATCAATGGCTAGCCCAACTTCTTCTTGACTAATTTTAGACTCCAATATCTCCCTGTTTTCATTTGGAATACACGGTATAGATAGTTCGTTCAAAAACCCATTTAGTTTTGTTAAATCAGGTTCATTTTTGGTATCATATAATTTTTCATAGTAATCTCTAAAGGCTCTATTAATTTCTAAAGGATCTATAACTACCTGTCCTTTACTTATAATACTGGTAATTGGTGTTTTAATTTCTAATTGTTTAATCTGCCATGCTAATAATTTTCCTGATTTTTCACCTTGTTCATAAAAAGATTGTTTCAATCTTAGAAGACTCGAGGCAGCTCTATTCGCTGATTTTTTGTCGTATTCAGCTCTCAAAATCAGTAATTCATTCTCCAACCTTGGGTCACTTCCTGCATACACTTTTTCCTGAAGACTTTTTATTTTATCTTCCAATTTAGCTCTCTCCTCTCGAGTCTTCTTAGATTTTGATCCTGTATAACTAATAATATGTCCCCTAATAAAAGCTTTGAAAGCCTCCCACTTTACACATGCTGATGTTTGTGTAGTATTGATGTCAAAGAACTCGTCTATCTGTTTTTCTATATACTTGACAAATTCCTCATCCTGAAGCCATTTATGCTGAAATTGCCATCTACCTGATTCCTTTGTCAATTTTTTATCTACATATATTAGACAACAGGGTGCATGATCAGAGATCACGATGTTATCATAAAAGCAGTTTTGAATCTTGGACCTTAATTCTGTGGAAATCAAAAAATAATCAATACGTGAGAATGTCTTGTAGGTACTGGAATAACAAGAATAGGCTTTAACTTGTGGTTTCATTTCTCTCCATATATCTAACAATCTCAATTCTTTCATAAAATGATTAATAGTCATCCTACATCCAATGTGCGTACAATCCAGTCCTGTTGATCTATCTATACCTGGATTCAATGTACAATTAAAATCCCCTGCTATTATATGTTGCCCTGTAAGTGATGATAAGATAAGAAATAAATTAGCAAAGAACTTCTGATCATCTATATTGGGACCATATAAGTTCACAAGATTTATATTTTCTAATAGCAAAGAACCTTGAATGATTACATATCTTCCAAATTTGTCTCCAATTACATTTTTCACTTGAAAAGGAACTGATTTATGTATGAGAGTCATAACTCCCCTGGCTCGGGATGAAAATGAAGAGGTGAATACACTTCCTTGCCATCTACTCCTAATTCTTTTAACATCCTCCTCTATTAGATGAGTTTCTTGTAAAAACACAATTTTTGAACCCATGTCTTTTATTTTATTCATAACTTGTTTAAGTTTTTTAAAATTTTGTAGACCTCTGCAATTCCATGAAGTTAAATTAAGATTAACACTTTGGTTTATGATCAATAGAGAGTTTGGGATTACCTTGCAGTGTAAACATGCTCATACAGAGAAGCAAAAACATGAGTGGTTGAACATTCATCCTACAAACTACACACAAACAAATTTCCCCTTCCCACACTTGTGGCAAACCCCCCAAAATCAAAAGAAAAATTCTGTCTCCCGATATAGCCATCGACCGTTCCACACCCACGGGGAACAGCCTAAGCCACTCCTTCTTCATCCTCCCAATCACCCTAACTCTACTGCTTTTAATGACGTAACATTAACTCTCCTCTGTAGTTTTCCAACTTAACTCCAAAATTTTTAACAACTTTGTACATCATAGTTTTTTTTGTTTGTTTTGTTTTTGTTTTGTTTTTTTAATATATAATACAATCTATATTTTGTAAACTTACTATTTACTTCAAGTCAGTCAGATGCCTGTGCAAATGCTTAATTATTCTACCTTATATTTTGTTCATGCTTAGCTCCCACCAGTCTCTTTTTCTTCTTTGATCTTCTTGATGAACTCCTGCGCCTCCTCTGGGGTCTTGAAGATGTGGGTTCTGCCCTCATACGTGGTCAGCAGTCTCGCAGGATAGATTACACCATGACGAATCCCAAGGTTGCGCAGCTCCTTACGTATGGGATCAAACTGCTTCCTCAATTGCTGGATTCCTGTGGCCAAATCTGGGTAGAACCGCACCTGCTGGTCCTGGTGTTTAATCTCTCCTTTAGCTCGTGCAGCGTTGAAGATCTTCATCCTGTCTCTGTTGCTAAGAAACTTCATAATTAAGGTCCTCGGCGGTCCCTTATCTCTCCGTGGGCCAATACGATGTGCATTTTCCAGAACCACTGCTGATTGCAACTCCTCGCTGCCCAGCACCTCCGGAATCCACTTTTCCAGAAAGGAACATACGTCCCGACCTTCTGATTCCTCTGGAAGACCCACCAGCCTCAAATTATTCTGTCTCGACCGAGATTCCAAATCCAAAATATTATTTTCCAGAGATTTATTTTTTTTTTCCAAAGTGCGCACCTTTAATTGAAGACGGGTGACGTCATCTTCAGCACTAGCGAGACGGAGCTCCATCTGCGCCGTTCGTTCTACACAGTCACCCAATTCCTTTCTTATTCCTTCCAACGCTGTCATAATCCCATCAAATCTAGAGGAAAAGTCCGCTCTCATTGAACTCATGGCAGCCATCAGCGCATCTGCGCCTCCCCCCGCAGACATCGCACCGTTGCCAGCCTCCTCCGCCATATATGGAGTTTTATTTGCTGCGTCACAGACCTGAAAGTCCGTTAATTTGGACTGTTTCGGCGGCTCGCTTTTTCCTTTACCTGGTTTTCCAGCCTTAGGCTTCGCCGACATATCCTCGCCCAAACGCTGGGATACGTTCTGTCCCAAATGAGAGAGTTATTTGCCGATTTTTTTTCTCCAGGAGCAGAGCAGAGTGAGACACGTCCGTCTTACGTGGCAGCCATAACCGGAAGTATTCTCAATGCATCTTGACACATTTTTTTCTATTCAAGATTTTTCCCTCCCACTGTGTGACAACTTGGCCCTTTTAAAGCAAAGTATTTGCAATGACCCATTAATTTACTTCCAACATATTTTATTAAAACAAATGGAAGAGAAATCTGACACATGGTGGGCAGTGGTGGCCTAATGGTTAGGGATGTGGACTGGTGAGCGGAGGGTTGCAGGTCTGATTCCTGGACTGGCAGGATGAAATCTGGGTGGGACAGATAACATAGCAGTGTTTGTCCCACCCTCCTTAACCCCACTGTGGTGCCCTTGAGCACAAGGCCCTTAACCCCAACTGCTCCACTGGAGCTGCTCAGTGGCCACAGGTCAGTCTGTGCTTGTACTGGGCCGTTTCCTGGTGTGAATGTGTGAGTGTGAACAGGGCATCCTTGAAAAAGAGAGGGTGCCTCTCAAAGGAACTACCCTGTATAAATAAAGGTTAAATAAAAAAAAATGTAAGCACCAAGGTGCTGATGCCTCAGTGCCAGAGTCTTGGCAGAGGTATGCATTCTCGGATCATCACCAAAATGTTATGGGCTCCTCCTCTCTAGCCCAAGGACCACCTGTGGTAAAAATTTCATCCAAATACATCCAGTAGTTTTGGAGTACACGCATGTGAAGTGAAAATAATCTGCAGTTCACATGCCCATACTGTCAGCGGCAGCCAAGAGCCACCAAATTGATTTGAACAGCTGCAATCCAAACACAAAAGAAGAGCACTAAATGGCGGAAGCGATGGAGGTACGTGAACACAATGACAGTCAAGACAAACAGGAGCTTCTGCTGTTTAGAAGCAGAGGAAGAAAACAGGCGGGCAAAAAGATGGACATTTGTTCACCCAGTATTGGTGGATTGCTCAGTACTTCCCTGTGGTGGGAGTTTCTGGGCACATGCGCAGTTCATTGCAACCATGTGCAGGCAAGGAACGTTGGGACTTGGAGTTTTTAGTGAGTTTTTAACAAGTTTTACCTCATCCTTCCTCTGCAAAACCAGTGTGAAAACAATCAATGTGATGAATAAATGGTGTAGTTGCTGAATGTTTTTTTTTCAGTAACCGCCATTTTATAACAGTTCAGCTCTACGTGCTGTAAAAAAAATGGTGTTGTGCTGTAAAAAAGTCACACTGCCGCCTCTAGTGGCCTGGCATAGCTATTACAATACCTTTTTAAATTTGTGTTTATTTCGAAAATAAAGCCTTATCTCGGAATTCTGACAAATTAAAAGTCAAGAAAATATGGCCATACAATGATGCAAACCTTTAGTTCCACTTAATTTTGACTGGGCAAGCTGAAACAGAGAGGCGGACAGACAGACAGACAGACAGACACACACACGCATTAAGTAATTACCGTATGCCTCTCCGTTTCACCAAAGTATAAAAACGGACAAATTTATCTCAAAATATGCTTTTATGAACTATCATCCTTTCATGGACATTCTTTCAGAAGACCACAGCTGTCTCCAGACAGGCCAATATAATTTAACTTGCTTTCACACATTATTTTATTAAGCTCATGTTTTAGCTGGTTTTAGCACTATATTAATTTTTAAACAAAAAAATAATAAAATTAATTCCTTGTTCAATTTCTTTTTTTTTTAACTTTATTTTTCCATTTTTTCAGTAAATACAACATAACATTGCTGCAAAACAGGATGACAAGATTGCGTACAGATCTGTGTTACATACAGGAGCAGCAAGAACAATAACAACGGGGATACAACTTGTCAAGTTTAAAGTAACATATGTATAGAGAGGTAAGGAAATACAAAAGGGAAGAAACAATGATACCCTAATGGTAAGGTCATCCCCTTAACATTGAGTATATATTCCATCCTTGTTCAATTTCAAACAAAATGTAATATAAAATTTTATAATACAGGAGAACACTAAATGTGTTTGTCGACTTCAAATAAACAGATCTAAAATTCTAAAATCTACAACTAATCCTAAAAATGTTTTACAGGTAAATTTAGTTTTACAAACTAAATTGTACTGCATTTAAAAAAAAAAGTTAATATCTAAAAAAACAAAATTTTACAAAGTCCACCTCTATACAATATGTTCAGTGCAGAAAAAACTGTTTCAAACTAAGACAAAAAAAAACCCAGACACAAAATATAATTCCACACGACAGAATTCCTCGACATTTTTTTTTAAATCTCAACAGTAAACTCTGTTACAGCATGGATGGAGCTGGAACTCCATGGTTACAGGGAGAGGGGAGAGGTGGAACTTTTTATGTTTAGTAACACACAGAGCTTTTACACAGTTTTTAAATGATATCGGAGGCTACGAAAAGGGCCTCCATAACCAGCGACCTCACCTCTGCATCCCAGTATGGACTACTCTCAGCAGAATAGAGGAAGAAGGTAAATACATTCAGTTTCACAACAGCGCTTCTTTTTGTGGGTACAGACCTGAAACAGTCTGTCTGGGGTGGATGTCCTGGCTGTCGCCCTTGTGTGTGTGGGGCGGGGGGGGGGGGGTGCACCTGCAGCAAACCTGACTTTGCAACCCACTGACTCTCAGGAGCAGTTGGAGCCACAGAGTTTCTGCAGAGAGTGGCGTTCGTGGGACAGCGAAGAGGGGAGTCTGCAGCAAGAGGAGAGCACCCAAGGGTTTGTGCCATAATCTGTCAGGCGCTCACTGACGCAGCAGTTCAGTTCTGCTTTTTTCCACTTTTTTTCCCCACCAAAATAAAATGGTCTCCCTTTTCCCCAAATTGTATCAAAAGGCTTTGGGGTCCGGATCTGGACCGGAGTCGTAGACCCAACCAAGGATGTGCACAGGTATGGTCTATTGTTGTCTGGGCAACAGTCCATTTGCTATCTTTTCTGAGCCGCCCCTCCAGAGGAAAAAAATAAAAATAAAAAACTGATATAATTTTTTTGTCATAAATGTGTCACTATATAGTAGTAAATCTGCAGTTTTTTCTTGCGTCTCTCATAGGTTTTTTTTTCATGAATCTTTGAGACTTTATTCTAATATTTGCACTGTATTATAGTAACTTTTTCCTTCATGAAGTTGCAACCTTTTCTTGCAAATTTGCAACTTTTTTCTCTTAAATTTGCAGCTTTTTGTTATAATTTTGCAACTTTCTTCTGAAAAATTTGCAACCTTTCTTCTAGTAAATGTGCAACTTTTTTCTTGTAAATTTGCACTTTTTTACTTACAAATGTGCAACTTTTTTCTGGTGTATTTGCAACTTTTTTCTTACAATTGTGTAACTATTTTTGTGTTAAATTTGCAATTTTCTCCAAACAAATTTGTAGCTTTTTCCTAATAAATATGTAACCCTTTTCTTGCAGATCTGCAACATTTGTTTCTATGAAATCTTTCACCTTTTCTTGTAAATTTGCAACATTTTTCTCACAAATATGCAACTTTTTTTCCTTATAGATTTTACATGATAGATGAGTCTTTGGAGGGTTTCTCAGTCCTGCTGTTGTTGCCAGATCAACAACTCACCACTGAGTTATTATATGTTTCTCACCAATTTAGTGCATTGAAAAACATACTTCTTTTTTCACATACATTTTAAGAGATTTTAATTGTCTATATGTGGCTTTTTTCTCATAAATTTGCAATTTTTCTCACAAATTTGTGACTTCTGTCTTATAAATTCCTTTTTTTCCCCCTGTAATTTTGCCCTTGTGTCATGTTAGAGCAACAGCTCCTCAAAATATCTGTGCACATCCCTGAGCCCAACAAACAAAAGCTGGGAGACTCACGATTCCCTCACATTTTACTGAGACGACAGCCACATCCACCATGTTGATGAAAAGAGAGAAGAGCAGAAAATCTATTGGGACCAGAAAGTGAAATTAAAAAGAAGACTATCCATCTAAGGAAAGGTGTGGTTTTATATTGCAGCAGTCTCTAGACTCTAGTTTCAAGGGCAGTCCCACTCAGTTTTATCAAAGCAACCCCACCTCAATTTACTATTGTGTTGCCACAGCAGCCATAGGGGAAATCAGCCCATGGTACTCAACGACTCACTGCCAACCAAAATTTCTTAGAGGCTACAAATAAAACACACCCAGTCAATCAGGGAATTAATCAGGTTTTTTGCCCCCATAAAAAAACAAATAAGATCTTCTTCCAATTTTTCTGACGCCCCGACAGGAATTTCTATTTTCCAGAAAATATTACAAGCTGACCTGAGAGAGGGAAGGTATAAAAACAGTAATGCTTGTTTTCTACAACACTATCCCAGACATCTCAATTCAGTATTGATCATAATTACCAAGAACACTGCAGTGCATCACCTGTGTGATAACCACAATCCAGCTGTGTGGTGCAGTGTGTGAGTGCCCTAGTAATAATGACTTCCTGTCATTAGATGAAATCATAGAGCAGGATAAATACAGGGACAGGATGTGTCCTTTTTAACCTTCATAAAATAAAATAAAAACACCGACACCAGCAGCGACATGGATCAGAACCAAACAAAGCTGCAACATCTGGAGACCTTCCAGAAATTCAATAATCCCATTTACAGCTTTGGGCTCAAAGGCTGCTCATTGCTACCAGGTCCCGATCTGTGCCGACCATAACCCAAATACACGGAGGCAGACGTGCTGCAGTCTGTGTGTGTATATGTATATGTGTCTGTGTGTGTCACCTCAGACAGTGGTGGAGCTGCTCAGTCCCCAGGTGTGACTGGATGTGGAAAAGGTTGATAAAAGCTCCCATTGTTCCAACAGATGAACAGAAACATACTACATATCCCCCAAAAAGATGCAAAGCTAAGACATTTAAAGCACTAACTGCCCCTTTCACGTTTCCCCTTGTCATGAAACAATATTGTCCCTGTAGGTCCCCATTAGTGCCACCACGAGTAGTTAATTAAAGCAGCACTATGTAAGAGTTTCACCTTAAAATATTGTTTCCAAAATTATTCTGATGATACATCAACCTTTAACTGGGTGAATGTCACTTCCACCCAGAGGTCGCGTTGACCAAAAATTGTCAGATTTGTTTTTCAGCAATGACTGTAAACTCTGAAAGCTGTCTATCATTTGACAGATTACACTCAGGGTGATCAAATTAAAGTCAAATAAAATAACAGATAACAATAGATTATGACAGAATTTTAACAATTTTGTCTGTCAAAATGATAAGATAACAAAAAGGTCTAGTGCAACCTCTGCTTCCACCATAGCCTAAGTGGACTGTCATTGCCTGCAGCAGCTATATTCTTGGTAGGAACTAAGGATGTTAATGATTAATTGAGTTTTGATTAATTGTCAATAAGAATTTAGTCGACTAAATTAAATTAGTTGTCAATTAATTGATAGCAGTCCTTTTCAATGGGAGCTTATTCTGTGAAATGTAGTGGCTTTGCCGTCCAGGCGGGGGTGCACATGGTCACCTACTGCCACATTTCAACCGAAAAAGCAGAAGAAGCTAAGCTCTTCCGGGTTATGTTTGAGAGCCACAAGTTCCAATGGCACGTTCCAATGTACCAGTGCATCTCAGTAAATGAGAATGTGGAAGTTTTTTTTAATATAACTAAAAAAGATAAATTTGTGATATTGGTAGTAGTTTTTAAAATAAATAAAAAATTATGACATCTGTAATTTACTAAAATGTACTAGCACGTAGTACACACTATACAGTGCAAAATTTGTTAAACTACAAAAAATGCCATTGTCTGTAGTAAAAACATGCAACTGGTACAATAAATCATTGAAGAATACAATGTTCATGTTTTATTCAGTATATGAAAAAACAGCAACATTTTATATGTTAAAGACAGACCATATTGTACCAAGGGAAATTCAGATTCTGAGACTGGGTTAATTAGTGCTTTCTTGAAGTCAACAAAGAAAAAATGAGAATGATGACAGGTGATACATCATCATCATCATAGCAGTCTGTCGGGGGTGACAATGACTGTTTCATTTAGGTCTGATCAGATTCCTCCATGCAGCTCTGTCCTTAGCCTTCTGCTGCCAGGAACTCCTGACCTTGTTAACCCGGGCGATGTCCGAGCCGGTATGAGTTGCTCTCTGACTGTCCATTTCATGAAACTGCTTGCAAAGTATTTGAGTACCGCTAGCTTTTGCTGGACTAGCGGCACATTCTTGGCAGATAGAGGTATTATCAGTGGCAAGGACAGACCAAGACAATTAAACAGTAATAATATGGGTGAAATGGTTTATAGAAGTTCTCTCACCAGTACTGTAATGTGAGTATATGTTTGAGTGACAGGTGAACAGCAGAGTCAGCAGATATCAGGTATTTCCTGGTCCTAAATACCAAAGGATGCCGTTTACAGTAAACTGCTCCAAATGCAGCACAAACAAACAGCGAACCTCCTGAACCTGGGAACATTAGATCCAATAACTGTAGCCCATCCATCTCTGCAGAAGATGAGGGTGTTTTTGATTAGTAGGTGATGAGTCTGCTAAAATTTAGGTTGCGAAAGATGGTGAGATTAAAATGTCTTTTGTCTCAGAGTCAGTTTCCATGTTTATTAGTAAACCTTACTGGAATGATGGTACTGAACTATAATGGTCTGAATGGTGAAGTTTTAGTCAATACAAATTCAAATTTAAATGGATCAGTGATGGTTGAGACTGACTGAAGCACAGCAAAGCCAAAACAAAAAAAAAATATCTGTTTTAACCACAACGTAACTGATTATGGTCATATTAAGATAAAATAAGATAAGAAAAGCCTTTATTAGTCCCACAATGGGGAAATTCCAGGATTACAACAGCACAGGGATAGCAACACTCATTAATATTGCTATTAATAAATAAATATACTGTAAGTAATACAACTCTAAACTTACCCAACAAAGGTGCAAGCGAACACAAGCCATGACAGCATTGGGATAGGTTATGGTGGTAATCTATGTTACTTGTTACTTGTTACTATGTTACATTTGAAACCTCTGAATAGTATTGAGGTCACCAGGTATTCCTTTTCTTTTGAATACAAATGGGTTGGAAATGAGCCTCTGTCTCAGTACCGCTCTCTAAGCATTTTTTATTTTTCTCCAGTTGAGCTTGCTGGACGAAATAAAACTGGAACTGACACTGAGGGTGTAGAACGGACATAATCTTATTCATGTCTGGGGTTTTTTTCCTTTTTTTTTTTTCGTTTTTTCCAGTTGTAAAACACTGGACAATGTTTATTTTATGTTCCAAATGACAATATGTCTGTTCTTTATTATGTTATGCTCATTTACTACCACACTGCAGTGATATGATACCACACTCTTGTGTGATATTGCTTAATTGGCATCAGCCTTTATGTATGGAGGGTCTGCTGGGGCAGTGGAATCACGGTGGCCGACAGGAAGAGACTGAACAGGCTGATTAAAAAAGCTAGCTCTGTTCTGGGGCGATGCCTCGACCCAGTGGAGGAGATAGGAGAGAGGAGGATGGTGGCTAGGCTGTCATCTCTGCTGGAGTCTGAGCGCCACTCCATGCAGGACACGTTGAATGCACTGAGGAGCTCATTTGTTAGTAGACTGTGCCATCCTAAGTGCTCGAGGGACAGATTACGCAGGTCCTTCCTACCTACGGCTGTCAGACTTTATAATCTAAATACTGCTCATACAGGCCGCACAATAGAGATTGTCCCCTCCAATACACAAATAAGACAATTACAATTATTATCTAGGGTGGCAACAACACTGTTCATTCAACTGTGAAATATAATTATTATATTTATATTTTGCCTGGTAATTTAACTAACTGCAATGCTGTTGATACCATCCAACTGCAATGCTCCTGCACTGTGTAGATAACTGTGTACATATGTATATTTATTTACTGCTTTGGCTAACCTATTCTTATCTTATTATCTTATTTACTATTGCTGTGAGTGCTGTTGTCCTTTTGGTGCTGCAATCCTGTAATTTCCCCATTGTGGGACTAATAAAAGCTTATCTTATCTTATCTAAAAAAATAACTGACACCCCCCGAAAACTGACATGAAAGGGTCAATTAACTATGATGCTGTTTTAAGGTCAAATTGCCAAGCCCTAGGGCTGGGCAATAAAACGATGGCGATAATTATCGCCAAATAACTTTTCCTCAATAGACAGGGATGAGAATGGGGTTTGGGGAAAAAAAGAGGAAACTAAGCCGGGGGTCTTGGGGGACGCAGGCCCCCAAGCCGGATCCAAGGCGGAGCCTTGGTGGGGGGCCTGGGGGACAACCCCCCCCAAGAAGCTAACGAAATCTGGTGTTTTAGAATGCTCAAATGTGGTCTTATATTTAAGATAAGATAAGATAAGCCTTTATTAGTCCCACAACGGGGAAATTCCAGGATTGCAACAGCACAGGGATAGCAACACTCAGAGCAACAATCAGAAGGCAAGAAAAAAAAAAAAAAAAAAAAAAAAAACAAGCAAGCAAGAGCAGCTAATAAACATATGTACGTATTACTATAAAATATATATATATACACACACACACATTTAAAGTTAGAAGTAAGTACAAATGCATTTATAGTTTACCTTTTAAATCTGCTGCTGCATCACATGTGTAAATTTATGATATCTGAATGGTATGTTGATGTAATAATATTAAATTATATTTTACTACTATTTAATATGTTTAGAATGGTAAATGACGTTCACTTATATAGCACTTTTTCTCATCTCTGGATGACCAAAGCGCTTTACAGATCCTGGTATCCACCCATTCACGCACACATTCACACACTGATGGCGGCAGAGCTGCCATACACACACAGGCGCTAGCGTGGCCACCAGGAGCAACTGGGGGTTCAGTATCTTGCTCAAGGACACTTCGACATGCAGACTTCAGACAGAGTGGGAATCGAACCCATGACCCTCCGATCAGTAGTCGGTCACACTACACCTGTGCCACAGCCACCCCCTAAACTGCCGCCCCTAGAACTGACACAGAATTTCATTTACATAGTTCTATGTATAGTTCTAGTTTGACTGGCGATCTGTCCAGGGTGCACCCTGCCTCTCGCCCAAAGATGCTGGGATAGGCTCCAGCCCCCCCGCGACCCAAAAAAGGATTAAGCGGAAGAAGATGGATGGATGGATGGATAGTTCTAGAACAGACAAAATAATTTAACCAAGTAAAATAAATTATAAATATTAACAAAATCCCATCACCAAGTCCATCACCCATTTAATAAAATATACTGACATTCTGCAAACATTTTGATTTATTAATGTGTGCGTTTGTTAGTGTTACTAGGAATATTAAAAAAGTTGCATATTAGTATATTTTAATATTTGAAAGATAATCTAAGAAAGTAAGTAAAACCTAAAAGATGTTTAATTAGAGTTTCAAATGATCAATTAGTGTTTCAAAACAGGCATGACGTCACAACTTACACATGCTATTTCATAACAAATTCATTACGCGAAAATTCTCAAGTACATTACTTATAACGAGAAAAAAATCTTACCTCGGAATGTGTCTTCCGATCACTAATTGCTGTATTCGGGGCCGATTGTGATGAACTTTGATTGACTGCCATCTGAATTTGACCGTGTCCATCGATCGTTTTGAATGCAGCACAAGCGAGTAGTTCGATCTCCTTGTAGCCACAATTTTGAGATGTTTCTGTTTTAAACAGTGTTCAACTAAGGCAACACAACCACGAGATCCATAACTCAAGAAATCGTTACAATAAACACACTGGGCTTTCCCTGGTACTTCGCATTTCGCTATGAAGTCGGCCATTTTTTCAACCACAACTTCGGTATTTTTACCGATCTTTACAGTCATTGACACAGTTTTTTCGAGCCATTCCCAACGAAACTTGTTCCTTATCCCTTTGTCGATTTCTAAAATTCTTGCTTTGTTGTCTTTCGTGAGTTTTAGGTTCACCATTTTCACGAAATCGGGAAAACTCGGTTGATTGAACTGTCCGCCATTTGCATTTCGCTCCGCGTGTTGGATATGACAAAGGAATAACAAAATCGTCGATTGGTTGCTTCAATAAGTATCAGCCAATCAGTGGCCTTGTTACATTACATTACTGATCTCGCTGGGTAGCGCGTTCTGCATGGTGGATTTGAGCAGCCGATCGAAAATACGACTCGCCGCTCTTAACATATCTCACCCCCCGCACCCCCGCTAAAATTTTCTCCTCGAATTTAGACGATTCATGAGAATGACCCTAGATATGATCAAATCTGAGGAATTCCGCGGATCCGCGGAGGATTCTCATCCTTGAATAGAGACGTAAAACATTTTCAATAGAACTCATTCGTTCCATGTTTTGACAGGCAACACGAAAAGCCAATGAAAATGAGAATACACTGCACCAAACCAATCATATGGTTGGAAGTCACGTTTGAGTGACACACACAACAGTGTGCATAGGCGCGTACGACCAGCACGTAGTTGGGGCTCAAGCTGGATTCATGCTGCACCTCTGCTGTCTGCGTACGTGTAACCAGAAACCTCGTGTGACTAAATCTATGTCATCGTCTCCACTCCGCTAGTGTCTGCAGTGATCGACTGCGGACGACCGCGTGCAGCCCAAATTTTGTGACCACACCACCTGCCCATGGCCTGAACGCGTTGAAAAGCGCATACACAAGACTGAACGTCCCATTCATGAGGTGGCGATATCGACACAGCATACCAAGACAAAGTAGACGAAGAAGACAACGAGGAAGCGGAAGATGACAATAAACATACATATGTACTTCAACAGCAGTAGCAGTGGCATCTTTGTGGAAAAGGAGTGAAAAACGAGAGGTCAAGCAGCAGAAAGCAAGCAGCGTTTCTTCGTCAGTGAAAACCCTGGCGCGTCAGCGCATTGGTGGTACCTATAGGGCGGGGGTGAAATTACAAATGATGGTTGTGCACATGCATCAACCGCTTGGCCTGGGTAGATGAAAAAAGTGAGCATGTACAGAGCCACGTGCGTGCCGGGCTCGTCCAAAGCGCACACGGACCAAAGAGGACTAGAGGGGAAATGCAGCATGAATAAGGCTTTAGCCTAGCATACCTGCTAATGTTTGGGCTAGCACAGCCCAGGAGACTGTTGAAAAGAACGGTCCTAGGAATTCAGTAATGTGGAGATATTTTGGCTATTTAAAGTCTGACAAGAAGCAGCTTAGCGTGCACTGAAAACTGTCAAGCATGTTCCCACAAAATCAGGTAACACTACAAATCTTTTTTTTTTACCATCTGAAGCAGTGCCATTCTGTTGAGCACACAGAATGTCGGGTTTAAGTGGCTGACTAAAGTAATTGACCCTCGTTAGCAACTCCCTGGCCGTAAATATTTCTCCCAGACAGCACTTCCCCAGCTGTGCACGGAATGTAGAGAAACTGTTGAAAATGAGCTGCAAAGTGTGCCATACTTCGCAACTTTGCAGTTTTTAGCCAAAGTCAAATTCCTTGTATGTGTTGTGCATACTTGGCCAATAAAGCTGATTCTGATTCTGATTCTGATTCTGATTCTGAACTACATCGAATTTGTGGTCAAGTCGCACTTTCAATTCAATTCAATTCAATTCAACTTTATTTATATAGCGCCATTTCACAACAACAGTCATCTCATAGCACTTTCAACTGTAGGGGGAACCCCCACAGTTGCAGAAAGATCCCAGCAATCAGGCGATCCCCTGTGAGCAAGCACTTGGCGACAGTGGAGAGGAAAAACTCCCTTTTAACAGGAAGAAACGTCCAGCAGAGCCAGGCTCAGGGAAGGGCAGCCATCTGCTGCGAGTGGCTGGGGGGTGAGGGGACAGAGAAGATGAAAAGAACAGACATGTAGAGAGCAAACAGCACGATGGGGACTCAATCTATGGGAGAGAACAAACAGATGTTATTGACCAGCAAAAAAAAAAAAAAAAAAAATCATTGAGAGTGAAGAAAGGAGTGAGGCCCAGTGCATTATTGGAGGTCCCCCGGCTGACTAAACCTATTAGCAGCATAACTAAGGAAGGGTTCAGAAACACATGATCCCTCCCTAATTGTAGGCTATATCAAAAAGGAAGGTTTTAACCCTATTCTTAAAAACAGAGATCGAGTCTGACTCCCGAATCCAGATTGGCAGCTGGTTCCACAGGAGAGGATCTTGATATATATATATCTGAACCATATACTGTATGAGCCTCACTGCCCACTTCATTGATCAAGATTGGAATTTGAAATGCAAATGTCTTCAAACTTTCCTGAAGACCACACAGGTGAAGTCACTGCTTTAGGATGACCAAAGCACTTGCATCCTGGAGACTGGGTGAAGACAAGTCTGCATCACAACACACAATGGGACAAATATAGTGAAGGCCACATCACTAAACAAGTGGACACGGCTGCAGTGCTTCACTCGGTTATCGGTAAGCTGATGAGCAGAATATTATGAAATATTTATTATTTTATGTTATATAATTATTTGAAACACAGTTCTATAATTTTCTACACTACATTTGTCAGGTTCAACTGATGACATAAAATAAATATTTAAAATTAATCTTGTTATAGCTTCACATCTCACTTAGGAGTAAAAAGGAACCTTTAAGCTTGACAGAAAGAGTGATTTGATTCATATCACAATATACAGTATATCGATATCGATCAATATGATTTTTTTTTTTTTATCCTGACTGGAATTTTTTCATATCGCCCAGCCCTGCCCAGCCCTACCCACCCCTAAATGATACCATACTCCAGCTTCATCTCCACCTTTTTTAATGATGGTGGGAGGATCCCTGTGAATGTCCAAACCCACACTGACATTCATACTATGGCTGCTAGCCTGCTACAGAGTTAGCTTGGAGACCACGATTGTATTGCTATTTTATTTAAATGCTAGTGTCGCTCCCGACAGACTGCTATGATGATGATGAGTCATGCAACTAGACATCCCTGTTCCCACCTGGTTCACTCATCCACAGGCAATAATACATCTTGGGTCATTCTGGCTTATTCTGTAATTTGGACATAATGGACCTCTTGCACAATGTAGAGTGATGTACTTCTATATTTTGGTCCTCCCGCAGCTCTGGTTCCACTTTCATTATATTTGCCCATTCCCTGGTGCTTTCTCGTCAATGAATCAATTTTATCACTTTCACTTATAAGATACGATGAGATAAGCCTTTATTAGTCCCATTATCATTGTACATACTGTACTGGAAACAGTGTCCGAGCAGATCATTTTCTTCTTTATAAAGTTTGTGTTTCATACTTTGATCGTTTTTGTAACCATAGTGAGCAGTTTAATAGTTCGCCCAGTTAGCTTAGCATAGCACAGCTATCGTTTTGTCTGTCTGTGCCCTTCCAAATACCACTGTATAGGCTGTAATAGACATGTGTAAATAAATGGACATGTATTGTGCAAAGTCTTTACACGAGCTTATTCACGTTCATTTCAGCAGTGTTATTAGGAGTGAATCAATGTTTATTTCGAGAATAAATAACACACTAGCACCTGGAAGCTAAGTAAGCTAATATCAATAACAGTAATGGTAACATCAATAACCGAGGGACTCTGCATACACAAAGCAATATTAAAAGAAGTCAGGTAACAATTGGGAGTTGGACATATGTTTCAGTGAGTTTCACAGGTCTATTACAGCCCATGCAGTGGTATATGGAATGACAGAGACAGAAACAATGCGATAGCTGTGCTATGCTAAGCTAACTGGGTGAACTAGGCTTTGAGTGTGACTGTTGCCGAATTGTGACATAACCCTTCGTGGTCAAGAGTGGTAAATATTTTTTGTCAGTAAAATAGTTCAGATTTCCAAGGCTATAACTTGAAAGTGGTAAGAGATAATGGCTTACTGTCAATTAGAAAGATGTAAAATATGATCCAAAGTTTCAGAGAGTGATTTTATGCATCTAATTTGCATAATGCTGCGGCAGCTATACTGAATTACATAACTCACTCAAAAGCGGACTTTGGACATATTTACACAAAGAATGGTTTAGTCTTTTGACACCATTTTTTGTACAGGGGTACGTTATCATCTTATCTTCTAAGTATATGAACAAGAAATCAGTACAATGTAAAAAAAAAAAAGAAATTCATCACTTACCGGTGGCTAAGGGGACTCGCTCGCTGCCGTGGTCAGTGTGTTTTCGTCCATCGTGGTCGCTATTTTGCGTTCTGTCAGTCATTTACGCTCTCTACCACATCTATAAAGTCTTATGATTATCCATCCATCCATCCATCCATCTTCTACCGCTTTTCCGGAGGTCCGGGTCGCGGAGGCAGCAGTTCAAGCAAAGAAGCCCAGACTTCCCTCTCCCCAGGCACCTGCTCCAGCTCTTCAGAGGGGATACCAAGGCGTTCCCAGACCAGCTGGGAGACATAGTCTCTCCACCGAGTCCTGGGTCTGCCCCGGGGTCTCCTCCCAGTGAGACGTGCCCAAAACACCTCAAGTGGGAGGCGTCCAGGAGGCATCCTAATCAGATGCCCATACCACCTCAACTGACTCCTTTCAATGTGGAGGAGCAGCGGTTCTACTCTGAGCCTCTCCCGGATGACTGAGCTCCTCACCCCATCTCTGAGGGTGAGTCCAGCAATCCTACGGAGAAAGCTCATTTCAGCCGCTTGTATCCGCGATCTCGTTCTTTCGGTCATTACCCAAAGCTCGTGACCATAGGTGAGAGTAGGAACGTAGATTGACTGGTAAATCGACAGCTTTGCCTTAGAACTAAGCTCCCTCTTCACCACAACAGACCGGTACAACGTCCGCATCACTGCAGATGCTGCTCCAATCCGTCTGTCGATCTCTCGCTCCATTCTCCCCTCACTCGTGAACAAGACCCCAAGATACTTAAACTCCTCCACTTGGGGCAGGAGCCTGTCCCCAACCCGGAGAGAACAATCCACCTTTTTCCTGCTGAGGACCATGGACTCGGACTTGGAGGTGCTGATTCTCATCCCAGCCGCTTCACACTCAGCGGAAAACCGTCCCAGCAAGAGCTGTAGGTCATTGCTGGATGAAGCCAACAGGACAACATCATCTGCAAACAACAGAGATGAGATCCTGGGGTCACCAAGCATGACACCCTCCATTCCCTGGCTGCGCCTAGAAATCCTGTCCATAAAAATTATGAACAGGATCGGTGACAAAGGGCAGCCCTGGTGGAGTCCAACTCTCACTGGGAATGACTCCGACCGAGTGTTGGCAATACGAACCAAACTCTCACAATGGTCGTACAGAGACCGAATAGCTCGTAACAACAAGCCCGATACCCCATACTCCCGAAGCACCCCCCCCACAGAAATCCACGAGGGACACGGTCAAATGCCTTCTCCAAGTCCACAAAACACACGTAAACTGGTTGGGCAAACTCCCATGAACCCTCAAGAATTCTCGAGAGGGTAAAGAGCTGGTCCGATGTACCACGGCCAGGACGAAAACCCCATTGCTCCTCCTGAATCCGAGGTTTGACCAACGGCTGGACTCTCCTCTCCAGTACCTTGGCATAGACCTTCCCAGGGAGGCTGAGGAGTGTGATCCCTCTAAAGTTGAAACACACCCTCCGGTCCCCTTTTTTGAAGAGAGGAACCACCACCCCGGTTTGCCATGCCAAAGGCACTGCCCCCGTCCTCCACGCAATGTTGCAGAGGCGTGTCAACCATGACAACCCAACAACATCCAGGGCCTTGAGGTACTCAGGGCGAATCTCGTCCACCCCCGGGGTCCGGCCACCAAGGAGATTTTTAACCACCTTGGCGACCTCAGCCCCTGTGATAGGCGAGTCATCCCCCTCGTCCCCAAACCCTGCTTCCTCTGTGGAAGACGTATCAGTGGGATTGAGGAGATCCTCGAAGTATTCCTTCCACCGCCCGACGATATACCCAGTCGAAGTCAACAGTGTCCCATCCGCACCATACACAGTGTGGAAGGGGAGCTGCTTTCCCCTCCTGAGCCGCCGGACAGTTTGCCAGAATCTCTTTGAGGCCGACTGAAAGTCTTGTTCCATGGCCTCACCAAACTCCTCCCATACCCGGGTTTTTGCTTCAGCAACCACCCGAGCTGCACTCCGCTTGGCCTGCCGGTACACCTCAGCTGCTTCGGGAGTCCCACAAGCCAACCAAGCTTGATAGGACTCCTTCTTCAGCTTAATGGCCCCTCTCACCACTGGTGTCCACCACTTGGTTCGGGGGTTGCCACCATGAGATCCACCGACCGCCTTGCGGCCGCAGCTCTGGTCCACCGCTTCAACAACAGAGGTGGAGAACATGGCCCATTCAGACTCCATGTCTCCAGACTCCCTCGGAATGTGGTTGAAGTTCTTCCGGAGGTGGGAGTTGAAGACCTCACGGACAGGGGCCTCAGCCAGACGCTCCCAGCACACCCTCACTATACGTTTGGGTCTACCAGGTCTGAATGGCTTCCTCCCCTGCCATCGGATCCAACTCACCACCAGGTGGTGATCAGTTGACAGCTCTGCACCTCTCTTTACTCGGGTGTCCAAGACATATGGTCGCAGGTCTGATGATATGATAACAAAATCGATCATCGACCTGCGACCTAGGGTGTCCGGGTGCCAAGTGCACATATGGACACCCTTATGCTTGAACATGGTGTTCGTTATGGACAGACTGTGGTTAGCACAGAAGTCCAATAACTGAACACCACTCGGGTTCAGATCGGGCAGGCCGTTCCTCCCAATCACCCCCCTCCAGGTTTCACTGTCATTGCCCACGTGCGCATTGAAGTCCCCCAGTAGGACAATGGAGTCTCCAAGAGGAGCACCCTCCAGCATCCCAGTCACAGACTCCAAAAAGGGTGGGTACTCTGAAACATCATTTGGTGCATAGGCACAAATGACGGTCTTATGATTATCCCACATAAAATTCGCTTGTATCCCGTGGCTATTTTCTGTGTACGAAGCCGTCTAAGTGACGGTGCACAATGATGGACGGCGGCCATATTAGCTTTCTGAGCTAAAAGAAGGGAATACAGGAAAAGGAAATAAGGAGTTTTTCTTCTTTGGTGTATTACATGTCAGCCATGATTCCTCCAAAACGTGTCTGCCACCATCTGAACTGCCACGATCAGTACAAGTCACCAGTATAGCTGGGGAGTACAGGGATGACAGAATTAGTTGACAGGCGCAGCGCCATGCTCTGCCACTAGGGGCACGCAAAATCTCACACTCAAAGGGTTAAACAACCCAGTGTGGTTACAAAAATGATCAAAATGTGAAATACGAACTTTATGAAAAAAAAACAACGATCTGCCCACATGCTATTTCCAATATGTACAATGGTAAGTGAAAGTGATAAAATTGATTTATTGATGAGAAAGCACCAGGGAATGGGGAAATATACTAGAAGCAGAACCGGAGCTGCAGGAGGACCAGAATGCGTAAGTACGCCACTCTATATTGTGAAAGAAGTCCAT
This sequence comes from Pholidichthys leucotaenia, assembly GCA_020510985.1. NCBI lineage: Eukaryota > Metazoa > Chordata > Actinopteri > Cichliformes > Pholidichthyidae > Pholidichthys > Pholidichthys leucotaenia. The sequence goes on along the minus strand of CM035837.1, from coordinate 36,184,326 downwards.
AGGCTAACATATCAAATGGCTAGCATCTTGGAGATCACCTCAGCAGAAAGAAGGTGATACATTAACCAGCCTCACTTTAGCAAAGTTAGTCATTCACTTATTCAGTGCTGTTTCTGTGCTTATTGTACCCCAGAGACCAGCCATATCTTTTCAATCACTCACACCACAGACCAATAACATCCCTAATGATGCTTTATTTGGGCTTTTACATTTTGTCATTCAGTCATTAGTTGTGTTAGCTCAGTCAATCTTCCCCATACGGAGCTAAATGCTAACCACCCAACATCCAACAGCCTCAAAAACGATGCCTGTCCCATCTGAACCAAACATCTGGTGGTGACGAAAGAGGCAGGGTGTGTGAACTGAAGCCTAAGAATGAATGGGACATTTAAGATAAGATAAGATAAGATAAGCCTTTATTAGTCCCACAATGGGGAAATTCCAGGATTGCAACAGCATAGGGATAGCAACACTCAGAGCAACAATCAGAAGGCAAGAAAAAACAACATCTAGTAAACATATGTCCATATTACTATAAATGTATATATATAGACACACAGTGCAGAGCATTATGGCTGGTGAATGTGCAGCAGAAAGTCTAAGCTCTCTCTCCGCGGATGCAGCGGGCCAGCTGGAAGTCTTTGGGCATGATGGTGACCCCCTTAGCGAAGAAGAGACCCACCAGGTGGGCCTCGCTGGTCTCCTGCAGAGCCATGACGGCGAAGCTCAGGAAACGCAGGACGGTCTTAAAGTCCTGAGCGATCTCCCTCACCAGGCGCTGGACGGGCAGCTTACGGATGAGCAGCTCCGTGGATTTCTGGTAGCGACGGATCTCTCTCAGAGCCACGGGCCTGTGACGGCGAGGCCTCTTCACTCTGCCGGTGGCCAGAGCGCCTCTCCGAGCAGCCCTGGTGGCTAGCTGTCTCCTGGGGGGCTTCTTCCTCCAGTAGATTTTACGGGCGGTCTGCTTGGTTCTTGCCATCGCTCTTTATTATTCTGTCTTATATTTCTTTCACGCCGCCTAAACTCCAGCCCGGCACCCGCGTCCTTTTCGCTACAGCTCCCGGTATGTCGAGTTTCCCATTAGCACCGGGCGGCGGCCAAGTGCTAGCTAGCACTAGCTCCTCCCCGCTGTAACGTCTCCCGCTGCAAACCGTGGCTCCGTCCGCCGACCCGGGAGACCCCCGGGGCGATCCGTGCGTCCGTGATATATATACAGAGTGAAAGGTGTAGAAAGAAGAAGGAAGATAAAAAAAAAGGCTGTTGCAACAGGCAGCCGACTCGTGTGGCGCCGCCGGTCCGGCGGAACCGGAACCGGAAAATTAAATATCTCTGCTGCGACACAGTGAACTGTGGTAAACATGTTTAGAGTAGGTGGTCATGAATTACATCATTTGAAAGCTTAAAATTTCATCTGTTTGGTTATTAACCCCTTGCACTCCGGTCAATTTCCCTAAAAATGCCAACAAATAACGTGCCCAAAGTAAATCAAAAGCTGTTCTTCAACCCTTTGCAGCATCTTCATGGGGTTGGTCTCGTTTAAAAGAAAACACTTTGAATTTTTTGGCAAAACAGTCATAATCTCTCTAAGTCCTCCGGCCCCTGAGTAACAGTCATCTAAACATACTGAACTTGAAGAAAATAAATTTGGCCTGGGTGTTTTTTTGGATACAAATGCTTGCAAATAACACACAGCTTCAGATCCGGGCTGGAAAATGCAACAGAAATGTAGAACCAAGTGTTATCCAGCTGAGGTCAAAATTTTGTAACAATACCACAAAAAATGAATATATTACACTGCTTTTTTCTCAGGTAATTCCAAGGCGTTTTTGAACTGTGCCAAATTGTGCCAAATGGCACAGTTTGGAAAAACGTCTGTAACTTTTGAATGATTCAATATAGAAGCTTGATCTTGGGCTCTAATGAAAGGTGACACTCAGGGCTGGGTGTGTGTGTGGGGGGGGGGGGTGGCCCCCCCCCCCGGCTACAGAGGACGGACATCACCCGTTGCGCCGCGGTCCGTCATGTAGCGATGACGCACAGCTGTAATTTACCGATCGGTCAAAAGTAATTTTTGATTACAATTTTCAGGGATAAAGAATAATTTAACTTATAACACTTACCTCTTCACAGCAGCAGCGTAGCTGGCGAACTTCTTCCTCATTGTCAGTCGAACGCGACGCTGGTCCACTTGTTACGGACTCTCGCGACCCGGTCAAAACATAATTCCATGATTGCGGTTTTGGCGAACGATTTCTCAAAACAAATAACAGTAGCAATTCAAAAAGACTGGCGAACGCATGTGTCACCCAGCCTTCGTTGTCGGCCTCCGTCGGTCTATGATGACCATGGAAGAGAATCCTAAATGTCTACTCTGCTGGAATAAAAAAAAAAAAAGCACCGCCTGTGGCTGAACAGGCCGATGCGCGAATGGCAGTTCCTGTCACACAGGTCGCACTTGTGGGTGGTCTCCGTGCTGCTGGGTGCTCTTCCTGTGAGTCCTTATTTTTCATCTGCTGCAGCAGTCAGTCTCTCTCCACCCAGCCTTACACAAAACAGCTTTCGAACTACTGTGCTTCAATTGGCTTGCTGCATTCACAGCGTTGGTAGGCGGGTCCTTGCTAGGTTTTCAGTCATTGGTTCTTCAAGGTTTCAGAAACCCAATTCAAGGCTCTTATTAGTCGAATGAGAGGTCAATCATATCCGATCCGTTCGTGGCTGTGTCTGTAGTGGAAGAACGGAAATGCAGCTTTTTTTTTCAGCGTGCTCTTGGACGCAGCGCCCTCGTGCGCTCTAGGACGCAGAGACGTGCCCGTCCGCGGTACACCGGAGAGCAAGAGGTTAAACAGCTAGTTCCCTTCCACAGCATGTGGAGGTGTATCGGGGCGGCGTTTATCTCTGTTTCACTGACCCTAGGCCACACCTACTGTAAGTAGAGAAAGCTACAGTGGGGGGGTCAGTCCTCTGGTAGCTCTGTGCGTTAACTTTCCTTTCCCCATTCTATTATGCTTAGCACCAAGGTAGAAGGCGAAAAGTACCATTTTTATATGGTCTTTGGTATGACCCGGCCGGGATTTGAACCCATGACCTCCCGGTTGTGGGACGGATGCTATACCAACTAGGCCACCACTCTGGTTTATTAAAACAGATGTCAGACAAAATCATACCACTGGATTTAAATAGGACTTAAAACAAGCTAGCGTAGCATATCAACATAGCACTGACTCACCAAAGAAGCTTCCTTGCTGTCCTTGATTTAATGATAGTCCAACAAATACGGCCCATTTGTATTGTAAAAGGTCCAATAGATCTATCTGAGCAAGATTTATTGTCCATTTTGATAATGACAGGGGAAATGCCCATAAAATCAGAAAATTGTTTGAAACTCAGTCAGCGAATGCCGTCCATTTGTGGCATACGCGATTAAAAAAAACGACATTTCCGGTAGACTGAGCTGGAAAGGGAAGCCTAAAAGACTGGCGTGGCTGTCTAGATTTGACTGACACCTCATTCGACCCAATAGGGGCTCCATTTGGGTTTTCACGGCCTTCAATAACCAATGAGTGATAAACCTAACATGAAGGACCAGCCCAATGGCTAACAAGAACACAACGAGCCAATTGCAGCTGAGTATACTGATGATGGACATGTTGTGCAGCCAATTAATTTCTGAATCCAGGGACACCATATGGGGGGGGATTCATCACACTCTCCCCTTTTAAAGCCCATGTGTAAAGCTGGCGTAAGCCTGCGTAAACCAGTCCGTGAATCCAAACGGTGGCAGTGTTGCAACGTCACTCACTTTTTTGAAAAATGGCTAAAATTAACACGAACATCGAAGAAATTACCTGACCCAGCCGAGTGATGAGTTGTCAGCTGAAGAATCTGAGTTGGACAGCATGTCTGACAACCATGATTCAATTTGACACAGTTTGGCACAGTTCTAAAAAGCCTGGTTACAACCTAGGAAAAAAGGTGAGTAATATATTCATTTTTTATGCTATTGGTACACAATTTTGACCTGAACTTCATGACATTTGGTTTTACATTCCTATTGTGTTTTCCAGCCAGTATCTAACAGGTGTATGTTATTTTCAGGCATTTGTGTCTAAAAAAAATCCAGGTGAACTTTATTTTCTTCAAATTTAGTATGTTTAGATCATTGTTACTCAGTGGCTGAAGCACTTAGAGGGGTTCTGACTAATTTGCCAAAATATTTAGAGTGCTTTCTTTTGAATGAGACCAACCCATGAAGAGACTACAAAGGGTTGAAGAAGAGTATTTGATTTAGTTTGGGTATGTTTTTTTCAGGCGCTTCAAAAGAAACTGGCTGGAATGGTAAGGGGTTGGTATTTTGACCAAAGCATGTCACAGACAGTTCATTAAGACCTCTCAGAATGGTGTCAACATGTGGGAAAAGTGCATCATATGTCCCCTTTACCAAACGAATCAGTCTGGACACAGCAAAGATGTTATAATAATATCAAGATTAAGTGTAAAACATTATGTACGAGGAACACGAAATACATAACAAAAGATGTTTATTCTGCTATTTTGTTGACTGGTCTTCCTCATGAATCACAGTGTTGGGCAAAGCCAATACCAGATGTATGCAAGAAAGATCAGGAAACCGGTCTTCTACACCCCTGAAGCTCTCAACACCTCTTCAATGCTCACTTTTGATAAACCACACCTGCTGTTGACTGATCTAGCCCAATTGGAGGTTTTGATCAAATCCTTTTAATAACTAGGGCACAGTTAATGGTTCACTTCGATGAACATCACACTACTGCCGTGCTTGGGTCTTTGTGGTCTTACTCATTTTCTGTATATGTATTTAGTCCTGATTTTCGTCCATTATGGTTTGTGCCTTTATTTTGACAGCGCAGTTTGTGACTTCCTGCTGTCAAGTCTTTTCGCAGGTTGTCACAGCTGTTTTGTGTTCGTTAATCACTTTCACTCCACACCTGATTCATGTTTGGAGTTTTCCTGTATTATTGTTTAAGCTCACTTGCAGGGGTCATTCCTCGCAGCGACCTCGCCTTTGCAGACTGGAATCCCCACGTCTGATTCCAGTCTTACTTTCTGCTTTGTACTCAGCCTTGCCTGTTTATATGTATGTTACCTTTTGTGGTTTTTTTATTGTTTGTATTTTTCTGTAATCACCCCTCGTGGTCCCTGTTGGCTAGTGTTTATGTTCATTCCCATTAAATGTGCAAACTCACTGCTGGCGACTGTCTTTTTTCTGACCGAAAAGGGCTAATTATGACAAAAAAGGCTTTCAGTGCGATTTGATGATACACAGGACTGCAGTGTTCCTCTGGCTTTGTTCCAGCAGTTTTGTTAGGCCGTTCCTTTTTTCAACAAAAACCTCCCTGCACAATGACACGCCCATAAAGAAACAGCTTTCTATGTTTGGTGTCTAAGAACCTGACTGTCTTGTGCTGTGACCTCTACCTTTTTGTGATAAAGACACTTGGTGAGAACCAGTTCAGGCAAGCATCACTACAATCACTGATGCTATGAAGGCACAGCTAAAGTATGCAGAAGAGCGGAGATGGTTACTGTAAAACCGCTCACTGGAACCCTCAGGTGTAGCTGCAATAACAAGGTGTCCAAACATTTTTATGATGTACAGTACATGACATGCATCGCAGATGTTTAGGAATTTACCAGTATTTTAGTTGTGAACAAAACTCTCCAATTTCAGACCACTGTAATGAAAAGCAGAGTTGAAGATGAAATTAATAAATCTGTTCATGTTCTGCCCTCAATTCTCCCTCTGACGATATGAGGATGAGGGGACGATACCTGCAGTTGGGGTCATGGCCTGCTGATTCTCACTAGGCTGCATACTAGCAGCTGAAGACTCAAACCAACAGCCCTCTGGGGATACTATTTTTTTTCATTTCAATCAGGGCAGCTGTGGTGCAAGTGTAGTCTGGCCGACTACTGATCGGAGGATCAGTGGTTCAATTCCTGCTCTGTCTGCAGTCTGCATGTAGAAGTGTCCTTGAGCAAGACACTGAACCCCCAGTTGCTCCTGGTGGGTCAGGCCAGCGGCGGTGCATGGCTGTTCTGCTGCCATCAGTGTGTGAATGGGTGGATAGCAGGATCTGTAAAGCACTTTGGTCATCCTGAGATGAGGAAAAGTGCTATATACTGTAAGTGAATGCCATTTACTCATCTTTGTTTTTCAATTTAGTGTGAGAAAAAAGCTTAAAAAGGAAATCAAACATCTTCATCTGACTGGATAAGGAAGAAGCTGAAACTGCTTACCATTTTAATGACAGCCCATCACTAACCAAAAAAGGAAAAAGGTACTATTACATTCCAATTCTGTTGCAATGTTTGATCTTACATCATAATGTTAACAGCTCTTCATCTTGATGAGAATGTAGGGGAAAAAAGGCCTTCAACGTACACATATACGTTCCTGCAAAGGTTCCTCTGCCGATAGTTCTCCTAAAAAAAATTCAGTACTTAATGGCTGGCACATACGAGCCCCATTTCCACTACCAGGAACCAATTTTGCAGGAACTTCTCCCATGGTGTGTGTCATCGTTACAAGAACCTCCTCATAAGGAGAAGGCTTTAGCAGCCAAAATAAGGCCCTGGTCAGCAGTAGTTACTTCAAAGTGGCCTCGAAAACTGCTGGGTGACGTTTAGGATTGACTTGCTGCTGATTGGATAAAACTCGGCCAGAATGTGTTGTGCAGCGGCTGCTTCATGAACAAAACACATGGAAATGAAAAGCATCAAATTTGACCAGAAAAAGATAGCTAAGATCTAATGCTTTGAAAAATTATAATATAATTTTTCTGTGACTGCAAGAGGTCTAAACGATTATTCGGCATATAAGATAAGATAAGATAAGATAAGATAAGCCTTTATTAGTCCCACAACGGGGAAATTCCAGGATTGCAACAGCACAGGGATAGCAACACTCAGAGCAACAATCAGAAGGCAAGAAAAAAAACAAGCAAGCAAGAGCAGCTAATAAACATATGTACGTATTACTATAAAATATATATATATACACACACACACAGACACACAGTGCAGAGCATTGTAGCTGGATGGAATAAATATATGAATATATGAACACACAGTGCAGAGCATTGTAGCTAGATGGAATAAATATGTAAATATATAAACACCCACAGTACGGAGCATTGCAGCTAGGTGGAATAAATATGCAAGTATATAAACACACACAGTGCGGAGCAATGTAGCTAGATGGAATAATATGTAGATATATAAATATATAAACACCCACAGTACGGAGCATTGTAGCTAGATGGAATAAATATGCAAATATATAAACACACACAGTGCAGAGCATTGTTGCTAGATGGAATGAAACAGCATAACCGTCTACTTAGTTATCCTACATGGTATGATTATGTGCCCATACATATTCTCACCCTCCATAGCGACCGGTATGTTCCTAGTTGTATGCCGGAGAGGACCATTGTGTAAGTCTATTGCATCTTTTGCATTCAAAAAACTATTAGTTTGTTACGTCTTTTTGCTATCTCTGCGAGCAGCCCTGCTTAGGTTGTACAGTCTGACAGCCGTTGGTAGGAAGGACCTACGAAACCTCTCGGTTGTGCACCTGGGATGATGTAGTCTGCTGCTAAATGAGCTCCTCAGTGCATTCAGTATGTCCTGCATAGGGTGGAACTCGGACTCCAGCAGAGATGACAGTTTAGCCACCGTCCTTCTCTCTCCTATCTCCTCCATCGGATCAAGGCGCTGCCCCAGGACAGAGCTAGCTTTCTTAATCAGTTTGTTCAGTCTCTTCCTATCGGCTGCAGTAATGCCACTGCCCCAGCAGACCACTCCAAAAGTGATGGCTGATGCCACCACCGTGTCATAGAATGACTTCAGCAGCGCCCCTTGTACACCAAAAGACCTGAGTCTCCTCAGCAGGAACAGCCTGCGCTGTCCCTTCTTGTAGAGTGCATCAGTATTGTGTGACCAGTCTAGTTTATTGTTCAGATGAATACCCAGGTACTTATAGGATGTCACCATCTCGATGTCTGTTCCCTGTATATTTACTGGTACTGTGAGGGGCTGCCCATGCCTGCGGCAGTCCACCACCAGCTCCTTAGTTTTCCTCGCGTTGATCTGGAGGCAGTTCCGATGGCACCAGTCCACGAAGTCCTGGATAAGCCCTCTGTACTCAGCTTCATCTCCATTGGAGATGAGGCCAACGATCGCAGAGTCATCAGAGAACTTCTGTAGATGGCAGTGTGTTGTGTTGTGTGAGAAGTCCGCAGTATAAAGAGTGAACAGGAAGGGAGCCAGCACCGTTCCCTGGGGGGCCCCCGTGCTACTGATGATCGTGTCGGACACACAGTCCCGGGTTCTCACAAACTGAGGCCGGTTCGTGAGGTAGTCCAGGATCCATGATGACAGGTGCTGGTCCACCCCTGCGCGCAGCAGCTTGTCCTTCAGGATCATCGGTTGGATGGTGTTGAAAGCACTGGAGAAGTCAAAGAACATGATCCTCACCATATTCCCGGGCTTCTCCAGGTGGGACAGAGAACGGTGAAGGAGGAAGATCACCGCATCCTCCACCCCAATGCCATGCTGGTAGGCGAACTGGAGTGGATCCATCGCTGGTTCCACCAGGGGGCGGAGGTGAGCAAGGAGCAGTCTCTCCAGGGTCTTCATCAAGTGGGACGTCAAGGCCACCGGTCTGTAGCTGTTCAGGTCTTTGGGGTGGGAAGTTTTTGGTACAGGTACCACACAAGATGTTTTCCACAGCTGTGGTACCCTCCCCAGTTTCAGGCTCATGTTGAAGATATACGTCACAATCCCACACAGCTGGTCTGCACAGGACTTGAGGAGCTTTGCGCTGATGCCGTCCGGTCCCGGCGCCTTCCTCGCCTTGATCTTCCTCAGCTCCGTCCTCACCTGGGTCCTGGTCAGGGTCAGGATGGGGGGCTGTGTGTTGGGAGTGGGGGGGTGTTGGTAGAGTGGGGAGTGGGCAGCAGGACTTGATTTCTTTAGAGGCAGCAGTGGTTGTTGTGCAGTCAGGGGGGAGGGCGGTTGGTCAAATCTATTGAAAAACAGATTCAGGTTGTTCGCCCACTCCCTGCCCCCTGTGGCCTGGGGGGAGGTATTCTGGAGCCCCGAGATGGTTTTGAGGTTTCTCCAGACCCCGCTGATGTCGCTGTGGCAAACATGAGCATTACAGTGGAGTGGAGCAGAGTGGGGCATTACATTCATTCCATGCATAATCATTTCTGTATGTGTTTTAAAATGGCACTCCAGTGGATATAAATCCCCTATAAAAACAAATCTACATAGTCTAAAATGATATCTTATGCCCTTTTTTCTACAAACAAAACCGTTCATTGCCTTACAGTTTCACGTCAAAATCTTTTCATTTTTCTTCCTCCTTCAAATGCCAGGTTCTGTGATTACTCCCACCCACATCCCACAAGGCTAAGAGCAGCTAGCACTACATTAAACAAAATAAATCCTATGATAATGAAAGCACCAAGGTGCTGATGCCTCAGTGCCTGTGACAGGGAGGCATGGGGGGGGGGGAGCTGTAAAAAAGGCACACTGCCACCTCTACTGGCCTGGCATAGTTATTATAAATCCTTTTTTCCCAGCTGCACTGACAGCAAAGGTGAGTTAAATTAGTGTTTATTTTGATAACAAAGCCATGTGTGGAAATTTTTGGCAAATAAAAATTTGATAAAATATAATGATACAAGCCTTTAGTTCCATTTGATTTTGACCGGACGAGCTGAAAAGATGGTAACAGACAGATAGATAGATACACACATAGACGCATGTACACACATGGACAAAATTGTTGGTACCCCTCTGTTAATGAAAGAAAAACCCACAATGGTCACAGAAATAGCTTGAATCTGACAAAAGTGGTAATAAATAAAAATTCTATGAAAATTAACCAGTGAAAATCAGACAATGCTTTTGAATTGTGGTTCAACACAATTATTTAAAAAAAAAAACTTTTGGGGGCGGCAGTGGCTCAGGAGGTAGAACGGGTTGTCTAATAACCAGATGGTTGGCGGTTCGAATCCCGCTCTCCCCAGATATCCTGCCACTGTGTCCCTGGGCAAGACACTTCACCCACCTTGCTCCTGCTGGGTCAGGACAGCGCCATGTATGGCAGCTATGCCGCCATCAGTGTATGAATGTGTGTGTGAATGGGTGGATAGCAGAATCTGTAAAGTGCTTTGGTCATCTAGAGATGAGAATAAAAGCGCTATATAAGTGAATGCCATTTAGCATTTTAATTTGGCCTGCTACACCGGAGCAGTGTGGGACTTGTAGTTTTTAACAATGAGAAAATATTGTGATGCAACATAAGCTTTAAAAAGTCAAATGTTGCAGCTGTAGGAGTTATTATTAGTGTTTTAATATTGAAATTGCTGCATAATTTAAGCAGAAAACTTACTTTTAAAGGGTTTTTATCTTTCCTCAGCTGTCCGTTGTGGTCCGCCATGTTTAGGAAGTCGTCCATGGGCTATAAAAAAAAAAAGTTGCACTGCTGCCTCTAGTGGCCCGGCACAGTTATTACAATACCTTTTTCTGCAGCTCCATTACACACCAATGGTGAGTTAAATTTGTGTTTATTTTGAAAACAAAGCCTTATCTCGAAATTCTGGCAAATTAAAAGGCGAGAAAATATGGCGACACAATGATACAAGCCTTTAGTTCCACTTAATTTTGACCGGGCGAGCTGAAACAGACAGTTGGACAAAGAGACACAACCACACACAGACGCACTGAGTGATTACCATATGCCTCCCATTTTCACCGAGGCATAAAAAGACTCAGCAGTTGAAGGACATGCCCAGTTGTATGCACGGTGGCCCAGGATAATGACTGAAACTGCATTGTTCTTTAAAAGCAGTTTAATGGTAAACCCCATCTTAATTTGGGTCAAGTTTTCAGAGCAGCTGCCCAAAAATGCTAACTGGTCTGAAGGCTAACTTCATTTAGGCCAGCGAGTCCTAAATGGCTCAATACTACAGACGTGCCAGCGCTGTATATAGCAGTGACGTGCGGTGAGTTTAATTTCCAGTGAGGCTGTGACGCTTTCAGGGTCATATTTTTAAATCGAATTTTATAAATAATTTTAACAAAACAAGTGTAAGGTATTTTACTGAATTACCTCTTAATGGAATACACAGAAAAGGCAGTAATAAAATTCCATGCTTTCATTTTAGAACTCTCCTGAGTATAGGCAATGTGCAAAGACCCTCAGTTACACAAGTATAATTTATTAAGTTATTTTACAAACAAACAACTTTTTTGGCCACAAAATTCATTATACTTTGTTTTGGCCTAAAAATAATTAAATTATAGTGGTTCAGAGAGCTGCATCTCTCTCTGTGTTGCAGCTCCATAATTTACACTCATTATTACAAATTATTATTAGTGTTTACAACTGCTATGCATGTATGGTCTTACCTTTACTTGTAAATGAAGTAAATTTGCCTGTCCTTGTGGACAAAAATTGCTGTGACTTTGTTAAAACAATATCCTTATCTTCCTTTATTTTAAAAAAAAACCTGTGCTTACGGTGCTCAAGCACACCCCCTCTCGTTGGGGAAACGGTTCTGCGCAGCCTGTGACTGTGACTTTCAGCCTCACCTGCCTTCCCTGTCCGCACATCACTGGTATATAGCTACTTCACCAAAAACACACCGTCTAAACTCGCCTTTTTTTTTCGCTTAAGTGAAACTTTAAAGCAAAAAAAAAAACAAAGACATGAGCCATTTGAGTGATTTCGATCTTGATTTGTCTTGTAAGTCATAAAAATCATGTTATAGACGCGTTAACAAGAAAAAAAAATACTTGATTTTAGGCAGTGTCACTTTAAATGGATTTTACTTTGCCACAGTGTGTTAGGGCTGAAACTGACAGACGATTACATTCATTCATTCATTCATCTTCTTCCGCTTAATCCTTTTCGGGTCGCAGGAGGGCTGGAGCCTATCCCAGCATCTTTGGGCGAGAGGCAGGGATACAGATTGCCAGTCCATCGCCAGTCCATCGCAGGGCCAACACAGAGAGACAGACAACCATTCACTCTCACAGTCATACCTAAGGACAATTTAGAATCCCCAGTTTGATGCCAATTAACCTAACTTGCATGTTTTAGGCATGTGGGAGGAAACCAGAGAAATCCCGGAGTAAACCCACGCAGACACAGGGAGAACATGCAAACTCCACACAGATCACTGTTGGTCGGGGGCTGGGATCGAACCCAGGATCCCCCGGCCAAGGGTGAGTTTTTGTGCTGCCGCAGTGCTAACCACTCCGCCACCACGCCGCATCACCAACAAATCCTCCAGAGACCGATGGTTTCTATCCCATCAGTGGAGACACGACCGGTGAGAGGGCCAAATATAGGAATGGCCCTTAAGAAGTTTCTGGACCCCTCAGTTGGTTCCTGGTAGTGGAAACAAGGCTAATGTAGCTACACAGAGGACCCCAACAATCCCATGTGACCCAGCACTTGGGACAATAGAGGAAAAGACCTCTGACAGAAGCAATGGAGGATCCGTCACATACCATACCATACTATACCATACCATACCAAATTTATTTATAAAGCACATTTAAAAACAACAAAGTTGACCAAAGTGCTGCACAGTAATAAATAACATAAAATACAAATAGACAAAAGATATGTAAATAACAAAAAAAAAACATAACATGCAGGAGAAAAAGAAGCAACTCACAACAAGTGCAAAAACAAAGTGTAAAAACAAAATGCCAAACACAGCAGACAATAAAATTAATAAAATTAAGGTGAGTTAAAAGCCAAGGAAAACAGATGTGTTTTTAAACAAGATTTAAAAACACAAAGTGAGGAGGCCTGCCTAACATGTAATGGCAAGTCATTCCATAGCCTAGGGACTGCAGTAGCAAAGGCCCGATCCCCTCTGAGCTTCAGCCTTGTTTTAGGGACCGCCAAGAGCAGCTGATCAGCTGATTTTAGGGATCGTGGTGGAATATAAGGCTGAAGTAATCAGAGAGGTAAGGTGGAGCAAGACTGCTAAGACACTTAAAAACATAAAGGGGAATTTTAAAATAGGTTCTGTAATGCACAGGGAGCCAGTGAAGGGAAGCCAGAATAGGTGAAATGTGCTCACGCCTGTGGGTTTTTTTTAAAAGGTGGGCGGCAGCATTTTGTACAAATTGAAGACAAGGGATAGAAGCTTGGCTGATTCCAACAAAAAGTGCATTACAGTAATTCAAACGAGTCATGATAAAAGCATGCAATAATTTTTCAAAGTCTTTCCTTGACACAATGGATTTGACTTCGGCTATTTGTCTTAATTGATAAAAACTTTTTTGAAGGACACAGCTGATGTGCTTGTCAAATTTAAAATCAGAATCCAGTTTGACCCCCAGATTAATAACAGGTTGTCTAACGTGCAATGTCAAAGAGCCAAGGTCCACATTAGTGGGGAGAGAACAGGTACTTAGACCAAACATCATTACTTCAGTTTTGTTCTCATTAAAGCTCAAAACATTTAATGACATCCATCCTTTGATGTCAGAAAGACACTCCAAGAGTAGCTGGACAGAACCAGAGTCATTTTGTGCCAAGGGAGCATAAATCTGACAGTCATCAGCGTAACAATGGAACACGATGCCCTGTTTCCTTAAAAATAGAACCGAAAGGGAGCAGATACAGAGAAAATAAAAGAGGTCCAAGGACTGAGCCCTGTGGAACCCCATAGGGAAGTGGAGCAGTTGAGGACATAAAATCATCCAGTTTGACGCAGAAACTTCACTCATCTAAATAGGAACGAAACCAATTTAGGGCAGCACCTTTTATGCCCACCCAGTGTTCAAGACGAGAGATTAAAACGTTGTCTTTGATGGTATCAAATGCAGCAGTCAGATCCAACAGCACCAGAACAACAAATTTCCCTGAGTCAGTAGCTAAAAGAATATCATTTAAAACCCTCAAAAGTGCTATATTGGGGTTTAAACCCAGACTGATACACCTCAAAAATACCATGAGTTTCTAAAAATGGCATTAACTGTGTTAAAACGATTTCTCCAGGATTTTTGAAAGAAATGGTAATGTGGAGTTAGGCCTGAATTTTGAACAATGGGAAGGGTCAAGGCCTGTTTTTTTTAAGCAACAACTGCACTACTGCATGTTTAAAACCCCCAGGTACTATACTAGAGGTGAGGCTGCTATTAACAATAGCAAGGACAGAAGCTCCAATAGTAGTAAAAACTTCTTTAAACAAGCAAGGGGGGATAGCATCTGTTGGGGAACCAGACAGCATATGACTAATAAAATAAAATGAAAATGAAAGAGGCACTGGCTCAAACTGATCAAAAACAGCTGAGCATTGCAGAAAAATGGATGGGCCATATGAAGGCGGAGCAATGCAGGCTCTAATTGATATAACTTTGTCAACAAAAAAGTGAAGAAATTTTTCATTGACTGCAGGTGAGACTACTGGGCCAGTGGACTGGGGAGTATGAAGAATATAATTGAAAGTACTAAAAAAGAACATAGGGCCTATGATAATTGGATGCAATCATTTCTAAGAAATTTTTGTTTTTTTCTGCTTTTACAGTGCTCTGATAACATTTCAAACTAGAAAAGCACTCGGAGAGCGCAGACCTCCGCCAAGCGGCACAGTTCCCCCCATAGAGTGTTTGTGTGTACGTTTTCAGATTCCCTGAGCATGAAAAGATATGACTAGCAATTGGATTCACAATGATTATTTGTTTATTTGACATGGACAGTGCAATAAACAGACAATTAATGAATGACAATCAATGTGATAGTGATAGGATTAGTGGTTCAGTAGTGTAAAATGGGGCTATAAGGGACGGCGGGTTAATAAGGGACACTTTTGTGGGAAATGTTTTAAATATAATTCTGCTTTTTTTATTTTGAGCAGGACGCTGAGTTGTGTTGTTATTGTGAAATATCCATGAATCCTTCATCAAATCTAGGCGGAAGCAAAATTAAAAAAGCAGAATTACATTTAGAAAAGTGTCCCATATTACCCCGCCGTCCCTTATAGCCCCGTTTTACGGTAGTAAAAGCATTGCCTCCTTGGCGGAGGTAATAAACTGAAGTGTTGGTGTGTCCATCTCCTCCACTGACGGATGCAGATTGGTTAGACAGGTTGCCGTGGGTTTTATATTATATTGGGGTTGCGGTCCGCGGCAAAACAGAATTTAGAGTCTTCCCCGGCAGAGAGGTCGTTTTTACGCAGCGCCTATAGCTGGGTGGGGAATTTGTGGCAAATAATGGGGCGGCGGACAGGTGTCCGTGTCAGGTTTTGCAGCGTGGCGCAAAAGCAGTCACGCTGGCGGGCCCAGGCCAGCAGTGTTTTCCGCGTGCTTTTGTGCCTAAAACGTTGAAGAACGCGGAGTTTGTGTTGGTCAGACATGACAACCAGCGCAATGTGCGCAGCGCCTATGGCTGGCACAGGCACGCTGGGGGTCCGAGGCCAGCAGTGTTTTCCGCATGCTTTTGTGGCTAAAACGTTGACGAAGGCGGAGTATGTGTTGGTCAGACACGACGCCCAGCGGCCTCCATTGCGCCTGCGCACATGTTGAAAATGGCCCTATGTCACAGTGTTGAAAAATGCTTTAAAAAAATTCCTGTATCCAGACGGTGAACCGGATCACCCCCAAAATTTAATCAGTTCTTCCTTGTACCATTTCCAACAACGCCTGAAAGTTTCATGCAAATCCGTCCAAGACTTTTTGAGTTATCTTGCTAACCAACAGACAAACAGACAGACAGACAAACAGACAAACAAACACACAAACCCTGGCAAAAACATAACCTCCTCCTGGCCTTTTCGGCCTGGCGGAGGTAACTATCTCTAAAAATATTACAAGAAACCTGCAGCCTCTTCCACCTGTGCTCCGCTCTCCTGTACTCCCGCCTGACATCACGAATGACGTCATTCAGCCAGGGCTGAGGTGCAGGTTTGGGGTATCTGGTCTTCAGTGGAGCTATCAAGTCCAGAGTTTTTGTACAGGTGGAATGAAAACTCAACGCTAACACCTCAGTGTTAGGATCCATGGAGGACATCAGATTAGCGTCAGAGTTACTAATAAAAAGAAGAGGAGAACAACACAGCAGAGGAAGGGTTAAACATGTGACAGCGCCATGGAGAAGCGTGCAGTTTAACAGGACAGAGAGCAGGGATGTTAAATAAGACATGGCATATGATCAGAGAAAGCACCACAAATTTCCACATTAAAAACAGGCAGACCATATGATAAAACCAAATCAAGTGAACGTCTATGAACACGCGTGGGTGCAGGCACAACATTTTCAAGGTTAAAAGAATGAATTAAGTTTAAAGTCTTGGGTTTTTGGCTCAAGAGGACAGCAAACATGAACATTAACATTCCAGAGGATAAGGATTCAAACATATTTAGGCATGATTGTCATGTTCACTGTGTAACTTCACAGCAAACATATGAAATAGCAGCGAAGTAAATAGCTAAGTTGCCACGCCGGCTGGTCATACTGCCCGGCAATTTATACAGAGCCCTAATGACAGCAAATAGACCAGCCGTGTGGCAACAGGTGCATGACTGATAGGACTATGTGTGTGTGCGTGAGTGTGAATGTGTGTGTGTGCGTGTGTGCGTGCGTGCATGAGTGTGTGTGTATGTGTGTGTGTGTGTGCGCATGAGTGTGTGAGTGTGTATGTGGTGAACCATACAGCTGGTGGATGCCTGGTGAGGACGAGACGTGGCTGTGGGACTGGCGGAGAGCGAGGCTCAACCCGTCAGCTGAAATTAATAAGCAATAATTAAACCCAACAGCCATGAGTCATGCTCAGGGTGACGACCCCGAACATGACAATGATTTCAGCCAAAAACGCACAAAGTAATTTAGAAGAAGAGCGACCCACTTCAAATAAGCACAGCTCAAAGCTGGTGAAGGAGGACTGCAGGTAAGTGCCCCCCCCCCCCAAGGGGTTGAAACCAGACACCCACCGTACCATCAGAACAAAAAAAAAAAAAAAAAAAAAAAAACCCTACCCCCCCTACTCAAAAAGCCCATACAACAACCCAGGGTGGGAGAAAACAGGTTGGGGGGATAGATCAGGGAAGGATAATCACCACAATACAGCACAACAACACTCCCCAACCCCAAAACTAAACTAACCCACCCCACCCCCATGAGTCCCACAGTTCAGCGGGCCGGCCGGAGTCCAAGGCCCAGCGGGTGGCCGTAAGTTTAGGGGGCCAACCCAAGTCCCAGGGCCAGCAGGCGGCCTGCTGAACGGCATCAGTCGGCCTGCCAGAGATAAAGGGTCACCTGACCCAGGAACCTAATCCTGTGGGCGGCCTGCCCACATGATTAGGCCACCAGGACCGAAGGGGCAGATGAGGCGGTGGCCTACCCACTGGAAGGCTGAGAGGTGGGTGGCCAGACAGGGGAAGAGGAACCCCTGCGATCGCTGGCGGCGAAAGGAAAAGGACCCCGACGGTGCCCGGCCAAGGGAGGAGGAACACCCACAGGGCCTCCAAAAGGAAAAGGAAGTTCCCGGCGTCCCCAAACTGTCCTGTGGCACCCCCGGTGGTCCCGGCATGGGACTGGAGCTCGGCTGCACCCTCGATGGTCCTGGCATGGGACTGGAACGCGGCTGCACCCTCGATGGTCCTGGCATGGGACTGGAGCGCAGCTGCACCCTCGATGGTCCTGGCATGGAATGGGAGCGTGGCTGCACCCTTGATGGTCCCGGCATGGGACGGCAGCGTGGCTGCACCCTCAATGGACCCCGACCGAGCCATAGTTGCACCCACGATGGAGTCCAGCTGGACCCCTGCTGCACCCGCGGTGGGACCCAGCTGGACCACTGCTGACCTCAATGCCATCTTGGCCATGGGCCAGCCGACCCGTGTGAGCACCCAAGCAAGGAGGTGATCAATCACAGTCACCCTGGACTGGGTGCCCCCGACAACCACCTCGTCCAGAACCTCGGTGACCTCCGGTTGTGAACCTGGGTCCACAGATTCATCCGGCGATGGAAGACCCTCTCAAACAACTCTGGAAATGGACTCAGAAAGAGAGGGGGAAGGGTCAGAGTCTCCGGCAGCGACAGAGCCCGGCGAGGCGAGCTCAGGTGCAGCATTTGGCTGCAGCTGGCTCTGCTCACCTAAAGCTAGGCAAAAATGCTCAATAATGGAAAAGAGAAAGACAAAGGAGAGCACTTGCCTTAGCTCAAGCTCTACCGCCGTCCAGGACTCCGACGGTCTGGGTGACATCTTCCCAGGTTCGGCCTCCAAGAGGTTCCGCTTAGGCGCTGACATTGCTGTGGCAGCCTCCACAGCAGGCGTGATTGTCACTGCAGTCTTAATTCTCCCAGCTGCCATGATCCACACTGGTGACTCCTCTGGCCTGGCAGGTGGGACCTGGTTCACCATGGCTGCGGGAGGATCCCCCTCCCCCCCCGGACCTCTGGCTCCTCATGGTCCTGGCTGCTCAGCTCCGGTCCTGGCAGGCACACAAAGGGGGGAGGAGAGAGGGCTGGTGAACAATTCTTAACAGCAGCAGGCGGGGAGAGGTCAGGGGACTGCTTTCCCTGAGCCTCCCTACCGGGAATCAGGCAAGACATTTCATTATTAAAGTGAGTCAAATGAAAAGAAACTTGCCTGTTCTCCCAGTTTATGGTATTAGGTGCTGCCACCTGGACATCGTCACCCGTCCGTCTAGGAAAGGCGGTGTTAGGCTCCTCTGTAGGGGATATGGGAGCCGCCCCTCTCGCCACAGGAACAGGAGACCCCGGTAAGAAAAACAGGTGCCCCACTGCTGCCGGTGAACAAACCAAGAAGGAAGACCTCACAGCGGATGCGGAGGGAGATCCTGCAGAAGGGACTCTTCGGGACTGATGATCCGCTGCGAAGGTGACTGGGCTCGGTGTCGGAGCTGGGGCAGTTAGCGGGGCTGATCGTTCTTCCAGGATTCCGGATGATGCTGACGTCGCCGACCTGGTGGCCGCCATCTTGGAACGTGGACGGAGGAGAGAAGAAGATGGCCGCCGGTGGAGAAGGGCGTCCTTGTTTGGGCTTCGTCCAGAAAGCCCTTCTCTTCAGGTCGGGGAAAGCCTGCTCGAGCACGAAGACTCTGGACAGCAGCACGGAGTATTTGGAGTAATTCCAGAGGCCCCGGTGAGCCCTCAGGATCCGGATAACTCCGTCGAGGCACGCTAGGTGATCTCTGGGTCCGAAGGAGTTGTGCGCTTCCTCCAGGAGCTCCCAGATTCACCAGGCCGCCCGCTGCTCCTCCGTACTGGGCTGTCCTGCTGCCCATCCACTAAACCCAGTGTGGGAACGGCTAGACCAGGACATGACGCTCCGAGCAGGTGGGTGAAAAAAACACAAAAAATGAGTAACACGTTACTTACTGCTTGGGCTCTATTGGTGGCAGCTTATTGTCATGTTCACTGCGTAACTTCGCAGCGAACATATGAAATAGCAGTGAGCCCAAAACGCAGAGTAAGTAACGTGTTTATTTACAATGGGTGAATGTGTAGAATGCCCAAATACAGTCACATTGAAAAGGGGGTGAGACACCCGGCTACAAACTCAATTGGTTCAAAGGATGCCTAACGCGCTCCAAACAGGCAGGAGCAGAGAAAAAGGCACAAGGACTTACAATAGTGTTGGAGCGGAAAGGCTCTGGAGAAACAACATGACTAGTCCGAGGGTGAACCCACAGAAGCGAGCCTGGATGTCTGAAGTTGACATAGCTAAGTTGCCACGCCGGCTGGTCGTACTGCCCTGCTATTTGTACAAAGCCCTAATGACAGCAAGTAGACCAGCCGTGTGGCAACAGGTGCGTGACTGATAGGACAATGTGTGTGTGCGTGAGTGTGAATGTGAGTGTGTGTGTGTGTATGTGTGCGTGCGTGCATGCATGAGTGTGTATGTGGTGAACCATACAGCTGGTGGATGCCTGGTGAGGAGGAGACGTGGCTGTGGGACTGGCGGAGAGCGAGGCTCAATCCATCCATCCATCCATCTTCTGCCGCTTTTCCGGAGGTCCGGGTCACGGAGGCAGCAGTTCAAGCAGAGAAGCCCAGACTTCCCTCTCCCCAGCCACCTGCTCCAGCTCTTCAGAGAGGATACCAAGGCGTTCCCAGACCAGCTGGGAGACATAGTCTCTCCACCGAGTCCTGGGTCTGCCCTGGGGTCTCCTCCCAGTGGGACGTGCCTGAAACACCTCAAGTGGGAGGCGTCCAGGAGGCATCCTAATCAGATGCCCATACCACCTCAACTGACTCCTTTCAATGTGGAGGAGCAGCGGTTCTACTCTGAGCCTCTTCCGGATGACTGAGCTCCTCACCCTATCTCTGAGGGTGAGTCCAGCAATCCTACGGAGAAAGCTCATCTCAGCCACTTGTATCCACGATCTTGTTCTTTCGGTCATTACCCAAAGCTTGTGACCACAGGTAAAAGTAGGAACATAGATTGACTGGTAAATCGACATCTTTGCCTTAGAACTCAGCTCCCTCTTCACCACAACAGACCGGTACAACGTCCGCATCACTGCAGATGCTGCTCCAATCCGTCTGTCGATCTCTCGCTCCATTTTCCCCTCACTCGTGAACAAGACCCCAAGATACTTAAACTCCTCCACTTGGGGCAGGAGCCTGTCCCCAACCCAGAGAGGACAATCCACCTTTTTCTGGCTGAGGACCATGGACTCGGACTTGGAGGTGCTGATTCTCATCCCAGCCGCGTCACACTCAGCGGCAAACCGTCCCAGCAAGAGCTGTAGGTCATTGCTGGATGAAGCCAACAGGACAACATCATCTGCAAACAACAGAGATGAGATCCTGTGGTCACCAAGCATGACACCCTCCACTCCCTGGCTGCGCCTAGAAATCCTGTCCATAAAAATTATGAACAGGATCGGTGACAAAGGGCAGCCCTGGCGGAGTCCAATTCTCACTGGGAATGACTCTGGCCGAGTGCCTCTCCGACTCGGTCGGAGAGGCTCAATCCATCAGCTGAAATTAATAAGCAATAATTAAACCCAACAGCCACGAGTCATGCTCGGGGTGACAACCCCAAACATGACAATGATTTCAGTCAAAAACTCAGAAAAGTCACTCACAAAACCCTTATTGTATTTGGGTGGCTGACAGATCACAGCACACAGTAATTTAGAAGAAGAGCGACCCAGTTCAAACAAGCACAGCTCAAAGCTGGTGAAGGAGGACTGCAGGTAAACGTGACTGTATTTAGTATGGTCACTTTTAAAAACAGTCACGATTCCACCACCTTGGCCCGTCATCCGGGAAGGGGGGGGGGGTTAAAATAGCAGCAATCCTGTGATAGAAGTTCAGAGAAGACGCTGGACTCACCAACACTTAACCACGACTCAGTTATACAAAGAAAATCCAGTCTCCTAGGTGTGAATTGGGTTTTGTTTGACAGCAATGCCACAGACATCAGCTGTCCGGGGGACTCGGCACACAGCCCGCAGGTTGCGTGGATTCACCCCCACACCAGCAGGGGCGAGGACAGCAGGGACCCCGGGGCAGGAATGATTCCTCCGGACCGACAACAGGTACCAGTCAGGTGTCAACAGGTTCCAGTGAGCGCCGATGAAACACGAGGTGAAGAGTCGCTCCATTTTCATTCCGGGTAATGGTAGAAATGTGCACGAACCAGGCCCTCAGCTTCACCAGCCAACCGCTGCATTTACCATGCTGGCGATAACATTTAAGTTGGGAAAGTGGAACTGGGTCACGCCATAGGTACGTTGGGCTCCTCGATAAAAGCGGGGGTAGCATTTCCATGTCCATGATGATTAAACTTGACCAGATCCTTGGCAGAGAGACGAATATCCAGCAGTGTTTGGCGTTCATACACATGTAGGGAGTTGACATTTAGAATAAGCGACACAAACAACACAAACAATGTTGACAGTTGCAGGTAAACCAGGTAAAGAATTATTTAACTCTTTTTAATTAACTTTTTTAACCTCTATTTATTCAGGGGTGGTCCATTTTGTAAGAACACCTTGATCACATTCACACAATTATGCATTCACACCTGGACTTTGGTACTTTGGAAAGTACCAAATCACAACACAAGTCATCTCAAGGTACCACTATATACAACAGAGAACAGAGTCGGCAAACAACAAACAGGACAAAGCAATCTCTAAGAGAGACAATGACAGTGAAACTTAAGAGTTTACCATGATTACATTTGAGCTACTTCTCAATTGAAACAAGATATCAAGAACTGCACGGTGGCGCAGTGGTTTAGCACTGTGGCAGCACAGTTTTACCCTCGGCCGGGGGACCGCGGGGATCATGAGATCGTGGGTTCGATCCCAGCCCCTGACCAACAGTGAGCTGTGTGGAGTTTGCATGTTCTCCCCGTGTTGCGCGGGTTTACTCCGGGATTTCTCCGGTTTCCTCCCGCATACCAAAAACATGTAGGTTTAGGGCGCTCGCGCACGCAGCGACCAGCAGCCGGTGGCTTGTCACCAGACTGCAAACCAAGTCTACCTACGGGTACAAATAAGTAACAAAAAAAAAAAAAAAAAAAAAAAAAGAACTGTGAGTTCTTTATTTCACCAGATTCTAACCTTCAGTTCACAACGCTACCCCAACACCTCCTTGTCCCATCTGTTTCATCTCTCACCATGTTAGAAAACCTTGCAATAAATGTGATTAGATTTTAATCAATGAATTCAAGGCTTTTCTGGAAAATGTAATTTCTGTTTCAATACATTGTGCAAAATATTGTGATACGTTTCACTCTAAAATAACACGCAGGCAAAGAATTTTCATGCCAAAACGTGTGACAGATGTGAATTCTAATACCAGCCCTACAGCATTCTTGGAAATAATGAAATATTTTTGCCACGAGCTAATTTAAAACATATCATTGGGATATGGAAGCTACAGTGGGGCAAAAAAGTATTTAGTCAGCCACCAATTGTGCAAGTTCTCCCACTGAAAAGATGAGAGAGGTCTCCAATTTTCATCATAGGTATACCTCACCTATGAGAGACAAAATGAGAAAAAAAAATCCAGAAAATCACATTGAAGGATTTTTAATGAATTAATTGGTAAATTCCTCAATAAAATAAGTATTTGGTCACCTACAAACAAGCAATATTTCTGGCTCTCACAGACCTGTAACTTCTTCTTCAAGAGGCTCCTTTGTCCTCCACTCGTTACCTGTATTAATGGCACCTGTTTGAACTCGTTATCAGTATAAAAGACACCTGTCCACAACCTCAAACAGTCAGACTCCAAACTCCACTATGGCCAAGACCAAAGAGCTGTCAAAGGACACCAGAAACAAAATTGGAGACCTGCACCAGGCTGGGAAGACTGAATCTGTAATAGGTAAGCAGCTTGGTGTGAAGAAATCAACTGTGGGAGCAATTATTAGAAAATGGAAGACATACAAGACCACTGATAATCTCCCTCGATCTGGGGTTCCACGCAAGATCTCACCCTGTAGGGTCAAAATGATCAAGAGAACGGTGAGCAAAAATCACAGAACCACACGGGGGGACCTAGTGAAGGACCTGCAGAGAGCTGGGACCAAAGTAACAAAGGCTACCATCAGTAACACACTACGCTGCCAGGGACTCAAATCCTGCAGTGCCAGACGTGCCCCCTGCTTAAGCCAGTACACGTCCAGGCCCATCTGAAGTTTGCTAGAGAGCATTTGGATGATCCACAAGAGGATTGGGAGAATGTCATATGGTCATATGAAACCAAAATAGAACTTTTTGGTAAAAACTCAACTTGTCGTGTTTGGAGGAGAAAGAACACCATACCTACTGTGAAGCATGGGGGTGGAAACATCATGCTTTGGGGCTGTTTTTCTGCAAAGGGACCAGGACGACTGATCCGTGTAAAGGAAAGAATGAATGGGGCCATGTATTGTGAGATTTTGAGTGAAAACCTCCTTCCATCAGCAAGGGCATTGAAGATGAAACGTGGCTGGGTCTTTCAGCATGACAATGATCCCAAACACACCGCCCGGGCAATGAAGGAGTGGCTTCGTAAGAAGTATTTCCAGGTCCTGGAGTGGCCTAGCCAGTCTCCAGATCTCAACCCCATAGAAAATCTTTGGAGGGAGTTGAAAGTCCATGTTGCCCAGCGATAGCCCCAAAACATCACTGCTCTAGAGATCTGCATGGAGGAATGGGCCAAAATACCAGCAACAGTGTGTGAAAACCTTGTGAAGACTTACAGAAAATGTTTGACCTCTGTCATTGCCAACAAAGGGTATATAACAAAATATTGAGATGAACTTTTGTTATTGACCAAATACTTATTTTGCCGAGGAATTTACCAATTAATTCATTAAAAATCCTTCATTGTGATTTTCTGGATTTTTTTTTTTCCTCATTTTGTCTCTCATAGTTGAGGTATACCTATGATGAAAATTGGAGACCTCTCATCTTTAAAGTGGGAGAACTTGCACAATTGGTGGCTGACTAAATACTTTTTTTCCCCACTGTATGTGAATTCAAGTAACTTCAACAATCAGCATTGTTGTCTGGATCCATTAGAAAAATCCTTGAACATCAAACTAAATGAGCAGCGTGAGAACACTTCCAAGCATGAGGAGCACCGCAGGATAAATGTGGACTTGCATGGTCCGTGACTGATGAGGTTTCACAAGAAAACACTGCTAAATTTACTTTACATCACAATTACAGGGAAACAAACAGAACATCATAAAAGCATTTACTGCAGTATGCTTGTGTGTGAGAAAACCAGAGCATGCCAACATGACACAGAGAGTGTCTCCAACATGTTAGATAACAGCGGTTGTCTGTTGCTTGTTGATAAGCGGGGCACATCGAGTGGGACACGGCAGCTTTTTCCTCAAGAGGTGAATGATGAAGAAGAAGCAGCTAAAAATATGGGAGCACAAGGCGGCAAGCATTCTGACAGGAGAAGATGGAGACAGACATTGACAGCCTACAAAGTCAAACCAAATCCATCCACATCTTTTCTGATATTTTAGCATATGCACTATCAGTTAGAGTGCCTATGAAATGTATTTACCCACTTGGATATTTTCCCCATTTATGAAGTGAATCAATATAATTTGTTTTTCTGACAAGAAGAAAAAGCCTACCTTTTAATGTCAAAGTGAAACAGATTTTGACAAAGTAATGCCAATTAAATACAAATGCATAGTGTAAAGTAAGTGACTGCATAAATACCCCCCCCCCCTCTTCAAGTCATATATCCACACACATATGATACTGGATGCTTGTTGCATGTTATTTTCAGAGTTCAGATCTGAATCTTCTTTGATGGGTGAGACGGGTCCTTGATGATGTGGGATGATCAATGGGAGGTGAAGATGGCTTCCAAGGCAATGAGCTGTCTGACTGTGATTTTCTGAGCTGATGTAATGATTCTTTGCATAGCCTTCTTGTCAGTCGTAGCCAGTGTTGGGCAAGTTACTAAAAATAGTAACTAATTACAGTTACTAGTTACTTCTTTTCAAAAGTAATTGAGTTACTTTAGCAATTACTGCATGATTAAAGTAATTAGTTACTTGGAAAAGTCAAGTCAAGTCAAGCCTTTATTGTCATTGTATTCAATACAGCGAAATTGGAAATGCTACTCCTTAGGTGTACGTCAACATAACACACAATAAATAATAAAATCACAGCCACACACAAGCCGTAATAGTTAAAACCCTAAAAATAACCTGCAGACCAGCAAATAAAGTTTAAAAAAAAGTTAAAATAACATGACGCAAAATGAGCATGAATAAGGGTGCTTTCACACCTAAATTTGTTTAATTTGGTCCGAATCAGTTGACAAGTTTGTTACTTTGTATCATTTTCTCCTTGGTTCGGTCCCTTTCACACAGGCAGAAATTGACGCAGACCATAAGCAGACCAAACTGTGTCAAGTTAAATCAGAACATTCTCTGTTCTCATTGGTCAGATTTTTTTTTTGCTGCAAGAACAGGAAAGGTAAATACTGGAAGTAGGATGACTACTGTGTATTTATGCATTTCTGGGAGAAAAAAATACAAATGGTAGTGTAATCTACCAGGGCATTTCATTGCCCTGGTTATCGTTTATTACATACATGCATATACCACTTTTGGCAAATCGTACAGTTTGAAAATGACACGCTGCTACAGATGGGAAATAACATGTTAATGTTCATTAATCCTGCAGAACCGTGATGTGCTCAGCCAAAGATATTTTCAAAGATCTATCAGGTATGTACAGTGACATAAAATGTTTTACCATTTGCCGCTGGTCCCGTTTTGGTGCAGTCGCTTTTTCACCTGAGTTTACCATTTAATTCAAACTGAGACCACCTCTTTCAGATGGTCTCAGTATGGCTGTTTTGGTACGCACTTAAGATAAGATAAGATAAGCCTTTATTAGTCCCACAACGGGGAAATTCCAGGATTGCAACAGCACAGGGATAGCAACACTCAGAGCAACAATCAGAAGGCAAGAAAAAACAAGCAAGCAAGAGCAGCTAATATACATATGTACATATTACTATAAAATATATATATACACACACACACACACAGTGCAGAGCATTGTAGCTGGATGGAATAAATATATGAATAGTAATATATGTAATATATGTAATATATATATATGTAATAGTAATATATGAACTTGAGTGTGATTACCATATTCTCACCAAATGAAACGCACTAACGGAGAAAACAAACTTGAGTTCAGTTGAAACAGACTAAAACCTGCAGGTGTGATAGCACCCTAATAGTTATTAAGAGTTTAGTGCAATAATGGTCTGAGGGAAGAAACTGTTCCTAGATGTTCCTAGATCTAGATGTATGAGTTTTGATGGACCGATAGCATCTGTCTGATGGCATCAGTTGCAACAGTCTATTTCCAGGGTGTGTGGAGTCTTTTGAAATAATGGATGCTCTTTTGACTTAGCAAGCGGTGGCGATGTCATGTAGAGGGGGTAATGAGCAGCTGATGATCTCTGCAGCTGTGCGAATGATCCGCTGCAATGATTTCTTCTCTGCAGCTGTGCTGCTTGCATACCACACTGTGATGTTGTAAGTTATGATGCTTTCAATAGCCGATCAATAAAAAGTCACAAGCAGCTTCTCCTCCAGTTTGTTTCTCCCCAGCAACCTGAGGAAAGAGAGATGCTGCTGTGCCTTTTTTATGATTTCTACAGTGTTAATAGTCCAAGTGATGTTATTAGATATATGAAACCCCAGGTACTTGAAAGAATGAACCTGTTCCACACATGCTCCATTTATCCACAATGACGTTGGATCTTTGTTTTTCTTTCTAAAATCCAGGATGAGTTGTTTGTGTCACACCACCTTGACAGTCTCTGAATCTCATTTCTGTAGTTGGACTTATTCCAATCTGTCCAAACACAACCATGTCATCTGCAAACTTCATGATGATGTTAGTCGGGTGTGCTGGGATGCAGTCATGTGTGTACAATGAATAAAGCAATGGACTAAGCACACAACACAGAGGTGCGCCCGTGCTGAGTGAGATGGAAGAAGAGAGGTGCAAGCCATGTCTGACAACTTGTACCCGGTTGATGAGGAAGTCAGTAATCCACACGCAGTTGAAAGAGGGAAAACACAGGTGAAGCAGCTTGTCTACCAAGATGTCTGGGAGGATGATATTGAAAGTGAAACTGCAATCAACAAACAGCATCCTCACATACGTGTCCCGTTGCTCTAGGTGACTCAGCGCTACATGTGTTGTCATGGAGACTGCATCCTCTGTGGACCTGTTTGTTCGATAAGCGGAATTGGTTGGGATCAAAGGAGGATGTAAGACAAGATTTAATAAAATGAGAGACCAGTCTCTCAAAACACTTCATGATAAGAGATGTTAAAGCCACAGGTCTGTAGTTATTTAAGACATCTGCTGGGGCTCTCTTCTTAGGCACAGGAACAATGATGGCAGATTTGAAGCAGGATGGCACCATGTTCTGGGAAAGAGAGGCATTAAAAATTTTAGTTAAAACCCCAGCTAACTGACTAGCACAGGAATGAAGCACCTTGCTTGGTATCCCGTCAGGGTCAGTAGCTTTCCTTGAGTTAACTAATCTCAGTACATGCCTCACCTTATGTTCCTGTACAATAAGAGGTTCAATAATAGAGGATGGTGATGGAGGAGGCAGGGTTTCTTAACCTCGAACCGTGCAAAGAAGTTATTCAGCTTCTCTGCTAGTGAGACATCTGTGTTGAAGTTGTTGTCATTGGAGCTGCCTTTGTAGTTGGTGATCTGTTTTATCCCCTGCCACATTCTGCGTATATTGTTGTTTGTGAGATGACCCTCCACTCTTCTCTTATAGACTGCCTTTGCTTCCTTGATGCCTCTCTTCAATTCCACTCTTGCCAAGCTGTATTCCTTCTTGTCCCTTGACCAGAAAGCAAAGAAGCATTTCTTCAGCAGTCTTTTAACCTCTGCAGACATCCATGGTTTCTGATTAGAAAAAGACCTGATACTTCTCTTGACAGTTACACTATCTACACCAGGGGTGTCCATGTGCCATGGAGGGCCAAGACCCTGCATGTTTTCTCTTCTACCCAGTCTCTTCAGCTGGTGTTTTCACTTATCAGCAATCAGGGGGAAGAAATTCAGTGGAATCTGCTGTTGAAGACACTGGTTGGAGGTAAAGCCCGCAGAGTCTTGGCCCTCCATGGCACATGATTGGACACCCCTGATCTACACAGTGCTTAATGTATGCCAGTACAGTGTCTGCATGATTCCCCCACATCAGGATGTTTGAATAAATCCCAATCAGTACAGTCAAAACAGTCCTGTAGTTGGGAGAGAGCATTGTCTGGCAAAGCTGTAACAACCCTGGTGCATGATCTTATTTTCATGTATGCTGGAACCAGAAGCAAAGACAGATGATCCGACTGACCAAGATGGGGGAGAGGAACCAATTTATAAGTGTCCTTCATGTTTGAATACACCTGATCTAAAATGTTGTTACCTCTGGTAGCACAGTTTACATATTGCACAAAGCTTGACAGCACAGTTCTTAAACATGCCTGATTAAAGTCCCCGCAACAAAATGAGTCCCCCTCTGTGTGACTGCATTGTTCGTTTATCATGGTTGACAGTTGAGATAGAGCTGTTTTAACATTAGCACTGGAAGAAATGTAAACAGCAGTAATCATCACTGAAGATATCTCACAAGGGAGATAAAATGGTCTGCTAAGGACTGACAAGGCTTCGAAGTCAGGGGAGCAGTGGTTAGCAATAATCCTGCTATTAGTGCACCAGTTGTCATTCAAATATATGCACAGTCCCCCACCTTTCGTCTTACAAGAGTCCTCATTCCTGTCCTGTTGATGGCTAGTGCAGCCTGATAACTGCACTGCTTCATCAGGGATGAGCGAATGTAACCAAGTTTCAGAGATAATCATCACACTACTATTCCTGACGTAACTATTTGTGGCGATGGTTACCTCCAACTCATCCAGTTTGTTCACAATTGAGCTGGCGTTGGTGAGGAAAATGCTTGGGAGTGGTGTCCGGTGTGGCAGCTTCCTTAGCCTAGCTAGAAGGCCTGACCTAGCATCCTCTCTTTCACCTCCGCTCCTTCCACCGTCTCCGCTGCCTGGCAAAACCGGGAACAAACCAGGAAGAGCCCGGTGGACATGTGATGTCTTTCAGAATGTCGTGGGTCGACAACAATTCCGTCAAAACAGTCAAGCTGTACCGTAATCCAAAGCCAATGAGAGCTTTCTGTTCATAGACATAGTTTGCGAGACTCATGCATAACACTGCACTCCACAAACACAGAGTGTAACACCAAAACAGACAGCATACAGCCGCAGCATCAGCGCACACCGCCATCTTAAAAGTAACTTTCACGTTACTTTTAAAAGCATACTGATATCATCTTTCACAAATAGCAAGATAATTTAATTAATAGATTACATTACGGGCTTATTAATGTCAGGCTGAAAACGGAGTATTTCAGACAGTTTTCAGAACATGTTCAGTCTGCTTTATCCTGCCTTGGGAGCTCTTATTGAGGGAAAAATCCAAAGAAAATCAACATGATATTGCCAGTAATTTCTTCATTTTATGAGAGTTGGCAACACTGCATAAAGCGGTCCATGTTTATCTTACCTTTATGATATGGATTTAATTCGATGTGCAGTGAGCCAAAGAAAATGTCCATTATCCACAGTCCAAATGTCTGCTGTGACAGAGCCATGATCCAGTCCCTCAAATTCCTTTTAGAGATCAAAATCCATTTCTGAATAGTCTTTATCCAGGTAGCAAGTAAATGTGTTTTAACTTCAGTGGCTAAAAGTTTCAGCTGTCTGATGGAAAGTCACTGTTTATATCACGTCTTGAGTCTGTAACGACGTATCTAGCAATCAATCAGTTTAATTGTTGCTGGGTCACAAACTGTCCAGGTGCATACCTATGCTTGAAATCCAGCCGTGGCTGTTGACACAAGAGTATTTCCACTTTACATCCGTGGCTGTTCAGACAGCATAGATCCACTAACACAGTGTTGTTAGCATAGCTAGCCATTACTTAGCACTAGCTTTGTCGGAGCTTTGCTGCTATTTCAAGTGCTTCTGAAGATTGCAGTAGGTCTCAACTGTCACTTAGTTTCCAACCCACTAATGTGCTTTTGCTCTTAACTGTGACAAAGGAAAAATAATCTGTCTATTTCCACATAAAGTAGCTTCATCTTTTTCTCCGCTCAGATTTGGCTCTCTGCAACAGGTCATGTCGACTGACGGCTCGTCTCAGCTACGGTAGGGTCAGTTTGTACAGTGGTGTGAAAAAGTGTTTACCCTCTTCCTGATTTCACATTTTTTGGTATGTTTGTCACACTTAAATGTTTCAGGTCATCAAACAAATATAAATATTAGACAAAGATAACACAAGTAAACATAAAATGCAGTGTTTAAATGAAGGTGTTTATTATTAAGCGTAAAAAAAATCCAAACCTACATGGCCCTGTGTGAAAAAGTACCCCCCCCCCCCCCGTTAAAACATAAATTAACTGTGGTTTATCACAACTTTGGAAAACGGAGTTCAATTTCCCTAGCCACACCCAGACCTGATTACTGCCACACCTGTTCTCAATCAAGAAATCACTTCAATAGGACCTGTCTGAAAAAGTGAAGTAGACCAAAAGAGCCTCAAAAGCTAGACATCATGCTGCGATCCAAAGAAATTCAGGAACAAATAAGAAAGTAATTGAGATCTATCAGTCTGGAAAAGGTTATAAAGCCATTTCTAAAGCGTTGGCACTCCAGCGAACCACAGTGAGAGCCATTATCCACAAATGGTGAAAACATGGAACAGTGGGGAACCTTCCCAGGAGGGACCGGCCGACCAAAACTACCCCAAGAGGGCAGCAACGACTCATCCAAGAGGTCACAAAAGACCTCACAACAACATCCAAAGAACTGCAGGCCTCACTTGCCTCAGTTAAGGTCAGTGTTCATGACTCCACCATAAGAAAGAGACTGGCCAAAAATGGCCTGCATGGCAGACTTCCAAGACGAAAACCACTGCTGAGCAAAAAGAACATAAAGGCTTGTCTCAGTTTTTCCAGAACACATCTTGACGATCTCCAAGACGTTTGGGAAAATAATCTGTGGACTGACAAGACAAAAGTTGAACTTTTTGGAAGGTGTGTGTCCCAATACATCCAGTGTAAAAGTAGCACAGCATTTCAGGAAAGGAACATCATACCAACAGTAAAATATGGTGGTGGTAGTGTGATGGTCTGGGGCTGTTTTGCTGCTTCAGGACCTGGAAGACTTGCTGTGGTAAATGGAACCATGAATTCTGCTGTCTACCAAAAAATCCTGAAGGAGAATGTCCGGCCATCTCTTTGTGACCTCAAGCTGAAGCGCACGTGGGTTCTGCAGCTGGACAATGATCCAAAACACACCAGCAGGTCCACCTCTGAATGGCTTGAGAAAAACAAAATGAAGACTTTAGAGTGGTCTAGTCAAAGTCCTGGCCTGAATCCAATTGAGATGATGTGGCATGACGTTAAAAAGGCAGTTCATGCTCGAAAACCCTCCAATGTGGCTAAATTACAACAATTCTGCAAAGATGAATGGGCCAAAATTCATCCACAGTGCTGTAAAAGACTCATTGCCAGTTATTGCAAACGCTTCATTGTAGTTATTGCTGCTAAGGGTAGCCCAACCAGTTATTAGGTTTAGGGGGCAATCACTTTTCACACAGGGCCACGTAGGTTTGGATTTTTTTCCCTTAATAATAAACACCTTAATTTAAAAACTGCATTTTGTGTTTACTTCTGTTATCTTTGTCTAATATTTAAATTTGCTTGATGATCTGAAACATTCAAGTGTGACAAACACACAAAAAAAATGAGAAATCAGGAAGGGGGCAAACACTTTTTCCCACCACTGTATATTCATTTATTTGCGCTAAAAATATCTATCCATATTAATAAAACAAGTAATGAGTAGCGCATGTGATCAAATTTCAGTAACTGTAATGCATTACTGAATTTTTAAACAGTAATTTCATTACACAGCACGTTACTGGATTACAGTAGCCCGTTATTTTGTAACACGTTACTCCCAACACTGGTCGTAGCTATGCCACACTAGGATCCCATAGATCGTTAAGAGACTGGGCCAATTTTTGATCTTTGGGATTGTTTGGAAGATCCTTGTGTGTTTTGGCCTGAGTCAAAACTTTGAGGAGACCATGGCGACTGTGGAGAACACTAAAGATCACTGGTTGATGAAAAATTTATCAGATTTCTCAACAATCTCTCAATGATCCCCACTCCTGTGTTAAGGGGGTTGAAGTGTAGGTCAGCTTGGATAACAGTTTGCTCTATGTGTGATTGTGTTAAACGTAGAACACACAGTAGCCTGTGTATATGCTCCTTTTGTATATATGTAAAGATCTGAGAAGTACAACAGACACTTAGTGTTATATATCACTAACCTAGATCCGGTGTTATCACAACACTGAGTCTTACATTATGATGTTCATGTTTTCCATTTTATTTCTAGGTGGAGGTAATATCAGGTTTGTACAGCCCTTAACATTACAGCTCAATTTAATCAGCACATAATCACTGCATTTATCTTACCACACTGTCAAAAGGTCGGAGCTTTTCACCAATGTCTGCTTACTTTCTTTTGAAAAGTGATTCAGCTGACTTTTTAAAAAAAAAAAAACGAGCATTCTGAGGTGAGTGCAATATCCCCCATCTCCATTTTCTTTGAAGATCCCAATACTTATTGATTGAGAGCCGTTTTAAACTTCCATCCATCCATCCATCTTCTACCGCTTTTCCGGAGGTCCGGGTCGCGGAGGCAGCAGCCCAAGCAGAGAAGCCCAGACCTCCCTCTCCCCAGCCACCTGCTCCAGCTCTTCAGAGGGGACACCAAGGCGTTCCCAGACTAGCTGGGAGACATAGTCTCTCCACCGAGTCCTGGGTCTGCCCCGGGGTCTCCTCCCAGTGGGACGTGCCTGAAACACCTCAAGTGGGAGACGTCCAGGAGGCATCCTAATCAGATGCCCATACCACCTCAACTGACTCCTTTCAATGTGGAGGAGCAGCGGTTCCACTCTGAGCCTCTCCCGGATGACTGAGCTCCTCACCCTATCTCTGAGGGTGAGTCCAGCAATCCTACGGAGAAAGCTCATTTCAGCCGCTTGTATCCGCGATCTCGTTCTTTCGGTCATTACCCAAAGCTCGTGACCATAGGTGAGAGTAGGAACGTAGATTGACTGGTAAATCGACAGCTTTGCCTTAGAACTAAGCTCCCTCTTCACCACAACAGACCGGTACAATGTCCGCATCACTGCAGATGCTGCTCCAATCCGTCTGTCGATCTCTCGCTCCATTTTCCCCTCACTCGTGAACAAGACCCCAAGATACTTAAACTCCTCCACTTGGGGCAGGAGCCTGTCCCCAACCCGGAGAGGACAATCCACCTTTTTCCGGCTGAGGACCATGGACTCGGACTTGGAGGTGCTGATTCTCATCCCAGCCGCTTCACACTCAGCGGCAAACCGTCCCAGCAAGAGCTGTAGGTCATTGCTGGATGAAGCCAACAGGACAACATCATCTGCAAACAACAGAGATGAGATCCTGTGGTTACCAAGCATGACACCCTCCATTCCCTGGCTGCGCCTAGAAATCCTGTCCATAAAAATTATGAACAGGACCGGTGACAAAGGGCAGCCCTGGCGGAGTCCAACTCTCACTGGGAATGACTCCGACCGAGTGTTGGCAATACGAACTAAACTCTCACAACGGTCGTACAGAGACCGAATAGCTCGTAACAACAAGCCCGATACCCCATACTCCCGAAGCACCCCCCACAAAAATCCACGAGGGACGCGGTCAAATGCCTTCTCCAAGTCCACAAAACACATGTAAACTGGTTGGGCAAACTCCCACGAACCCTCAAGAATTCTCGAGAGGGTAAAGAGCTGGTCCGATGTGCCACGGCCAGGACGAAAACCACATTGCTCCTCCTGAATCCGAGGTTCGACCAACGGCCGGACTCTCCTCTCCAGTACCTTGGCATAGACCTTCCCAGGGAGGCTGAGGAGTGTGATCCCTCTAAAGTTGGAGCACACCCTCCGGTCCCCTTTTTTGAAGAGAGGAACCACCACCCCGGTTTGCCATGCCAAAGGCACTGCCCCCGACCTCCACGCAATGTTGCAGAGGCGTGTCAACCATGACAACCCAACAACATCCAGGGCCTTGAGGTATTCGGGGCGAATCTCGTCCACCCCCGGGGCCCGGCCACCAAGGAGATTTTTAACCACCTTGGCGACCTCAGCCCCTGTGATAGGCGAGTCATCCCCCTTGTCCCCAAACCCTGCTTCCTCTGTGGAAGGCGTATCAGTGGGATTGAGGAGATCCTCGAAATATTCCTTCCACCGCCCGACGATATCCCCAGTTGAAGTCAACAGTGTCCCATCCGCACCATACACAGTGTGGACGGGGAGCTGCTTTCCCCTCCTGAGCCGCCGAACAGTTTGCCAGAATCTCTTTGAAGCCGACCGAAAGTCTTGTTCCATGGCCTCACCGAACTCCTCCCATACCCGGGTTTTTGCTTCAGCAACCACCCGAGCTGCACTCCGCTTGGCCTGCCGGTACACCTCAGCTGCTTCGGGAGTCCCACAAGCCAACCAAGCTTGATAGGACTCCTTCTTCAGCTTAATGGTTTTAAACTTTTCAGTATAATTACTGTGGCAGAACCAAATTATGATAAGCCCATCATCCACAAATATACAACAAAATATACAACCCATAGTTGTAGGACAGGATCCCAAGGTGAACCCGTGTAGCAAGTATGGTGACCCTAGAGAGCTTCACACATTCTATAGTAAGAGATCATAGGGAGTGCCAACCTTGACCTTTGACCTTTTGACCCCAAACCTGTAGTCAGAGGTTATGGTCTCAAAGTGAACCTGTGTACCAGGTTTGGTGACCCTAGCATTCTTTGTTGCTGAGATATACTTTATAAGGCATTTTAATGTTGACCTTTGATCTTACAATGCCAAAACCACAGTCACACTTCAGGGTCACAGGGTGAACCCGTGTACCAGGTTTGGTGACCCTAGCTTTACTCGTTGTACAGTAATAAGGCATTGGGAATGTTAACCTTGACCTTTGACCTTTTGATTCCAAACCCGTAGTCTGAGGTTAGGATTCCAAGGTGAACCTCTGTACCAGGTTTGGTGGCCCTAGCTTTATGTGTTGTGCAGTAATAAGGCATAGGGAATGTTAACCTTGACCTTTGGCCTTTTGACCCCAAACCCATAGTCAGAGTTCAGGATCCCAAGGTGAACCTGTATGCCAGGTTTGGTGGTCCTAGCTTTACTTGTTTTATACAGGGTTTCCTCTGGTAACATTTTTATGTGGTGGCCCGCCTCCCTAAGGAAGTATGCCACCACTCCTATGATATATTAATTTAAGAAAAATTAAATATGAAAAAAAACGCTCTGCAAGTGCACACAAACAATGTGTGTGACTGTCATCTGCGCAGAAGCGCCCCGCCCCCCCCAGCACCCACATGACCGTTTCTGCAGGCAGAGAGTGTCTCTCTAGCGTTGCTGTCTGAGAGAAGCATGAGCTTATTAAAGTATTTTAAACACGGAAAAAACTACAAGAGATAAGCAGTGGAGCCATTTATGGTGGTTTTAACCCGCTGGTAACTGGAACAACAATGAGGAGTCGCTTAGCTAACAGGTCTGGTTAGGCTTCATTGCAGGGAAAGGCAAGAGTGACTGATGAATCGCTGAGGATTTACTTCACCATCTACTACAATATTAACTAATAATTTATGTTCATTATTATGTACCTGGCAAGTTAAGATGACCGAAATTCATGAAGTCAGTGACTTTAATCCGTCAGCAACCTTCAGAGAAACTAAACGTGCCAACATTTGGATTTCAAAATAAGGGAGGTTTTTCCTGCTGTCTGGTTGATGAGGAGATTTCTAAAAACTATAAATATATAGAAATATTATAACAGAAATAACTGCATATTTGGTCATTTAAGTTGAATTATTTCTTTAAATATAATTTTAATAATATTTGCTCTACAAAATTATGGTCAAATACGAGGAAAAAGTAAAAAAAAAATTGCCACATTCTGTTTCAAATGTATTAAAAAAAACATGGATCGTCACCTTATCGTGGTGGGGGGGTTTGCGTGCCCCAGTGATCCCAGGAGCTATGTTGTCCGGGGCAATTTGCCTCTGATAGGGTCTCCCAAGACAAACTGGTCCTGGGTGAAGGGCCAGACTAAGAACGATCCAACAGACTCTCATGAATTGTATATCAAGGATTCAGTGTACCCCGCCCGGTATGGGGTTACCGGGGCCCCACCCTGGAGCCAGGCCTGGGGGAGGGGCTCGAAGGCTAGCGTCTGGTGGCCAGGTTTCCACCCATGGGACCCGGTCGGGCTCAGCCCGAAGGAGTTACATGGGTCCGCCCTCCAGTAGGTTCACCACCTGCAGGAGGGATCATGGAAGTCCGGTGCTATGTGGATTAGGCGGCAGTCAAAGGCGGAGACCTTGGCGGACTGATCCCAAGCTTTCTAAACTGGCTTTTGGTACGTGGAATGTCACCTCTCTGGTGGGGAAGGAGCCTGAGCTGGTGTACGAGATTGAGCGATACCGGCTAGATATAGTCGGCCTCACCTCAACACACAGCTCCGGTTCCGGAACCAGTCTCCTGGAGAGGGGCTGGAGCTTGGCCTTTTCTGGAGTTGCCCCGGGCGAGAGGCGACGAGCAGGGGTAGGTATTCTTGTATCGCCCCACCTTGCTGCCTCTATATTGGAGTTTTCCCCGGTGGACGAAAGGGTTGCTTCCCTGCGCCTTCGGGTTGGGAAACGGGTCCTGACCATCATTTGTGC
Source organism: Pholidichthys leucotaenia (assembly GCA_020510985.1). Classification (NCBI taxonomy): domain Eukaryota; kingdom Metazoa; phylum Chordata; class Actinopteri; order Cichliformes; family Pholidichthyidae; genus Pholidichthys; species Pholidichthys leucotaenia. Next base: position 36,146,892 of record CM035837.1, on the reverse strand, counting down.
CTATGCACCAAATGATGTTTCAGAGTACCCACCCTTTTTGGAGTCTGTGACTGGGGTGCTGGAGGGTGCTCCTCCTGGAGACTCCATTGTCCTACTGGGGGACTTCAATGCGCACGTGGGCAACGACAGTGAAACCTGGAGGGGGGTGATTGGGAGGAACGGCCTGCCCGATCTGAACCCGAGTGGTGTTCAGTTATTGGACTTCTGTGCTAACCACAGTCTGTCCATAACGAACACCATGTTCAAGCATAAGGGTGTCCATATGTGCACCTGGCACCAGGACACCCTAGGCCGCAGGTTGATGATCGATTTTGTTATCGTATCATCAGACCTGCGACCGTATGTCTTGGACACCCGAGTAAAGAGAGGTGCAGAGCTGTCAACTGATCACCACCTGGTGGTGAGTTGGATCCGATGGCAGGGGAGGAAGCCATTCAGACCTGGTAGACCCAAACGTATAGTGAGGGTGTGCTGGGAGCGTCTGGCTGAGGCCCCTGTCCGGGAGGTCTTCAACTCCCACCTCCGGAAGAACTTCAACCACATTCCGAGGGAGTCTGGAGACATGGAGTCTGAATGGGCCATGTTCTCCACCTCTGTTGTTGAAGCGGCGGCCCAGAGCTGCGGCCGCAAGGTGGTCGGTGCATCTCGTGGTGGCAACCCCCGAACCAAGTGGTGGACACCAGTGGTGAGGGGGGCCATTAAGCTGAAGAAGGAGTCCTATCAAGCTTGGTTGGCTTGTGGGACTCCCGAAGCAGCTGAGGTGTACCGGCAGGCCAAGCGGAGTGCAGCTCGGGTGGTTGCTGAAGCAAAAACCCGGGTATGGGAGGAGTTCGGTGAGGCCATGGAACAAGACTTTCGGTCGGCTTCAAAGAGATTCTGGCAAACTGTTCGGCGGCTCAGGAGGGGAAAGCAGCTCCCCGTCCACACTGTGTATGGTGCGGATGGGACACTGTTGACTTCAACTGGGGATATCGTCGGGCGGTGGAAGGAATACTTCGAGGATCTCCTCAATCCCACTGATACGCCTTCCACAGAGGAAGCAGGGTTTGGGGACAAGGGGGATGACTCGCCTATCACAGGGGCTGAGGTCGCCAAGGTGGTTAAAAATCTCCTTGGTGGCCGGGCCCCGGGGGTGGACGAGATTCGCCCCGAGTACCTCAAGGTCCTGGATGTTGTTGGGTTGTCATGGTTGACACGCCTCTGCAACATTGCGTGGAGGTCGGGGGCAGTGCCTTTGGCATGGCAAACCGGGGTGGTGGTTCCTCTCTTCAAAAAAGGGGACCGGAGGGTGTGCTCCAACTTTAGAGGGATCACACTCCTCAGCCTCCCTGGGAAGGTCTATGCCAAGGTACTGGAGAGGAGAGTCCGGCCGTTGGTCGAACCTCGGATTCAGGAGGAGCAATGTGGTTTTCGTCCTGGCCGTGGCACATCGGACCAGCTCTTTACCCTCTCGAGAATTCTTGAGGGTTCGTGGGAGTTTGCCCAACCAGTTTACATGTGTTTTGTGGACTTGGAGAAGGCATTTGACCGCGTCCCTCGTGGATTTTTGTGGGGGGTGCTTCGGGAGTATGGGGTATCGGGCTTGTTGTTACGAGCTATTCGGTCTCTGTACGACCGTTGTGAGAGTTTAGTTCGTATTGCCAACACTCGGTCGGAGTCATTCCCAGTGAGAGTTGGACTCCGCCAGGGCTGCCCTTTGTCACCGGTCCTGTTCATAATTTTTATGGACAGGATTTCTAGGCGCAGCCAGGGAATGGAGGGTGTCATGCTTGGTGACCACAGGATCTCATCTCTGTTGTTTGCAGATGATGTTGTCCTGTTGGCTTCATCCAGCAATGACCTACAGCTCTTGCTGGGACGGTTTGCCGCTGAGTGTGAAGCGGCTGGGATGAGAATCAGCACCTCCAAGTCCGAGTCCATGGTCCTCAGCCGGAAAAAGGTGGATTGTCCTCTCCGGGTTGGGGACAGGCTCCTGCCCCAAGTGGAGGAGTTTAAGTATCTTGGGGTCTTGTTCACGAGTGAGGGGAAAATGGAGCGAGAGATCGACAGACGGATTGGAGCAGCATCTGCAGTGATGCGGACGTTGTACCGGTCTGTTGTGGTGAAGAGGGAGCTTAGTTCTAAGGCAAAGCTGTCGATTTACCAGTCAATCTACATTCCTACTCTCACCTATGGTCACGAGCTTTGGGTAATGACCGAAAGAACGAGATCGCGGATACAAGCGGCTGAAATGAGCTTTCTCCGTAGGATTGCTGGACTCACCCTCAGAGATAGGGTGAGGAGCTCAGTCATCCGGGAGAGGCTCAGAGTAGAACCGCTGCTCCTCCACATTGAAAGGAGTCAGTTGAGGTGGTATGGGCATCTGATTAGGATGCCTCCTGGACGCCTCCCACTTGAGGTGTTTCAGGCACGTCCCACTGGGAGGAGACCCCGGGGCAGACCCAGGACTCGGTGGAGAGACTATGTCTCCCAGCTAGTCTGGGAACGCCTTGGTATCCCCTCTGAAGAGCTGGAGCAGGTGGCTGGGGAGAGGGAAGTCTGGGCTTCTCTGCTTGAACTGCTGCCTCCGCGACCCGGACCTCCGGAAAAGCGGTAGAAGATGGATGGATGGATGGATGGAAAAAAACAGCAATTTTATAATAACCTGCCTTTGTCCATTAGGCAGGCCTCTTCACTGTCCAGTTTTAAAACTCCCCTTAAAACCCATTTTTATTCTCTGGCTTTTGACCCATTTTGAGACATTGATTTTATTTGTTCTTATTGTCTCTATTGCATGACTATTGTTTTGTTTGTGCTGTTTTGTACTTTAGCTGTATTTTATTGTTTTTATATTTTATTTATCGTTGCTGTACAGCACTTTGTGTCAACTGTCACTGTTTTTAAAGCGCTTTATAAATAAAGTTGGATTGGATTAAAAAAAGCCATAAAATAATCCACAAATTTATAACAGTCTCAAATGTACAAGAAAAGTCAGAATTTTACAAAAAAATTACAAATTTGAGGAAAATGGTTGCAAATTTAGATAAACTAGTGCATACAGTGTTATGACTTTCCCCGTGCGCTATTACGCAGCGCACAGAGGAAAAGAGGAAGCCCACTCGTTGGAGTAAGTTGTGCATAGTTTTAATGATAAACACAAAATAACCATCCAAAACAACCAATAAAGAGCACAGGAAATACTGGGGAAACTACAAAGATGCTCAACAGAAATCAGGTGAGAATAATACAGCCAAAATGTCCTTCAATGTTAACAGGCAGCACTGTACGGAGAGGGTGAAGCAGCTATTACTGACAAGGCTGGAGCCGTCTGAGTCCATCCGAGTACGAATCCAGGCAAACACAAAACCAAACTGAAGAAGGTGATGACGCCACGCAGAGCGATGCGGTACCAACACACTAGAGGGGCAAAAAGTCGAGCGTGACGGGGGAGAAACACTGGGAGCTTAACCGCAGTGTAGGAAAATGATCCGACAATCTCTTTCCACAGAAATTGGGCTTACATAAATAATACCAATCCTAATGAGGAAAGAGACTGCCAGTGTGTGTGACGAGAAACCCAATAATCACACACAGCTGATCACTTTGACAGGAGAGGGAGGCGTGGCTGAGCTGTCAAAGGGCCGAGAGGACCCCAGGGCTCTCAGAGAGCGCCTGATGAAAAATAAACAGCAAAAAATAGACAAGGCGAGTAGGCAGACACAGAACTGCATATCAAGCCCAGTTCATGACATACAGGAACAACTCAAATCAAAATGCTGGAGAGAGCAGCTAAGGGGTAAAGGAAAATGCTGCTCATGTGATTTTTAGGGTAACCTGTTTCTCTGAAATAACATCCGAAGCATTATGCAAACAGAAGCCATTTCAGTTTAAACAAGAAAGTGCAGCACTCAAATAGATGTATGAATATGTAAGTTACAAACCTGTTGGACTCATTGAGCTGCTTTGCCTGTACACACAGAGGACTGGCTTCAACAGAGCAGGTCAACCTGAGGTTATTCATAAATGGCTGAAGGAAGCAGCTTATCTTGGTGGTTTAAATGTCTACAGAGCTGCAATGTCTCAGCCTGAATCCACTAAATATATAAAGGCCAGAAGCCTACAGACCCACTGCAGCGGTTGCACTGGGAAAAGTCTCCGGCTTCCTGTTCTGGATAAACAGAACCTCCTGCTACAAGTTAAGTGTGTGTGTCTGCTGCTTATCAAAAGGGAAATGTTAAGACCGCAATCAGTTTCTTTCCTTCCTCCTTTGGTCCAAACCACCCATTACTCCTTTTCTCAGTCCCTCCTCACACAGCTGGCTGTAGATATTCACAAAGAAGACTCTGCTCTCAGTCCTCATCAGCACCAACTACAGCTATCAGCCAGTAATTGACATGTTACTGCACCAGAACTATAAACTCACACAAATATTTCTTTCTTAGCTAAACTTCATTGACAGAAGTGTTACAATCATTTCAGAGTACCTAATTACCTCCATTCTCAGTTATTCTGTTTTGAAATACTACTTTAATGACTACTGCAACTAAGCAGCCCTACATGTACAGGGGTTCTGGAAAGTTTGGAGCAAAACCAAGTTATCTCACGATAAACAGGAACTTTAAAATAAATGCTGAAATTTGTAAACAATAATAAAAGAAAGGCAATGTTATAAAAACATCAATATTAGTTGGGATATTGACCAACCACAAGGTGGAGAGAATACCTGATTCATATCAGATGGAACTATATCCACAGTACAGTATATTTTGATGGCAAAAGAGACAAGTCTGAAACTGAAGTAAATGTGAGTAGATGTTTAAGCTATCCAGTACATGTTATAAAACATTAATCTTCTCAGACAGCTGTTCAAATCTCAGAAATTTCCAGTTGTTTGAAAACAGTAAACCCATAAACCGCAAAGATGCATTAAGCCCTCTGACTCCAGCATGAGCATTCCAGTTTCACTGTGGCCATAGTTTATAGCTACTGTGGGCAGGGAAATAAAAGTCGATGAGTCTGTCAATAAAAACAATGCTGTTTTCTTCCTTTTTACTCCTCTTGGAGCTGACTGCTGGACTATTTTTGTGCAGTAGTTTTTTTGATGTTGCTTAGAAGTTGGAGTTGGAGTGAACTAAACAAGCTCCTCAGCAGATCTTTCCCACTGCTAGCATCAGGCATCAGATGTAAATATGAAGTCTATCATTGTGAAACCAGCACAGCCATCCTGCTGAAAGCTTTCAGCCTCATTACAGGGACCTCTGCCATATGCACAAATTGCCTTTAAAAGGTATTCATGTGACCGCAGGCAGGTTGCTTATTTCTGAGTTGAAGTAAACAGTGGCAGCATCAGCTGCTAGGCAACAGAAGCCAATGGAAAAGTTTTCTGGGCAACTCCAGGCAGTGGCCAGGCCTGAATTTGACACACTGTCCTAAGTTACTGCATCAAAACAAATCAATACAAGCAACGTTTTTCAGGTCAATCACAGGAATAACAGCAAAGGAGTTTTTAAGATGTCAGTTAGTCATCTTCACCATAAAAATCTGCCTGGCTCTGTCTCAGGAGTTGGCTGTAGGGAGACTATGACATTTGTCCTTTGATTGGTTCTGCTATTGGCTCTGCCTTTGTTTTCACCATAGATAATGGGTGGAAAATATTTGCCATGGAGGGCCAACAGTAGACAATGCAGGTTTTCTTTCCAACCAGCCTAAAGCAGGAGTCTTCACAGATCAGCAACCAATAGCATGGAATTCAATGAAATCACCTGTTGAAGAGACTGGCTAGAAAGAAAATGTACAGTGGCTCAGCTCTCACTTGACCCTTGACTGTATATAAATATGAACAATGTGCCAACACATACTTCCTTTGTAGAAAAGTGAAGCTATACTTCATGGATTTAGGGCACTGCCATCTTGCATTTTTGACATTATCTGCAGCCAGAGCCTGTGCAGTAGTGACTGTGAAGGACAGCCACAGCATTCAGTTCCTGCCCATACGGCCACCCATCAGCCTATGTTGCAGCTCATAGACAGACCCCTCAAAGACAATTAATCATGACCATAGGTTTTCAAGTTTTAAATTCGGCAAAATGCTCCACACAATAATGGAAATAGGAGGGGCTTATCATCTTACTGCAGCCCGCCACTAGAGGGCAACTGAGATGTGTGGGCTTCACTTTTGCAGAGATTTCATGCCGTCCATCTTTACTTACAATCTATGGTTTTGACCAGGTTTCTTAGTTTCATTAGTGGCAAAAAGCTTTTCAGGCTTCCTTTTTGGTGATTAGTAACATATATAATATAACCACCAGCTGCAGAGTCTTTCACCTGTTCATGAACATATTTTTTTTTAATTTATTTTACAAAGGTTATGCTATCTAAAAAATATATTTTGACATAATCCCTATAGCATGAAAGCTGCTACAGGGGACAGACACAGACATGGAGCTGCTACAGTTTTGCTGTGTTCAGTTGGCTCTGTCACTGTGAAAAACACTTAGATTAGTAGGGAAAAACCCAAATCTTTATAAACCGCACTTACATTACTGCAAATTCCATTACATTGCATGTTTTACAGTTGATTCTATTTTCACTGCCAAATTCCGTGACTCGTCCTTTTTTCTCTGCATCATGAGCCCTATAATGGCAATAAAACTAAAGTAACAAGCATGCTTTGAAAATGTAGAGTCTTCTTGTTTTGGCTGTTCCCTTTCAGGGTCACCACAGCGTAGCATCACCTGATATCACAAACAATCAGTCAATCAATCCATCCATCCATCCATCTATCCATCAATTATATAGCACTTTTCATACAGAAGGTTGCAGCACAAAGTGCTTTACAAATATGACACAATTACAACCCCCCACCTCCCCCCCGCGCGCGTGTGCGCACACACACACACACACACACACACACACACACTCATCTGTGAGACATGGCCGAGTACTAAGGATCCAGGTGTAGAAATGCAAGGGAAGCGCCAAGTTTGCAGCCATAGGAACTCCACCTCTGCGACCGCTCAAGTCCAGTCTGAGGAGTCAACACTGCAGACTTGATACCGCAGTGTAAAGTTCCATTGATTGGGTGGACCAGGACAGTTACAGGCCAGCACCCTGCAGCCAGAACCAGGTAATTCCCTGTGGGAGGGCTCCCTATGAGGAAACACTGGAGCTAGGACAGGAAAATAAGATAAATAAAACTATCACTAATAAATAATAGTAATAAAATAATTTGTTAGTAAAAAGATAATCATAAAAATTTTTTAAATTCAAACAGTTTAAAATGTAAAAGTATCTAATCAGTCCCTCCAGGATTTTGCGGGATGTTTTTATGATTGTTGCAGCCCAAAAAGTCTGAATTCGTGGGAGCTTTTTTAAAAAGTTGTGATAAAAGTTGCAATGTTTTTAGAGTGTTTTTTGCTCTAAAAGTTGTGGGAAGAATGACAATTTTTAAAGCAGATGTTTTTTTTTCCAGTTTACTGCACTGATATTCTATATAACAATACAAGAAAAGCACAGGATTGTCAAAAATTTCCTATTACAGTGATCTGTAAATTAAGCAGAAACTTTTGCTATACAGAAAAAAAACTTGTGTAACAGCAAATACAAACATTAACACAATATCCATTATAACCACTAAATTGCACTGAATGCATTTTAAAGAGTAGAGATTTGGAAATTATTAGCAGCAACTTCATTTGAGAACTCCCTACGGTCCCCAACCATTCGATAATGAATGAATGAATGAATCTTTATTTCGGATAGATTAAAAGTAAAGATTAAAAGAAAAGAACAGAATAATATAACAAAGGGGAAAAAAAATCTAACAAGGTCAAATTAAACAATAACTCATCTGATTAAACAGTTGAACATAAGTTATCTGAAATGGATGATGGCTGAAGCCGCAGCTTATATTGCCCACCCATATTCCATCCAAGAATTCAAAAGAAAAACAAAACAGGAGTGATTACAATTCAGAACAAAACTAAGACAAAACGTGACAAAAAAAAAAAAAACAGGAAAAAAACAAAACTAAGCAACAGCACAACACAGACTGAATATGATCATTCTTATGTGATTTTACATGTCATCTTGGATATATGTTTGGAGTATTTCTTCCTTTAGTTTTTGTTTAAATTGTCAAAGCGTTGTACATGATTTTAATTCAGCTCCAAAAGCGTCCCACAGTCTGACTCCTTGCACTGAAACACAGTGTTGCTTGGTGGTTGTTCTCACTGAAGGTTTTTGAAATATACATGTTCCTCTGAAATGATATTGTTTCTCCCTTATTTGGAACAACTTTTGGATATTTGCGGGCAGTGATAGATTCTTCACTTTAAACATTATTACTGCAGTTTTAAAGTCAACCAGATCTTTCAACTTGAGAGCTTTTAATTTAAGAAAAAGTGGGTTTGTTGGTTCCCTGTAAGCAGCTTTGTTTATTATTCTAATAGCTCTCTTCTGAAGCATAAATATTGGATATATGTTTGTTTATATGTATTTCCCCATACTTCAGCACAATATGTCATGTATAGGAGTATTAATGAATGATACAAAGTATATAGTGTGGGTTGATTCAACAAGTATTTCACTCTGTGTAGTATTGCGATTGATTTGATACTGAGAGGAGAGGAAAAAATCAATAATCTATTCTGTTAGACTGTATTGTTTATAGGAGTCTGTGTTTTTCTGAAAAAAATTACAGAGAATATTCTCTCTTTCCTTTGCCTTCCTACCTGTCTGCCTGCTGCATGTCGGTCTTGACACACATCTTTCATTCTTTCATTTGGGGGGGGGGGGGGTGCGTTTGTCCGTCAGTCCAGATTGGAGATTGACAGCTTAAAAGCTCATTGACCAGATGTAGTAATGATTTTACCTCTAAAGATGTGTAAAATGTTAATAGTCTCCTTATGTGCAGTCTCGCGACGGGGTGCTTTTGGGGCAGGCGGACGTTTTTCAACACAAACCCAGCGCTTCGTACACGCGGTCAGGATGGAGATGTGGTGAGATGTCCACGGGCAGGCTAGGGGGGATGGAGAAATGGACGATGTTGGAAACCTCGTGGGTGAGTGGTTTTTTTTTTTCTTTTTTAATCGCACACTCTGTTTGCTGATGTCCATCCATCCATCCATCTTCTACCGCTTAATCCTTTCGGGTCGCGGGGGGGCTGGAGCCTATCCCAGCATCTTTGGGCGAGAGGCAGGGTACACCCTGGACAGATCGCCAGATGTGTTCCATTTAATACTCCTGTCAACACGGAAGTGAACGCGGTGCAGCGATGCATTTGGTTGGTTAGACTGACCGTTTCGCGCCAGTCAGAGACAAATTTGATTGGTGAAATTGGTGGAAGTTGACGAGGATTGGCCAAAATTGCAGGAAAGTTGCGGTGATTGGACAAAGTTGCAAGGTCGCTCAATAGTTGCGTTGACTGGCTGATTTTACGTGAATTGGCGTGATTGCAACATCGTGAAATCCTGGAGGGACTGTCAAATAGCAAAATGAATAACTGTAACAAAAACAACATAAAATAGGTTTAAAATCAAAAATTACGAAAACTAAAGTAGGAAACTAATCAAAAGCTAAGTTAAAATAGTAGGTCTTGAGCCTGCTTTTAAAACCATTAACATTCTCAGCAGCCCTAATGTTCTCTGGCAGGCTGTTCCACAGATGTGGGTCATAATAACTAAAAGCTACCTCACCATGGGTGGGTGCGTGTTCTGACAATAGGGATAATTAAAGGGCCAGTGCTAGAGGACCTCAGGGTCTGTGGGTGCTCATATGTTAAAAGCAGTTCTGAAAAATAATAAGGCCCAAGACTGTGCAGACATTTATAAACCAGTAAAATATCCTTAAAATTGATCCTGAAGGAGAAGGGGAGCCAGTGCAGTGACTTTAAAACTGGCGTGATGTGAGCCTGCCGTCTGGTCTTCATCAGAACACGTGCAGCTGAATTCTGTAATAACTGCAGATTTGAAATTGTTTTTTTGGGAAGACCAGAGAGCAGGGCATTACAGTAATCAATACGGCTGGTGATAAAAGCATGCATCAATTACAATTATTATCAAGGGTGGCAATAACACTGTACATTCAAATGTAAAATATACTGTCTGGGTCCAAATTTATATTTTGCCGGGTAATATAACTAACTGTAATGCTGTTGATACCATCTAGCTGCAATGCTCCTGTACTGTCTATATAACTGTGTACATATGTATATTTATTTACTGCTTTGGCTAACCAATTCTTATCTTATTATCTTAGTTACTATTGCTGTGAGTGCAGCTATCCCAGTGCTGCTGCAATCCTGGAATTTCCCCATTGTGAGACTAATAAAGGCTTATCTTATCTTATCTTATCAGTATCTCCGTGCTTGCTCGAGAGAGAAGTGGACGGACTCTGGCTATGTTCTTTAGATGGTAAAATCCTGTTTGTGTTATAGTTTTAATGTGTGAAGTAAAACCAAGCTCAGAGTCTAAAATGACACCCAAATTCTTAACATACTGGGATGGAGTAAAGAACAGACTACGTAATTTTTGTAAAATTTTCTCCCTCTGAGCTTCAGGACTAATGACTCAAACTTCAGTTTTGTCCTGGTTAAGCTGAAGAAAGTTTGCTGCCATCCATGATTTAGACACTACAAATATCTGAGTGTCAGGATCAGCAACGGGTTGGACTGGAGATCCAACACCGATGCTGCGCACAAGAAGGGGATGAGCAGACTTTACTTCCTGAGGAAGCTGAAATCCTTCAATGTGTGTAGCAGGATGCTGGAGCTTTTCTACCAGGCTGTTGTTGCCAGCGCCATCTTCTTTGCTGCTGTCTGTTGGGGAAGCAGTATCAGGGCCAGCAACATCAACACACTTGACAAGATTATCAAGAGGGCTGGCTCTGTAATTGGTCTCAGACCGGAGACCTTTGAGAATGTGGTGGAGAGGAGAACACTAAATAAACTGTGATCCATCATGGACAATCCTGATCACCCCCTCCACCACACACTGGACAGACAGCGGAGCACTTTCTCCAGTAGACTACTCCAGCTTCACTGTCGAATGGCCAGATACAGGAAATCTTTCCTGCCATACTGTACATTGTACAGTGTACAATAACTCACTATGATGTATTCTGGTCATAACTATGCTGCCACACTGCACCTTACAGTCTAACTGGTACCTCACATTTCACTCTGCTCCTGATAGTTATTCATTGTGCAGTGGGATGATTCATGTGTTTATACAGGTCATCATATATTAAGCTATGATGTATATAGGTTTATAGTCGTGTTAGTTTTACTTTCCATGGGTAATCCCTTTGTCTGTCATGCGTGTGTTTCTGTCTTTTGGTTGTCCACTGTCACGCTGCTGTTACGCTGTAATTTCCCAGTTTGGGATCAATAAAGTACATCTATCTATCTATCTATGATTTAATGTCTAAAATACAGTAAAGGGTACTGATTGGTTCCATATCATCAGGAGATACGATATAAAGTTGTGTGTCATCAGCATAACTATGGAAATTAATACCATGTCTCCTGATAACATCCCCAAGGGGCAGCATGTACAGATTAAAAAGTACTGAACCTAAAATTGAACCCCGGGCACGCCACAATTTATTCCACAATTTATTTTGTAGACTCTGGAAGAACACGTATTCACACTTACCAAAAAGTTCCTGTCTGTGAGGTAGGACTTGAACCAATTAAAAACAGTACCAGAGAGGCCAACCAGGTGCTTTAGTCTGGTTAAAAGAATATGGTGGTGGTCTACTGCATCAAAGGCAGCACTTCGATCCAGTAGAACCAGGACTGAAATTCTGTGTGAGTCCATGTTGTGCCTTAGATCATTAACAATCCTGACCAGAGCTGTCTCTGTACTGTAGTTCATCCTAAAACCAGAATGGTTTTCATCAAATATGTTATTTGATATTTAAAAAATAATTTAACTGAATAAAAACAAGTTTTTCTAAAATTTTGGTTAAAAATAGCAAGTTAGATACTGGTCTGTAATTATTAAGGTTTTCTGGATCTAAATGACTCTTCTTCAGGAAGGGGTTTCACCACTGCCATTTTTAAAGGCATCAGGGAAAACACCCGTCTGGAGAGAGTAATCCATTATGTTTAAAAGCTCCTTCTGGAAAAATCCACAAAATGTTTTTAAGGGATGTGTCAATGGGGTCTAAAAGACAGATTGTTGGATTGACTTGGGAGAAAACTCAACCAAGAATTTCAGCATCGACTAGGCAAAACTCTCCAGTGTTTCCTCGGACAAAAGCAAAGGTTCAACAGTACTAAAAGCAGTATCTTGTAATAAAAGACTTGCTCTAATAACATCTATTTTACTTGTACAATGATCTACATGTTGATTTGGCAAGGCAGTAAGTACCATGTTTATATGGTCTTTGACATGACCCAGCCGGGGGTCAAGCCCACGACCTCCTAGTTGTTGGGGCAGGTGCTCTACCACTGGGCCACCACTCCGGTTGAAAATACGGAGTAAAAGTAAATATAAGGAGTAGAAATTAGATAGCTGTCAAAAAATGTAGAGAGCTAAAGGAAAAATGAACACGCAAGTTAAATATAAATACCTGAAAATTCTACATCGGCACTGTACAAATTTGTACTTTGATACTTCTCACCCCTCTAATATTAGATTCATAAATCTCCTCTGTCACTTTAATCATATCTGCCATTTGCACTTTAGCTGCACTATTTAATTTACAACTAGGCAGTTGATTTGTATCTGCACATTGTCTACTCTAGTTATTATTCTCTAGTTTTGTGTATGGGGCTATCTTAGTCAAGAGAATATCTTAGTGGTTATCGTTTTTCATAATTGAACACTAGTAATTATCTATTGTTGTATATTTTAGGGTTTTTTGTTTCAATATCTATGGCATCCAGTCACTGAGAGCATCTTAGACCAAAGTAACAACTCCTTGTATGTGCACAAGTACTCTGCCAATAAATTAATTTTGATTCTAAATCAAGAGAAGCTACTACAAATTAAATAAATATCTATTGGCCTGTTCATTTATTTACACTGCTCCAAAAGTAGAATACAGTAATAAAATAAAAGCTTTTTTCAGCCACTCGCAAGAAAAGTAACATCTTGAAAAAAAGAAAAATGTTTTAACACATTTAAACTCAAAAGCAGTGCTGATTATTCAACCAACATGGACTGAAGTCCAAACATTTGCCGTGACCCCAACAGCCATCAGCCTTTTTCAGTCCGCAGCAGTGAGGCAGCACATTACTCAGCCTCAGATGACTGTTGGTGGAGCATCTTGTGACTGAGAGCAGAGTGGGAAAAAAATGCTCACAGTCTGTTGTTTGTTGGGCTGAAAACCAGCTGGACAATGTGACACCAAACATTCCTGGGTTTTGTGAAAAATAACTGTTCAGGCTGACAGAGAGGAGCGTGTGTGAAAGCGTAAAACACAAGCTGCCGTTCATATGAATGGCTGGGAGGAGTGTGTTTAACGATCCAATCAGCAGGCTGCTGAGAGGGAGACAGGGTGCCATTGACAGGAGGAATGTGAGGTGAGGAGGTGATAAAGGATGCATGTTTGTGTGTCGAGGAGCTGGAGAGTACAACTTAAGAACTGCTCACATATGAAGAGCCTACAGAAAAACACATGCCAGTAATTAAACAGTAATAAATAATAATTAGGTTATAAAACCAGAAACTTAAGTCCTGTATTGCAGTCTACTACTTAACTACACTGAGTTGAAAAAAAGTCCCACTTTGTGCCTATATGAAACAGGACCTGGTCTAACATGGGCTTATTAACTCTGTTCCAATATAAAGCGCTTTATTTTCTTTGAATTAACAACACTCATTTCACAATAACTAAAATTGCGTAAAGCAACTTTTAAAGCCCTTCTTGTAGCAGACTTTTAGCATCTTTAAAAAAACAGCCTTTTATCATTGCTAGCTGAACTGTTGGTAATCTGGCTCAGTGTCAGTGGCCCAAAATATGAGGGGGGGCTGAAAAGTTCATAGGTTGACCATGATGCAGTGGTCAAATTTGACAAAAAGGTGGTTTATTTTTCAACATTTCAACATCGGTGTTGCAGCACTTGGATCCCTGCGGAATAGAAGCTCTCTTCTTGATCGACATAACTCTGTCATGGGATGGCCCTCGCGGACCATCAATGAGACGCTATAGGCAGCCGCTGAGTTTGCATATTTATTAAAGGAAGACACACTATATGAAAATAAAGAGCCACGTGGGGCAAAACACAAATAACAACTACAGCAAAGGCACATTAATAGTACACTCAGGATAACGGGAGTAACTTACTGAGAATGAGGAGAACACGAGCGTGACTAGAGCCGGGGACTAGGGACTCCAGCCGAACGTTGGGAAGACCAGCGTTATGCGAGGTCGCAGCCCGGAGTAACCATAGCTGCTCCCTTAAATAGGGCTAGAGGATTAACCAGCTGATGAGGACGTCATCAGCGGAATGACAATCAGCTGTCACAGTGGAGCTCGGCTCTGACAGCCGGAAGTCCCGCAGAGATGCTGTCAGAATAAGAGCCCGGGAAGGCCATAAGGAAAACTAACACAGAACGGGAAGAAAATACTGCATGACCCGAGCGCGGACGATATCAGCGCTCAGACCATGACAGTACTCCCCACCGAACAGCACACTCTGGGCGCAGCGTAACACCCAAGCCCCCCCCCCACCCAGAAGGCTACTCAGGCCCATCCAGGGTGGGTGGAAGGGGGAAAGCCTGGAGGGCGAGAACCCCAGGAAGAAAACTGAGAAACACTAATGACAAGGGCCAAAAACAAGGGGAAAAAAAACAAAACACAAGGACATGGTACAACAGTCTGAGCATGGATGAAGTATTAAAAGGAACAAGGCAACAAGGAAACTAAAATGCAGGTACCAAAAGGAAAATATATAGTACCCTAACACCAGGAGGGAAAAAAAAACTCAAAAGCCACGACGTAGAGCAGCAACGCCACAAATATAACCCAGTATAAACAGGCAAGGAAAACACAAAAAAACAAAACAGCATCTCTCAAACCACAGACGAAACGAGAAACTGAAATACAGGCATATTACAAAAGTCCGACGTACCCTAATAATGCCAGACTAAAAGGGGGAACGAAAAAACACGCTAAAGAGCGGCGATATACACACAGTGCAATATAGTTCATAGAAAAAAAAAACAAAGGCATCCCAGAACTACAGGGGAGGAAAAAAAAAACTAAAGGGATGTCGGCAGGCAGAGCACAATGAATCAAAAAACAAATAGTTCTGGAGGTCTTCCAGCATCCAGCGTCCAGATGGCTGGCAGGGAAAAAAGAATAAGTTCGGGCGGCCTACCCCAGTCCCAGGCCCGGAGAAACAGTACCTCTGGCGGCCGGACCAGGTCGCCGAACAAAGAGTCCAGTTTGTCAGGTGGCCGACCCAGAACGCCAAACCGGCGAATCGGTTTCCCAGGCGACCGACCCGCATCATCAGGCCACCAGGACCGAAGGGAAGAGCTCAGAGACGGCCTCCCTACCGAGAGGGACAGCGAGGAGAAGCCAAGCTGAGAACGGGGAATTCCAGCGGCACCCGGTGGGGGGGAAAAGGGATCGGGGAAAGGATGAGGGGCCAGTCCGGTGTCGATCGGCGGAGGATCTGCAGCTCCCTCTCCAAACCCCACACGGACTGGCACTGTGCTCTCGTTGGATCCCAAGCGGGACCGTGCTGCACCCACGACGGACCCCGATTGGGTCAATGTTGCACCCACGACGGACCCTGACTGGGCTGGAGCAACACCCACAACGGACCCCGACTGGGCCGGCACAGCACCAGGGATGACCTCCATACATGAACCCAGAACCTCCAAGGCGACGACCGGAGCAGGCTTGTCACCGGTGACCCTGGGAGAAGGCTCAGAGGAGAAACAGAAACCGGGATCAGAATCACCAGCAGCAGCAGAGCCCAGCGAGACAAGCTCAGACCCAGCAGACGGCTGCGCCCGGCTCGTCTCCCCGAGAGACAGGCAAAAATGCTCCAGAAGAGAGGAAAGGAAGACAAAATAGCGCACTTGCCTGATCTCGGGCTCAACCGCAGCCCAGGACTTCAATGATCCGGGTTCAGTGCGCTGAAGGTCCAGTTCTGGTTCCTACTCGACTGCAGTGGGCGCTGCAGCCGGCATGATGGTGTCCACAGTCTGGGGATTCCCTGACGCTGACGTCCATGCCAAAAGTCCGCACGGCGTGGTGGCAGAGGATCCGTGAGATGCCGGGTTGGACTGTTCCTCCGTGAAGACCCGGGGACGCTTACTCGTTGGCGCAGGTTCTAGTTGGCAGTCCGCCCTCCTCCTCTGCCCGTGTCGTGGCTGCGGGGCTGGAACCAGGCTCTCCAGGGCCGCAGGCTCCTTCCTCGTCCGGCGGTGTAGTCCTGGCACCGGGGAACGCTCAGGGGAAGGAGACACAAAGGTAGCAGGTTCACAATTAATCACTGCAGCAGGTGGAGGGAGCTCGAGGGACTGTGAACCCCGAACTCCACCCCTAGGGGTCAGACAAGGCAATTCACCCAGTGAAGGAAAAGAATGAAAACACACTTGCCTGCTCCGCTGAGGGCCGATGGTAACTGCTGCAGTGGACTTGGTTCTTCCCTTCCCCTGATGGATGGTGACGGAGGGCCCCCCGGGAAGACGAAGAGGAGCCACTTGCACTGGATCCGGAATGGAAGCAGCCGGAGGCGGACTCGTGGAGCTCACAGCAGCTGGGGAGAGTGTTGAGGAGGAGGGTGGTCCGGGGACGAGGAACGTACAACCCGGAAGAGGCTGCTGTCTTACCTCTCTGATGAATCGCAGAGGCTACAGCTGGCTGGGAGACAGAGTTTGTGAGGCTACCCGGAACTGGATCTGGACGGGGTTCTCGCTGAGGCTTCGCCGAGGGAATCCTGGCTGACATCCTTCTCTGCCGGGGAGGGCGCTAGGGTGGAGTAAACTCCTGGACTGGACAGGTGACAGGAGTGGGATCCCGAGGAGAGGAGCGAGGATGCCTCTGCTTCGGCTTCCTGCCGGAGTCTCCCTCCAGCCCACGGAGCTTCTCCCGGAATGCAGAGATCTCTGCCTTCCTTGTCACGATTTTGCAATGGTCAGCGTAGTGAGGATGACAGTTGATCGTCGTCTCAGCGAGGTCCAGGTACCAGCGTGAGGTGCTGGGGACGGTGAGATGGCGAGCGCCGGAAATGATCCCATCAATCTCGATGAGGGCCATTACCAGCTCGTAGCCCAAGCTCATGACATAGCCCTTGGGTGACGACGCCATCTCCCCGCACCCTGGTACGCGGAAAAGGGGAAAAAATACAAGCCCAAAACTAAGCAAACTCACGGTCACCGGCGTCTCATTTGGCTGCGACCTACTGTGATGGGATGCCCCTTGCAGAACATCAATGAGATGCTATAGGCAGCCATTGAGTTTGCATATTTATTAAAGGAAGACACACTATATGAAAATAAAGAGCCACGTGGGGCAAAACACAAATAACAACTACAGCAAAGGCACATTAATAGTACACTCAGGATAATGGGAGTAACTTACTGAGAATGAGGAGAACACGAATGTGATTGGAGCCGGGGACTAGGGACTCCAGCTGAACGTTGGGGAGACCAGCGTTATGCGAGGTCGCAGCCCGGAGTAACCATAGCTGCTCCCTTAAATAGGGCTAGAGGATTAACCAGCTGATGAGGACGTCATCAGTGGCAGCGGAATGACAATCAGCTGTTACCGTGGAGCTCGGCTCTGACAGCCAGAAGTCCCGCAGAGACGCTGTCAGAATAAGAGCCCGGGAAGGCCATAAGGAAAACTAACACAGAACGGTAGGAAAATACTGCATGACCTGAGCGCAGACGATATCAGCGCTCAGACCATGACAAACTCCTTCTTAGTCAGCCTATAAACTTTTCAGCTCGCCCTATGAACTTTTCAGCCCCCCCTTGCTTGGACTTTTTTAACAGTAATTTTGTCTCTGAAGAGATCAAAAATGTGTTTATGAATCATGTGTTTATGAATTAGGGCTTTGCAATTACAGCATGGAAAATAAATACTGAACACATCAACATTTTTCTCATTAAACATATTTCTGATGGAGCCAGTGACCTGAGATTTTCACCAGATATCAGTAACAACACAAATAATCCAAACATACAAAGAAATCAAGCCAACTGTGTTCACAAAAAAAGTTATATTTAATAAAGTGGAATGACACAGGGAATAAGTTTTGAACAAATGAAGAAAAAGAGGTGCAAAAAAGCATAGAAAGCCAAGAAACCAGCTGAAATCCATCTGAATTTAGAAAGCCATCCCATCTCCCATCAGTGCAAATTAATTTCAGCTGGTTAAGTCCTGACTGATAGCCTTTAAAAAGGTCTGTGAATATCAGATTGTCACACCACAAACAACTCATGATGGGTAGAAGCAAAGAGTTCTCTGTAGACTAGGGCTGCAACTAACGATTATTTTGGTAGTCGACTAATCTAATGACTATTTTTTTGATTAGTCAACTAATCACAACTATTTCTGTCATGTCCATCAGATCAGCTTCCTGCTGGCACAGCTCCTGTTCGGGGCTCTATGTCATGTTTTACCTCACCTGTTTAAGCCTGCAGACCTGTAAAAATCACTTTGTTGTTAGTCTCTGCCTTAATATAATGTAGCCTATTATAAAAAGTTCCCATACAATAATGACCCATCAAACATGAGTCGGGAACTTGAATTTTACAGCTTAATTAGAAGTGTTTGTAGCGACACAATTAAATAATAGACGTTAAAGTGTAAAAACTCAAATAGAGGCTCTGCTGCTCCATAAAGGCTGTTATAACTGCGTGTTAAAAACAAACTAGAGTAATATTCAACTCCATTAAAGTAAAAAAAGAAAATAACAAGCTAGTCCTCCTGTTTGAAACCTTGCTGGGTCTGAAAGTTTAAAAGTTTAATTAGGATTCAGATGGAAATTAAAAGAACTTCTTCCAGTAAAAAACAAAACAAAACACTTTCAATATCAGTGCAGGAATATGAGCCTTCACTACACATAGTGAAATATTTAAGCCGTTTAAAATATCTTTGTGATGATTATGGTTATCCTTTTTAATTAAATTACAAATCATGCTATTCTAATTTACCTTCTTCTTCTTCTTCTTCTGGCTGCTCCCTTTACAGGTCGCCACAGCTGATCCCCTGCCTCCACCTCACCATATCCCTTGCATCTTCCTCTGCCACACCAACCCTCTCCATGTCCTCCTTCACTACATCCATTAATCTTTTCTGTGGTCTTCCTCTTTTCCTCCTGCCTGGCATCTATCTTCAACATCCTTTGTCCAATATATCCACTATCCCTCCTCTGCGCATGTCCAAATCATCTCAGCTTTGCCTCTCTTACTTTGTCTCTAAACCGCTCAACCTGAGCTGTCCCTCTGATATACTCATTTCTTATCTTGTCCCTCCTAGTCACTCCCAATGAAAAGCTTAGCATCTTCAACTCTGCCACCTCCAGCTCCATCTCCTGTCTTTCTGTCAGCGTCACTGTCTCCAAACCATACATCATAGCAGGTCTCACTACCGTCTTGTAAATCTTCCCCTTCACTCTTGCTGCTACCCTTCTGTCACAAATCATCCCTGACACTCGTCTCCACCCACTCGACCCTGCCTGCACTCTCTCCTTCACCTCTCTTGTGCATTTTCCATTGCTTTGGATGGTTGACCCCAGGTATTTAAACTCATCTACTTTCACTACCTCTGCTCCTTCCGTCTACACCGTTACACCTGTCTCCCGCTCATTCACACTCATGTATTCTGTCTTGCTTCTACTGATTTTCATTCCTCTTCTCTCCAGAGCATACCTCCACCTCTCCAGGTTCTCTTCCACCTGCTCCCTACTCTCACTGCAGATCACAATGTCGCCTGCAAACATCATGGTCCACAGAGACTCCTGCCTGACCTCGTCTGTCAGCCTGTCCATCACCATGGCAAACAAGAAGGGGTTCAGAGCCGAACCCTGATGTAACCCCACCCCCACCTTGAACCCATCTGTCACCCATACAGCCCACATCGCCACCATCTCACTGTCCTCATACATGTCCTGCACCACCCTCACATACTTCTCTGCCACTCCTGACTTTTTTATACAGTACCACACTTCCTCTCTTGGCACCGTATCATATGCTTCTCTAGAGCCACAAAGACGGTGCAACTCCTGACCTTCTCTATACTTTTCCATCAGCACCCTTAGAGCAAACATTGCATCTGTAGTACTCTTTTTTTGGCATGAAACCATACTGCTGCTCACTGATTGTCACCTCTCCTCTTAACCTGGCTTCAACAACTCTTTCCCATATCTCCATAGTGTGGCTGATCAACTTTGTGCCTCTGTAGTTACTACAACTCTGAGCATCACCTTTGTCCTTGAAAACTGGTACCAAAACACTTCTCCACTCCTCAGGCATTGTCTCACTCTCCAAGACTGTGTTAAACAATCTGGTTAAAAAGTCCACTGCCATCTCTCCTCAACATCAGGTTCAGGTTCAGGTTCAGGTTACTTTATTTGTACCCGTAGGTAGATTTGTTTTGCAGTTGGTGACATCCATATTTACAAGCCACAATTACATTCAACATAGACACAAACACAGGCACACATCTTACAAAATAGGTAAATATAAAATATGTACAATATAATTTTTATAGCTTGTTCAACTCTTTGACAGCAGCAGGGACAAAGCTGTTTTTGTAGCGCTGGGTTCTACTTTTTGGGACAGCAAACCTCCGTCTGGAGGGAAGAAGCTGAAAGTTGCAGTGCAAAGGGTGGGAGTCATCATTTAAAATCGAGTCGGCCATCCTCTGTACTTGTCTGGTGTACAGGGATGTCAGGCTCAGCTGTGACTCACCAAGCAAACGACTGGACCATCTGACTACCTGATCCAAGGATTTCCTCTGTTTCAGTTTTATCTGACCAAACCATGACATTAAAGAAAAGGATAAAACAGATTCAATAAAAGCCCGATAGAACATAGTCATTATGGTTCGGTCAATTTGGAAGCGTGCAAGTTTCCTCAAACAATGCAAATTTTGCTGACCCTTTTTGCACACCCTTTCACAGTTCACCTCAAAGTTCAATCCACTATCAATAATCGTCCCAAGATATTTGTACGATTGTACACATTCGGTGGTCTGGCCTTTTAGTATGGTGACTTTGTGCCTGGGAGTTTTCCTCCTAAAGTCAATAATCATATCTTTCGTTTTTGTTGTATTCAGCTGCAGGTAGGAATCCTCACACCAGTGAACAAAGTCATCAACTACTGGGCCATGGCCACTCTCACCATCCTGGAGGAGACTGACAATGACTGAGTCATCAGCATACTTTATAATGTGTCTGTTGTCATGTCTGCTCCGACACATGTTTGTGTACAGGATGAAGAGTAGTGGTGACAACACACACCCCTGAGGAGAGCCAGTAGAAGAGCACTTTAGGTCAGACAATGTACCATTGACCCTTACTCTCTGCGTCCTGTTGGTTAAGAAATCCAGAATCCAACCCACCAGATTATTGCTTAAATCAAATTGTTGCAGGAGCCTTTCAACTAAAATATGAGGTTGGATTGTATTAAAGGCAGAAGAAAAGTCCACAAATAAAAGCCTGGCGTGTGTCCCATTAAAATCCAGATGTTTAAAAAGCATGTTAAACAGAGTGACAGTGGCATCCTCCACTCCTCTGTGAGGCCTATAGGCAAACTGCAGAGGATCCAATGCATGTTCAGTCTGCTTTAGGACCTCACATCTGACCAGTTTTTCAAAAATTTTCATTAAAATTGAAGTCAAAGCAACTGGTCTAAAGTCATTTACCGTTTTAGGACAGCTGGATTTTGGAACGGGAACAACCACGGCATCTTTCCAGATCTTAGGCACATGTTGTGTCTGTAAGGACTTATTGAAAATGTAGTGAAATATAGGACTCAGTTCATCTCCCCACCTCCACAGGTATGTCATCTGAACCAACCACCTTTTCATTCTTCATCCTCTTTAAAGCTGCCCTCACTTCCACCTTGCTAATCCTCAGGACTTCTTTGTTCACCATCTTTTCTTCATCCATCCTCTCTCTCTCTTATTTATTCATCAGCTCTTCAAAAATACTCCTTCCACCGTCTCAACACACTCTCGTCACTTGTTAGTACATTACCATTTCTGTCCTTAATCAGTCAAACCTGCTGCACATCCTTTCTAGCTCGATCTCTCTAGCCACTTGATAAAAGTCCTTTTCTCCTTCCTTAGTGTTTAGCCTCTCATACAACTGTTTTCTGCCTTTTCCTTTGCCTTTACCACCCCTCTTTTTGCCATGTGCCCAGATTCCAAATACTCCTGTCTACCTTCTTCATATTCCTGACTATCCCACTTTTTCTTTGCTGACTTCTTCCTTTGAATATTTTCCTGTACTTCCTCATTCCACCACCAAGTCTCCTTGTCTTCCTTCTTCTGTCCACTGGATACATCACATACCCTTCTACCTGTGTCCCTCAATACTTTTGCTGTACTTTTCCAGTCATCTTGTAATTATTCCCTACCACCCAGAGCCTGTATCAACTCCTTCCTGAACTCTGTGCGACCTTCTTCCTTCTGTAACTTTCCCCATTTAATCTTTAGCTCTGCCTTCAATGTCTTTCTCTTCTTGCTCTCCAAAGTCATCCTACAGACTACATCCAATGGTGTCTAGCTACATTCTCCCCTGCCACTACCTTGCAGTCTCTTATCTCTTTCAGATTTCTCCTTCTGCAAAAGATGTAGTCCACCTGTATGCGCCTTCCTCCACTCCTGTAAGTCACCCTATATTCCTCTCTCTTCTTAAAGTATGTGTTCAGCACAGCCATTTCCATCCTTTTATCAAAATCCCCAACCATCTGTCCTTCCACATTTCTCTCCTTAAGACCATACCTACCCAGAACCTCGTCATCACCTGTATTCCCTTCACTTACATGCCCATAAAAGTCTGCTCCAATCACCACTCTCCTCCCTGGGAACACTCTCTACCACTTCATCCAACTTACTCCAGAATTCCTCTTTCTCTTCTACCTGACATCCAACTTGTGGGGCATATGCACTGACAACATTCAACATCACACCTTTGACTTCTAGCTTCAAACTCATGGTTCTGTCTGACTCCCTTTTTACCTCCTGACTCCCTCTTTACCTCCTGAACATTCGTCACATACTCTTCCTTCCCCCATACTCTTCCTTGCATTTATCTTCAGTAAACTGGACTACTGTAATGCTGTCCTCACAGGTCTCCCTAAAAAGTCCATCAGACAGCTGCAGTTTGTTCAGAATGCTGCAGCTCAAGTCCTCACTAAGACCAAGAAAGTAGATCATATAACTCCAGTTCTCAAATCTTTACACTGGCTTCCTGTCTGTCAAAGAATAGACTTCAAAACACTGCTGCTGGTTTATAAAGCTCTGAATGGTATAGGGCCAAAATACATTTCAGATCTGCTAGTCCATTGTGAACCACCCAGAGCCCTCAGATCATCAGGGTCAGGCCTACTATCTATGCCCAGAGTTAGAACCAAGCATGGAACAAACTCCCAAAAAGCATCAGAGCTGCTGAAACACTCAGCTGCTTTAAATCCAGGTTAAAACCCTCCTATCTGCCGTGGCCTTTCAGTAGAACAATTGTTAATATCTACAATGCACTGTAAATTTTTATTTCTATCGTATTCTATTTTAGCCTGCTTTTGTTTTTCTTTAATTTACTTCTGAGTTTGCTTTTTAATTCTTATGTGTTCCTTTTGCAACTTGCTCTTAAGGTGCGTTCAGACCAAACGCGAACGGGTGGCGCGAATCCATACAAAGTGAATGGAAAGAGGCGAGTACACGCAAAATTGCGCATTTGCGTGTTCACGTCCAAGGCTAGCTAGTTAGTTAGCTGCTAGCTTTGAGATTCTGCCGTCACTGGAGTAAAAGTATCACCATTGCAGAGTAAACTAGTTTGAAAATGAGACTCACTCACATGGAGACAGGAGGATCGAGAGCTCTTCAGCTGAATCGGGATTTCGGAGTTACTTAGCAACAGAAACACCCATCATCTTGTGAAGTTTTGGAGGAAGGGACAACTTTTTCAGGTGAGCCTTCCGTCAGATAATGTAAACCTAAGCATGACGTTATTTTGGGAATTTCCACAGCAGGTTGAACACAGCTGCAGAAGTTATAAAAGGCAACTTCGCCTGTCTGCATCTCACTCAGAAGGGGAATTCATGTCTGTTCGCGTGTTCACATTGAGTTATAATGCTATCGTGCCGAAAAATTCACCCGCTCGCGTTTGGTGTGAACGCACCTTTATACTTTCATGTTCTTATGTAAAGCACTTTGAATTGTCTTGTACATGAAATATGCTATATAAATAAACTTGCCTTACCTTCAAGATTATGCCTACTTTATTTCTCGTCCTATCTACACCGTGATAGAACAGTTTAAATCCACCTCCAATGCTCCTAGCCTTGCTACCCTTCCATCTGGTTTCTTGAACACACAGTATATCTACCTTTCTTCTCTCCATTATATCAGCCAACTCTGTCTTTACCAGTCATAGTACCTAAATTTTACATCCCTACTCTCACCTCCACATTTCTACATTTCTTTTTCTCTCTCTCCCTCCTAACACAACTTTCCCCTCTCCTCCTCCTCCATCTTCGACCAACAGTAGCCCAATTTCCACCGGCACCTTGTTGGTTAATAGCACCAGTGGCGACTGTTGTTAACCCGGGCCTCGACCAATCCAGTATGAAAGTCTCATTTGTCATGATCAGCATGTTTGATTTGGCAAAGGTTTTAAGTCGGATGCCCGTCCTGACACAACTCTCCCCATTTACCCAGGCTTGGGACTGGCACTAGGAGTGCACCAGCTTGTGCACCCCCTGTGGCTGGGCTATGCTATTCTAATTTACCAAGATGCATTGATATTTAGAATGAAGGCTGATATTACGGTGACAATAATAGAGAATACAAAAAAGAGTAAGCTGCTCATGTAAGTCACCCATTTACTGCACTTAACCTACAGCTAGCGTAACGGAAATAGCTCAGCTGTCAGTAACTATCGTAAGAGAGATTACTGTCTGACAGCAGGTAAACTGTTTAAATGACACACAATAACAGTGTGATCAGTTTTCTAAAGCAGAGAGAGTCGGTCATTGAAAATAAGAAGTGCTAACATTACTTGCTAACCTTACCGGTGCAGTCCACTGACAGGTGGCTGGAGACGGAGGAACGGAGAGGAGGAGGGAATGGATGCATCGCTGTAATGCAGCTGTGATATGACAACATTGCTTTACAGTCTACATTTAACTTGTTTCACTTATTAATTTTCAGTAAAATCCTCCCATACTTAAGAAACTTTTGGCCTTCTCCTTGATTTTCTCTCCATGTCGCCATGATGCAGTCCTCTTCTTCTTCACTGGAACAATTAAACTGAATATTTCCACAGCATGCACATAAACTTTAAAATTAAACGATTTGTCGAGAATAAAAATCTGCGTTGACAAATTTTTATGATCGACGTTGTCGACAATGTCGACTAATCATTTCAGCCCTCCTCTAGACCTTCGCAATCTTATTGTTGCCGAACATAATAATGGCATTGGTTACAGGTGCATTTCTAAAGTGCTGAATGTTCCAGTGAGCATTGCTGGAGCAATCATTCGGAAGTGGAAAGAATATAATCTTACCATAAACCAGCCACAACCAGGAGCTCCTCGCAACATTTCTGACAGCGAAGTCAAAAGAATTATCAGAAGAGTTATCC
Source organism: Pholidichthys leucotaenia (assembly GCA_020510985.1). Classification (NCBI taxonomy): domain Eukaryota; kingdom Metazoa; phylum Chordata; class Actinopteri; order Cichliformes; family Pholidichthyidae; genus Pholidichthys; species Pholidichthys leucotaenia. Next base: position 36,121,127 of record CM035837.1, on the reverse strand, counting down.
AAGAGCCAAAGACCACTCGTGGAGAGCTCCAGAAAGACCTGGAGTTAGCAGGTACTGCTGTTTCAAAGAAAACAATAAGTAATCCATTCAACCGACATGGGCTCTAAGCCTGTTCACCTCATAAGACAACATTTCTGAAGAAAAAGCATGTTGAAGTTCATTTAAAGTTTGCTGCCCAACATTTGGGCAAGTCAGTAAAATACTGGGAGAATATAGTCTGGTCAGATGAGACTAAAATTGAACTTTTTGGATGACACAACACACAGCATGTTTGCACATCAGCCCAAAAACACTGTACTAACAGTCAAGTTTGGAAGTGGGAGCATAATGGTGTGGGAGTGTTTTTCAGCACATGGTACAGCCATAGCCATCCATAACCATTGACGGAGATGAACTGAAGTGCACTGAGAGCTTCAAATATCTGGGAAGCACAATCTCTGCCGATGGTTCATTGGACAAAGAGATCATGTCCTGGACCCAGAAAGCCAGTCAAGCACATGGACGACTGAAAGTTAAGGTTCTCTAGCAGAAGGGCATAAGACTGTCCACAAAGCTCAAGGTCTACAAGGCCATAGTCCTTTCCTCACTACTTTATGGGTGTGAGCCGTGGACCTTGTATCGACGGCACGTCAAGCAGCTCAAACAGTTCCATACAAGATCGCTGCGCACAATCATGGGCATTCGCTGGCAGGGCAAAGTCACAAACCAAGAAATGCTGACTAGAGCTGGCTCCACAAGCATTGAGTCAATGCTGCTAGCTACGCAGCTACGCTAGACTGGCCATGTCATCACAATGGATGATAGTCGCATCCCCCGACAGCTTATGTATGTCGAGCTCAAGGAGGGCTCACGCAGACAGGGAAGGCCCAAACTGAGGTACAGAGACACCCTGAAGAATAACATCAGATGGTGCAGGATCCAGCCACATGAGCTCGAAGCCTCTGCCACAGACAGGGCAGGTTGGAGGCTGCTCACCAGCAAAGTAATAACTGTCTTGGAGGAGGACCAATGACGGCGTCTTGCTGCTGCAAGGGATAGATGTCATAGAGCTGCATCCACCTCAATCCACACTACAGACTACCATTATAACACCTGTGGGCACCTGTGTGCTTCCAGCTTTGGGCTGTGGAGCCAGATGTGCTCCCATTGCTGAATCCACAGATTACATCATCGTCGGACCTGACGGACTACCATGGTACAGGCAGACTTCATATAATTGAAGGAAAGATGAATAGACAAATGTAAAGAAACATCCTTGATAAGAACCTGTTGCCATCTGCCAAGATGCTGAAGATGAAACGAGGGTGGACATTTTGGCAAGACAATGATCCCAAGCACACAGCCAAGAAAACTCTCAACTGGCTCCAGAGAAGGAAAATAAAGCTGCTAGAATGGCCCAGTCAATCACCTGACCTGAATCCAATTTGAAATCTATGGAACAAACTGAAGATCAGAGTTCACAGAAGACACCCACGGAACCTTCAAGATTTCTTTGTATGTATGGATTATTTGGGTTGTTACTGATATCTGGTGAAAATCTCAGGTCAATGCCTCCATCAGAAATATGTTTAATGAGAAAAACATTGACGTGTTCAATACTTATTTTCCTCGCTGTATGTGTTGTAAACACTGGACAGTGTTTGTTTTTCCTGTGAAATGACAATAGTTCTGTTTTTTATCATATTATGCTCATTTACTATCGCACTGCAGTGATATATCACACTCTTGTGTGTTGTTGCTTAATTACAAGCCTTGTCAGTAAGAAGAAGGAAGGGGAAAAAATGATTGAAAAAACCCAAAAACTGACATGAAAGGGTCAATTAACCGTGACTAGTGCATTGCCCGTAGAACGCAAGTATTCCTGTCTGAAACAGGTATCCCATTCAGGCTTTACAGGCCCAAATGTAGGCTGTGTTTGAAAGTAGAATACAAAGAGGTGTAGCCTATATGTAGGCAATCATATGTTAGACTTTGACAAAAATACAAGGGAGTAAATGGCACTAAGATTTATTTGATTGTGTGAAAATTAATTACAGAATACCTAAATATTGAAAATGAATGGGACATCCAATATGAGCGACTGTTTCAGATCCCTTGTTTATTTGTTTGTCAGATCACTTATTTGTGTGCTGTTTTATCACTTATATTCAAGATAATAGTTTATCTTGCACTTTGTGGAATGGGAATTGTTCAGTCATCATTATAATTATTTTAGTTTATATCACTGTTCAGTGATGGAGTTCAGTGTAATATTGTCATATCCCGAGCGCTTTGTCCGCGCTCGGGTTATTCCTCATCCCTGTCAGCTTTTGACAGCTGGTGTCGTCACACGGGTTTCCCGGGCTCTGATTGGCCAGACGCTCGGGAGCTCTCAGCTGTCAGAACCTGGGCAGCTGTGCCGAGTTTCCAATCATGAGCAGCTGGCTTTAAATGTCAGTGCGAGTGAACTGGACGGCGCGGCTGTCTCGTCAGAAGTCCTATGACTTTCCCCTGTCTCCTTACCACATGCTCCCTGGGTTCCTCGACGTATCCCGCGGCATGTAAGTGATTTATTTGGAACTGTCTTCTCCCTCGCTGACGTTCCTTCCTATGTACGGCAGACGAGAGCTCCTCGTCACTGCCTCAACTCTCTATTGTGAATTTATGTTGTGTTGTGTAACGAAGCCTGCGTGGCAAAGTTATGTTGTACACCTAAGTCCTGTGCTTTATAAATAAAAGAACTGAACTGCAATCTACTGAACTGAGGCGTCTTATGCTGGCTCGTGAGGGCCAGCCGTGACAGTAGACAGCCGCCAGAAGGAGACGCCGTTCTCAGTAAGTTGCGTTCTGGGAACTTTGTCCTTCCTGTCCAGGTACGCGGCGTTGGAAATATGCCATCCCAGCGGAGTCATTCTCGGGGTTCCCATGTCCTGCTGACCAAGGCGTTGGAGGAGGTAGATGAAATCCTCATTATCGCCTCCGACCTCGATGGGTATCCAGACACCTCCCTCGCCCCTCCTCTCCTCGGTTATCAGCCCAATGAACAGTGGTATTTAGACCGGGCTGAGGAGGTGCTTGACCGTCTGCCTTCCCGCTACAACGGTCACCCCGAGGTCGACGCGAGGAGACTCGACATCGCTGCCCAACGCCAGACAATTCTGATGTACGAAGAGGAGGAGGCTGCAAGGTGGAGTGATCTCTGGCTCCAGCTGCCTGAGGCGCTGGAGGAGGTGGATGACTTCATCAGCGCTTCCGCCAGCCTTGACGACTCATCCGAAGCGCACTACTACCTGGACTGCGCTGAGAGAATGCTCGACCGGTTGTCTTCCCGCTACACCGACCACTTGGACGTCCAAGCGAGGAGACAAGAGATCGCCGTCCACCGCGAGGCGCTCCAGGAGATCGAGGAGGAACGAGGCCAAAGGCGGAGTAACCGGAGCTCCCGCTGCCCGCTCTGGAATCCGGATCCTTCCCTCGATCCAGTCCTGGAGTTCGCACCATCCGGGGCCCGTCGTAGACGTCGACACCGTGGCCAGAGACGTTCTCAGCGTGACTCCCCTCCGGAATCCGCTCCGGTTCACTGGGCTGACCCCATTCATCCCACTGCTGTCTCTTCAGCGTCTCACCTGGAGGAGACCCCAGCAGCCTTTCCCCCCGGGCCTGCTTTCCCCGCTGAGCTGTCAGCGCGTCACGCCCGGCCTGACTTGGCTGTTGCCCCCTCCGCTTCGACGCCTTCTCCAGCGGCTGGGAGTTTGAGAAGTTGTGCTCCAGTGGACAGCGCGGCTGCACCATCCCGAGTGGCCCCCTCCCCTCCAAGAGAGTCTCCGGCCACCACCCGGTGGGAGGAGGATGGAATGACGTTCCCAACGGCAGGTTCCACCGCTCCTCCGGGAGCCAGGCAAGTTCAAGTTCACTTTTTTCCATCTAATAGTGATTTGTTCTGTCTGACTCCTGGGGGTGAGGCTCGGGGTTTGCAGCCCCCCGAGCCTCAACTCCCTGCTGATATGTTAATTAAACCCGCTGCCTCTGTGTCTCCCCCTGCTGAGCACGCTTCGACCTCTGAGGAGCGTCACCAGACGAGGAGTGAGCCTGCGGCTCTCGGGCAGAAGACCCCAGCCCCGCAGCCATTTTCTGGGCAGAGGAGGTCGGACGATTGGTTGGAGCCTGTGCCGACGACGGAGCGTCCCCGGGACTCCGCAGATGAACAGTCCGATCCAGCGGGCCGAGAGCCCCTCACCTCCACGCCGCATGAACTGCCAGCGTGGACGATGACGTCGGGGGGTCCTCGAGCTGCAAGAGCCCCTCTTCCAGGGGCGGATGACGTCGCGACGGAGTGGGAACCGGACGACGACCTCCTCCCGTTTGAACCCGGAGCATCGAAGTCCTGGATGGCGGCAGAACCCGAGATCAGGCAAGTGCTCTATTTTCTATCCCTCCTCTTCTTTCTGGAGCATTATTGCCTGTCTCTCGGGGGGGGCGAGCCGGGTGCAGCCATCTGCTGCGCTCGAGCCTGTCTCGCCGGGCCCTGCCGCTGCCGGTGATCCTGCTCCCGGTTCCTTTTGTCCCTCTGAGCCTCTCCCCAGGGTCACTGGAGGCGAACCTGCTCTTGGTGCCACCTTGGAGGGTCCGGCTCTCGGCATGGGGTCCACCGGGAGTGCTCCGCCGGTTCAAGCGGAGCTTGACGTCATGGAGGTTCCGGCCCAATCGGGGTCCGACGCGGGTGCTGCTCTCGCCCGATCGGAGCTTGACGTCATGGGGGTTCCGGCCCAATCGGGGTCCGACGCGGGTGCCGCTCTCGCTCGATCGGAGCTTGACGTCATGGGGGTTCCGGCCCAATCGGGGTCCGACGCGGGTGCCGCTCTCGCTCGATCGGAGCTTGACGTCATGGGGGTTCCGGCCCAATCGGGGTCCGACGCGGGTGCCGCTCTCGCTCAATCGGAGCTCGGCACCATGGTCGTTTTGACCCAGGTGGGTTCTGGAGACTGTGTAGCTGACACGCCGCTGAGCGTTTTCCAGGCCATGCCCCGTCCTCGCCGTGGCCCCTTTTTCCCCACCTTTGAGACTGCGGGGGTAAATTCCGGCTGGCCCGGTTCGCCGACCTTCCCCCAGCCATTCTGTTGGCAGGCCGATACTGCTCGACCACCCGGTGACCGGCTCTTTCCTTTTGGCGTCCGGGTCCGGCCTCCTGACAAGCTGGATGGTTCTTTTGGCGCCCTGGTCCGCCCGCCGGAGACATGGTTTCCCTCAGCCCGGTGTTTGGCTGGGCCGTTAGGGCACGTTCCGCTGCTTTTGCTGGCGGCCTGGATGCTGGGTGCTGGAAGGCCTCCTGAGCGGAGTTGTTTTACTCTATTCCCCAATGTTTTTTTTTTTTCTCTCCTTCTCTTGCCCCACCACTGACTTGTGACTGAAATACCCCACTGGGGATTGGACTTCATGTTTTAGGTGACTGTTTTCCGTGGATGGACATATGTTCTCTTGCCGTGGCTATCATGGGTGTTGCATGTTTCCTTAGGGTGTGGTTGTTTATTTCCTATGTTACTCCCTTACTCGGGTCTAGTTCTCTTTTTTTGGCACCTGTGTTGTCTTTTGGTTTTGACGGTTTTCTGTTCACATTAACTTGGAGAAGAGGGTATTATTTGTCCTTTTATTTCCTTGATCCTGCCTTGTGGTATTGACTGGTGTTCCTTGTACCCTCATCTTGGCTTTCTTTTTTGTGGTTATGTGAGTGATGTCAATCTAGCGTTGACTTTAATTTTTATTCATCTCTGTCCCCGTTTATGTACGGTTTCTGCCTTTTTTTTTCTCTCTCCCTCCCTTCCCCGATGTTTTTGTTCCCTTGTTGTGAGTTGGCCCTGCTCTCCCTCCACCTGCTTCCCCCTCCACCCTCCCTGGGGTGGGGTGGGGGGGTCTGGATGTTGCGCGCGACCAGGAGTTCGCGTAGAGGGAGGGGCCCTGTCATATCCCGAGCGCTTTGTCCGCGCTCGGGTTATTCCTCATCCCTGTCAGCTTTTGACAGCTGGTGTCGTCACACGGGTTTCCCGGGCTCTGATTGGCCAGACGCTCGGGAGCTCTCAGCTGTCAGAACCTGGGCAGCTGTGCCGAGTTTCCAATCATGAGCAGCTGGCTTTAAATGTCAGTGCGAGTGAACTGGACGGCGCGGCTGTCTCGTCAGAAGTCCTATGACTTTCCCCTGTCTCCTTACCACATGCTCCCTGGGTTCCTCGACGTATCCCGCGGCATGTAAGTGATTTATTTGGAACTGTCTTCTCCCTCGCTGACGTTCCTTCCTATGTACGGCAGACGAGAGCTCCTCATCACTGCCTCAACTCTCTATTGTGAATTTATGTTGTGTTGTGTAACGAAGCCTGCGTGGCAAAGTTATGTTGTACACCTAAGTCCTGTGCTTTATAAATAAAAGAACTGAACTGCAATCTACTGAACTGAGGCGTCTTATGCTGGCTCGTGAGGGCCAGCCGTGACAAATATTGAATTTCTTCAGTGTATTGTCAGTAAACTTATGCAGTACTATAACAGGACACGTGTATAAATATTTGAGACCCATTGGCTGCTGCTTTACCTGTGTGCCTGCAAAGGATTGCGATCCACAGGTTCAGCTGCTGCTTCCCCGCCAGCCCCCCACCCCCCAACCCCGCACATCGTGTTCTTCATGCCGAATTATCCTACGCAATCACTTATTTCGGATAGTACAGTACAGGTTAAAAGAAACTGTATAATATAACAACAAGGTCAAATTAGACAAAGACTCCTCCTACTATACAATTCCACGTAAGTTATCCGAAATGGGTGATGGCTGAAGCCGCAGCTTATATTGCCCACCCATATTCCATCCAAGAATTCAAAAGAGAAAAAAGAGAAAACAAGACAAGAGCGATTACAATTTAAAACAAAGCTAAGACAAAATGTGACTGAGAGAAAAAAGAAAACTAAGCTAGGCTAAGTTAAGCGGTTACTATTCAAAAACAAATCTAAGACAAAATGTCGCAGAAAAAAAAAAAAAAGAAAAAAAACTAAGCTACAACACAACACAGGCTGGATATGTCAATCCTTATGTGAGTTTACATGTCGTCTTGTAAATATGTTTGGAGTATTTCTTCCTTTAGTTTTTGTTTAAATTGTCCAAGCGTTGTACATGATTTTAATTCAGGTCCAAAATCGTTCCATAATCTGACTCCTTGCACTGAAATACAGTGTTGCTTGGTGGTTGTTCTCACTGTAGGCTTTTGAAATATACATGTTCCTCTGAAGTGATATCGTTTCTCCCTTGTTTGGAACAGCTTTTGGATATTTACGGGCAGTGATAAATTCTTCACTTTGAACATTATTATTGCGGTTTTAAAGTCAACCAGATCTTTCAACTTGACAGTTTTTTGTTTAAGAAAAAGTGGGTTTGTTGGTTCCCTGTAAGCTGCTTTGTTTATTATTCTAATAGCTCTCTTTTGAAGCATAAAGAGTGGATATATGTTTGTTTTATATGTATTTCCCCATACTTCATTACAATATGTCATGTATGGGAGTATTAATGAATGATACAAGGTGTATAGTGTGGGTTGATTCAGCAAATATTTCACTCTGTGTAATATTCCAATTGATTTGGATACTTTACCTTTAATATAATTAATATGTGACTTCCAACACAGTTTGTTATCAATTATTACTCCAAGAAATTTAGTTTCAGATACCCTTTCAATCTCTACACCATTTACACTGAGTTTGGGTACTGGGTTGTTGTGATGGTTGTTAAAGACTATAAATTTTGTCTTACTTAAATTGAGCGTTAATTTGTTTGAATCAAACCACAGTTTAAGCTTTCCTAATTCCTTTCCGAGTGTATCCAGAAGTTGTTCCAAATTGTTTCCACTGCATAGCAGATTAGTGTCATCGGCAAACAATATTAAGTCCATTTTTTCTGAAACTTTACATATATCGTTTATATACATATTGAATAATAATGGTCCCAAAACTGAACCCTGTGGGACTCCACAGGTGACCTTCAGTAACTCTGAGTTTTTGTTGCTAACACATACATACTGATATCTATTCTTTAAGTAACTACTTAACCAGGACAGTGCTACCCCTCTAATACCACAATTTTGTAGTTTCTTTAATAATAAATTGTGATCTACTGTATCAAATGCTTTTTTAACATCTAGGAATACTCCAACTGAATACTCTTTATTTTCAATGGCTGTTGATATTTTTTCTGTAAATTCCATTAGGGCATATGCAGTTGTCCTCTTGTGTCTGAACCCATATTGCTGCTCACACATTAAATCATTCTTCAGTATGAAGTTGTCAATTCTCTCATAGAATATTTTTTCAAGTATCTTGGAAAATTGCGGTAATAGTGAAATTGGTCTATAGTTTGAGAGTTCCCCTCTGTCGCCCGTCTTGTATATCGGAATTACTTTAGCTATTTTGAGATGAGATGAGATGAGATTCAACTTTATTGTCATTACACATGTATGAATACAAGGTAACGAAACGTGACTTGGCATTTGGGCACGCTCTGCAGAGCGCATCCAAGGCCGGGGCAGCCGCTAGGCGCCAGTCATAAAGAAGAAAAGAAAAAAGAAAAGAAATGATATGACACAATAGGCGAGAGAAAAAAACGTGTTTTGTCAAATTGACGCTTAATGGGTAAGCGAAATTTTGATTGCAGGCAAAAAAAACCTCAATGCATATTTAGCAGTAGTGGACAATCACACAGCAGAGGGAGGGAGAGCAGTGTGTGTATATTTGCATGTCATTGTGTAGTGTAAATGTAACAGTTGTTAGTGAGCAGCAGAGGGCGCCTCCTGGCAGTGGATAGATGTTATAATCATGTGACTTATAAACAAGTCCAGAGTTCAGAGTCTATCTCTCTTTCTCTCTTGCTTGCAGAAGGCACATGGGCATTGTCCTTGAGAGTCCAATCCGCTGACGACAACAACTGATTGTTGATTGTATGGGTAGACATAAGAGCCGGTTCTTCCGCTAATCTCAGTCAGGAGGAATGTAAACACGGGGCAAACAAGGTCAAATCAAATCAAATCAGCACAGTGCACTCAGAGAGTAGAATTTTGTCCTCACCCGTGTAATTCTGTGCTTCCATTATATATGCAGGCTTAAACTGTTTTTCCATAGAGAGCACAGGGCTTTCAGATGTATTCCTTCACTGAACCCCTGTCATTCACTTCACCGTTTGCCGCTACTCGTGCCCTCCCCAACTGGTCGAATTTGATGAAGGAGCTGGCTGGGTCCGCTTGATCCGCTCTCTCACCTTCCTTCAATTTCTGATGCATCAGGGAACTCCACAGCCAAAAATAGAAGTCCTGAGATCATAGCCAATAATATTGCCATAGACGCATGGATTCCAATGTCCATGAGTCTCTCGTAGGTTCCAATTCTTGGGCTCCCCCTTGGCCCAATTCTTGTTGAAAATAGTGACAATAGCACATTTAAGCCGCTTCCAAATCCATAATTTCCGTTTAGATTAAGATTCAGCAGAAGAAGAGCGACTAAACACAGACAAAAACGCAACATTGCAAAAGCTGGGAATAGATCAGGAAGGCAGGGGAGGAGGGAAGAAAAATGCGACTGCTCTCTCTCAAGGCAAGAAGGGAAATATACCTGATTGGAGAGACAGGTTACAGATATACGTCAGTGGTTTTACTATGCATTCGATAACAGTTTTGACTTTATTTATTTATTTAGCGAATGCAAAGTCCTTAAGCCAAGCAGTTGCCTCCTGGTTTGCTGTATGGAGGGTGTGTAATCCTCCTTCCAGTCTTTGGAGCGGGCAAGCCTCTATGATGTGTTCCATAGTTTGCTCCTCTCCACATGCGCACAGTGGGCTAGGGCTACTGCCCCATCTGTGAAGGCTGGCCAAGCAGGGGCCATGTCCAGTCCTGAAGCGATTGAGTGTAGACCACTGTCTCCTTGGGAGGTTGGTGCCCGGGACCTGTTGGTTGGGGTTTATCACCAGCTGTTTGTTTGGGACCTCCTTGGTCTCCCATTCCTCTTGCCAAGCTGTCTGGATGGTAAAGTCAGCTGGGGGAGGGTTTTTCCAAATCGGCCGTCTGGATGAAAGTCGGGCAGTGGGTGGGGTGTAGATATCTGCATGGATTGGTAAGTGAGCCCAGCAAAAACCGTCTCCAGTGTATTTCATCTCCACAATGCAAAAGCTGCCAGAGAACTAAACATCCACCTGAGCGGACTCAAGCTTAAGCATGCCCCAAATCCAACTTATCTTGGAGTGACCCTTGATAGGACCTTATCCTTCAAGGAACATCTAAAGGGGACGGCTGCTAAGGTGAAAGTACGAAACAACCTGCTCTGCAAGCTCGCTGGTGCAAAATGGGGGGCGGCAGTCTCCACCCTGCGCACCTCAGCACTGGCCCTTTCATACTCTGTAGCAGAATATTGTGCCCCTGTCTGGTCCAGGTCATCTTACACACACCATGTAGACACCCAGCTCAACTCAACCATGAGAACTATAACTGGAACAATCCGCTCAACACCACTCCCCTGGCTCTCTGTACTGTCAAACATAGCCCCTCCACACATCCGGCGAGCAGCATTAACTCAAAGGATGCTCCAAAAAGTTAAAGATTTTCCTCACTTACCAATCCATGCAGATATCTACACCCCACCCACAGTTTTGACCAATAGCATGTCAATACCATCACAGTCGGTAGATGTTTTACTTTTGAACGATTTAACAATTTCAATGACCTCTCTTTCGTCTGTGTTCTTTATGAAGATGGAGTCTTTTACAGCAGTGTTATTGCATATTGTATCACCTGTAGGCACCGTAGTGGGTATTTCTCGGGCCAGATTAGGTCCAATGTTAACAAAAAAATTATTAAATTCATCTGCAGGTGAAGCTATATTCACACTCTGAGTCGTTTTATTATTTTTTGGAATATTAGTTGGGTTGCTTGTATTTCTGCTTTTATTTCCAAGGATACTGTTGAGTATTGTCCATGTATTTTTAATACTGTCTTTGTTTTTCTCCAGTTCTTTACTGTAATAGTCTCTTTTACTACATCTTATTACCTCCGCCAGGCCGAAAGGCCAGGAGGAGGTAATGTTTTTGCCGGGGTTTGTCTGTGTGTTTGTGTGTTTGTCTGTTTGTCTGTCTGTCTGTTTGTCTGTTGGTTAGCAAGATAACTCAAAAACTTTTGGACGGATTTCAATGAAACTTTCAGGCGTTGTTGGAAATGGTACAAGGAAGAACTGATTAAATTTTGGGGATGATCCGCATCACCGTCTGCATACAGGAATTTTTTAAAGCAATTTTCCACACTGTGACATACGGCCATTTTCAACATGTGCGCAGGCGCAATGGAGGGCGCTGGGCGTCGTGTCTGACCAACAGAAACTCCGCCTTCTTCAACGTTTTAGCCACAAAAGCATGCGGAAAACATTGGTGGCCTGGGCCCGCCAGCGTGCCTGTGCCAGCCATAGGCGCTGCGCACATTGCGCTGGTCGTCGTGTCTGACCAACACAAACTCCGCGTTCTTCAACGTTTTAGGCACAAAAGCACGCGGAAAACACTGCTGGCCTGGGCCCGCCAGCGTGCCTGTTTTTGCGCCACGCTGCAAAACCTGACACGGCCACCTGTCCGCCGCCCAATTATTTGCCACAAATTCCCCGCCCAGCTATAGGCGCTGCGTAAAAACGACCTCTCTGCCGGGGAAGATTCTAAATTCTGTTTTGCCGCGGAGTGCAACCCCAATATAATATAAAACCCACGGCAACCTGTCTAACCAATCTGCATCCGTCAGTGGAGGAGATGGACACACCAACACTTCAGTTTATTACCTCCGCCAAGGAGCCAATGCTTTTACAACCGTAAAACGGGGCTATAAGGGACAGCGGGGTAATATGGGACACTTTTCTAAATGTAATTCTGCTTTTTTAATTTTGCTTCCGCCTAGATTTGATGAAGGATTCATGGATATTTGACAATAACAACACAACTCAGCGTCCTGCTCAAAATAAAAAAAAGCAGAATTACATTTAAAACATTTCCCAGAAAAGTGTCCCTTATTAACCCGCCGTCCCTTATAGCCCCGTTTTACACTACTGAACCACTAATCCTATCACTATCACATTGATTGTCATTCATTAATTGTCTGTTTATTGCACTGTCCATGTCAAATAAACAAATAATCATTGTGAATCCAATTGCTAGTCATATCTTTTCATGCTCAGGGAATCTGAAAACGTACACACAAACACTGTATGGGGGGAACTGTGCCGCTTGGCGGAGGTCTGCGCTCTCCGAGTGCTTTTCTAGTTATATATGTTAACTTATTTTTGTATGTTTTATACCGCTGCTCTGCTTCTTTTGTCCTTTTCTTTAGGAAAGCTTTATATAATAAATTTTTCTTTTTACACGCCTTTTGTAGTCCTTTGGTTAACCATGGCTTATCAGCAAATTTGTGTTTAAGCTTTTTTTTTACTAATGGGCAGTTTTTTTCATAAAGAGTGGTTACAATGTTTATAAATGTGTCATAGGCTTCATTTACATCTGATACATAGACTTCTGTCCAGTCTTGCTCTGAATTGATTGCATTTGGTGATTTGTATCTGAACGATTTTGAAATTTTTTCTGCGTTGGGCCCCGTGTGGCCATGGATAACACAGCAACGTTATGGTATAATTTTTTAAGCATTAAACCTTTAGTCTGTCTTCTGTCACTATTTGCACTACGGGTAACATGACTGTACACGGACTACTGTTGTTGTTTTTCCAGCCTTATTCCTTTTGTTTCTTATGTTGCACACACCACTGAAGAGAGAGAGAGAGAAACGCCATTTCAATTCTCCTGTATGTCCTGTATGTATATCAGCTGTTCTGATAGATACGTATGCCAAAACGTCGGAACACCTGAAGAGGTGGATCCAATCAGCTGATCGGTCAAACCACAGAGCTCAGCTGTTTTCCATGATAAATCTGCCTCAGGGCAAAAGCACAGTCCATGCATTATCTTTTTTTTTTCACTTTATTGAAAATAGCTTTTTTTTTATCACCATCAGTTAGCGTGCCTTTGAGCCAGGTTGTGTCTGGCAGCTGCTTCTCCCAGCATGTTCTGTGTTGATTTGTCAGACCCGGTCCTGCTGACACTCCGCACAGTATGCTTGCGCAACTCATGTTCTGCACATGTGCCGAATTATCCTTTAGACTACGCAATCATGGCAATTTTAACCCTTTATCTGCCCTAGGCGCCATATGGCGCCTATCAGGTCATAAATCAAATCAAAGGCAGTATTGCTTAATAGAGTCAGAGAAGTAATAACCTTTTAACACTATAAGACGTTATACAGGAAGAGCTTTTTGCTTCCCACAAAAACCGGATATGATGCAATGCAACTTCTTGTTCAAATCTCCCGTTGAAGATGGACCGAGCTTATTCTGCGGTTTGACATGGACGAGACAGGATGGCGAGAAGAATGCTTGGTCTTGAAGATGCTTTAGCGCTGCTGTGGGCTGCTCCTGGGTCGGAGGAAGAGCCAAACCACAGTTCTTCATCTGATGAAGACTGCAGCTCGGATTATGTGCCAAGTGAGTCCAGTGAAAGTGAAGGAAAACGGAAGTCCTGCGCACAAGACCGGAGTTTTTTTTCTGTGTCGAGTCGCGCCGAAAATGGCACAGGGGCTTCTTCTAAAGATTGTTCTGCTTTACCAAACCGTGGCCCCGGGGTGAAAAGGCCCAGAACAGCTTGTGGACGAAGTTTGGGTGGACCGGGCCACTCAGAATCCGGTGTGTCCCATTGTACGCCATGTGCCACATGTGGCGCACGGCGGGGACGAAAAGCAACAACCAGCAGTAGAAATCCTACTGGGGGTTTGGACAATGATGCCTGGGAGCTCCTTATGGATGAAGAAACATATCAGCCGTGGCTCACCTTACAACATCACAATATGGAAAATACAGTGAATAATCCACATTATCCATATGTTGTTAGTGTTATTGCTGCGTGTGCCTCACTATATTTGTTACATGATAGCGTTGGCTCCATATATGTGCCAAGTCATGTTACCGTGACCGTAAATGATGCCCCCTCCATTCTGAGTTGGTGTAAATTGTGTGTTATTCATTTTATTTTTCTATGTCTCACAATGAATGTAGTTGTAGCACGTAGGTGCATATTGTGGGAAAAAAACTGCAGAGTTTCTGCTGTTTTTTTCATGACTTTCCCTCAGTTCTGTGTTGTGTGTGCGTAAAACAACGAGCCTTTTCGCCACAGCTGCCTCCTTACTACATTTTATTTTTCTATGTCTCACAATGAATGTAGTTATAGCATGTAGGTGCATATTTGGTGCATAGGTAGGTGCATATTAGTGTATTCACATTAGTGTGTGTGTCTGTGTTTACATTGCAACGTCTGCAACAACAAAGGAGGGGGGTGTAACTCAAAGACCATTAGTATTTCAGGTCAAATTATGCAAGCTGCAAGGGTGCAAATTGGCCAGTCATGACCTTTGGTTCATCTGAAACATTTTTCCAATTGGCACTGTGTGTCTACCTTTTACCATTTAGAAGGAATTGTCTTATGAACATTTCATTGTTGTCATATGCAAATTAGGTCAAATTATGCAAGATGCATGGGTGCAAATTGGCCAGTCATGACCTTTGGTTTGTCTGCAACATTTTTCCAATTGACAGTTATCCTCTAACTTCCACCATTGTGAAGCTATAATCATTTGAAATTTTGAGGTCAAACTCTGCGTTTTCCTGCCATTTTTTTCCAGGCAGTTAATGGGTTAAGATATAATTTCTTTAAGCATTAAATCCTCAGTATTATGTTTTTCTAGTCAAATTTGTCATTTTTCACTTCCTTGTTTTTTCCAGGGAACACTGTGGTGACTGACAGGTTGTGGTGCCGCATATTATCCAATCAGCATGGTCGTGGTGCTGTGTACTATCCAATCAGCATGGAGTCAATCTGAAACCCCGCCCACACTTCTTGAAGCTAGGGCATGAAGAGACACAGAGCGGTGACAGAGTGATGGCTAAACTTTTATTGATAAAAATTACATATTTTGACTAAGTGACTCCATATGCACACCCTCATAACCTCAGGAAACCACGTATAAAACCTTAGGTCAGTCTGAGGAACAGTTCAAAAGATATGTATGGAACAGATACACAGAGACACAGACACACAGACAGACAAATAATGCATTTATAGATAGACGTGGATTTAAGATCAAAATGCCCAACACTATTATGAACCCATGAAAAACCACGGCTTTATGACCATGAGCTCGTTGGACTTTAAAGAGAGCAGGAGCAGATGAGGTGTTTTTTTTTAATCAGAGAGGAATTAAATTTTTTTTTTTAGTAAAACAAGAGGACTGAGCAGCTGTATAACTGGCGAGTGACCAATGTAAGCAAATGTTTCCCACACTTGTTGCTCGTTATTATATAAGTGTTTGTCACCAGAAACATAATCCTCACGTCTAAAAACAAGTTCACGTTCATTAAACTGTGGAGATGAAATTCTGATAGGAGGGAGTTTGTGCAAATGTAATCAATAAAATAACTCACTAAGATGTAAATCACAAATTAAGCTAACTCATTGGATTACCAGTGATCACTCCCACTACCATCTGCTACTGCACACAGCGCTGGGACAGACACTGATGTAATATGACATGTTAAAAAATGTTTCAGGAGCAGCACTGAAAAAGCATCCAAATTATCACATTCATGCTTTGTACATCAAATAAAAGCCTGTCTGGTTTGTTTAGAGTGTGAAAGCAATTTTCAGAAAGGTTTGGACTTTCGCAACAAACACAGGAAGTTAAGGAAGCCAATAAGAGGGAAAATGAGCCGTGGTAGCACTCAGCAGAGAGGAAATATGGATGTTAGTGGCATAAAAATTCACTTGAAAAAAATTATAAAAATGTATAAACTTATCAGATATTTTCAGAGAGGATACAACAGTTTTTTGGGGGAAAAAAAGGACGAGCAATGTCTCCTGAAAATCATCACAGCTGATGAGAAGGACAAACACCCTTTTTAAAGAAGACCAGGATAATATTCTAGCTTAATTAAACTAGTTCACCAACTAATATGATGGAGTCTGAACCAGTTTTAACTGAAAGTGTGGATATAGATATGTCCAGAGCTGCAGAAAACACCTTGGAGGGTGAGCAGCATGTTTGCTAACTACCGGTCTGTGCAAACAACACAAACGTCTTCATGACAACAAGACGGAGGCACATCACATGAAGTTGTTGGAAAAGGAGCAGTGTGAAACCAAACCTCACCCGAACAAATGCATACAACAAAAATATGAACCTTGGCCCAAACTGTCAGGTGTGAAAACACCCTTAAATGGTTTTGAGTTTTATTGATTAGCTGGTGATTAGTGTCAAAAATTATTATGTGATACTGTGAAATAAAATTTTAAAAAAGAAAGTTTGACCAATTGTGAACTAGTGAAAAGCAGCAGTTGTTGAGAAAAAAAAATGCAATTAGAGTATTTGGCATGTATGTCTTATTTATTAGTTGCAGATTCTATTATTATTATTATTATTACTAAATATTAATACTTCAACTGTACTTTTCATTTTTCATCCATCCGAGAGTAAGAGAGACTTAAATCTGTTACTGATGATCTTCAACTGTCTATTGCTATTGTTTATAGAAATGAGAAAGGATTAACAGAAGAAGATAATAATCAACATGAACAAGATTATATTTGTTAGAGGATGGGAATTGGGCTGTGCGATATGAAGACATATATCGGATGACGAGGTAAATACGCTATCATTTCATATAAAACAATCACTTATATTGGGATTTAAAATACACATACCCCCGTTTCTTCAGCGAAGCTTCTCAATCACTGCTTGTCAATGCCCTGCCTCTCCCCCACAGTGCGTGCAGTGGAACAGGTGTGTGGCGGGTAGCCAGGCTTCATTCCGGTGGTTAGCACAGCAGCTATCTCCAAACTAATGGTTTGGTCAAATAGCCGCTACTTCTGTTTTCCAGGGATGTGGGACTGTTTCCCACTGGGCTACGTCAGAGAGGATAGTCCAACAACCCCCTTTTAATTGGAGGTAAGTAACACCATTTCACTCCAGTTATAAAACAGCAAATGCTAAATGACGAAGCTAAGTTGTCTCTTATAGGAAACATTAGTAGTGCATCAGACCATCCTTTCTTTGGTTTAAATTACTGCTGAGTTTCTTAATTTTGTCTGAAAAAATTTTATTAAAGCTGCAAAAGTGTGTGATAGTGGCACATACACACAAAATAAATAATAAATTAAAAAGTGTCTGAGGAACAAGCTGGTTAAATCAGGCCAACTATCACTGATTGATTTAGTTGTTTCAATTACTTTTTTATTTATTGATATTTTTGGAGGCATGGTGCTTAATAAAGATAACTGCACCAAAGTAAACAGCTAATTTATATCTGCAGATGACAGTGATGGGGAATTTTCTCATTTTCAGAATGTTTTTTTTTTAGTTATTGCTATTCTCCCTTTCAGCCGTTAAAACCAGAGACACATTGCCAAATCCAGAAACACTTTCACTTCCACCACAAACAGCAGGAGACTTTGGGGGCCAGGTGTCTTGTTTGAGGACTATTCAACATCTAAACAAGAGGACCTGGAGAATAAACCACCAACTCTACAATCACTTGACATCCTGTTCTACTAATTCATCTACAGCCATTCTCTGAGGACTTTCTTAATGTGGATATGGTGTGATTTCAACCATTGGGTAGTGGTTGCCTAATGGCTAGGAATGTGAACTGGTGAGCGGGAAGGTTACGGGTTCAGTCCCTGGACCGACAGGATCAGATCTGGGTGGGACAGATAATGTAGCAATGTTTGCCCCACCCTCCTTAACCCCACTGCGGTGCCCATGAGCAAGGCCCTTCACCCCAACTGCTTCAGTGGAGCTGCTCAGTGGCCACAGGTCAGTCTGTGGTTGTACTGGGTAGCTTCCAGGTGTGAGTGTGAACAGGGTCCATCCATCTTCTTACATTTAGTCCTTTTTTTTTTTTCGGTTCACGGCGGGGCTGGAGCCTATCCCAGCATCTTTGGGCGAGAGGCAGGGTACACCCTGGACAGATCGCCAGTCCATCACAGGGCCAACACAGACAGACAGACAACCATTCACTCTCACAGTCATACCTAAGGACAATTTAGAATCCCCAGTTTGATGCCAATTAACCTAACTTGCATGTTTTTGGCATGTGGGAGGAAACCAGAGAAATCCCGGAGTAAACCCATGCAGACAAGGGGAGAACATGCAAACTCCACACAGATCACTGTTGGTCAGGTTCAGGTTCAGGTTACTTTATTTGTACCCGCAGGTAGATTTGTTTGGGGGCTGTCCTTGAAAAAGAGAGGCTGCCTCTCAGTGGAACTCCCCTGTATAAATCCATCCATTCATCCATTTTCTACCGCTTTTCCGGAGGCCCGGATCGCGGAGGCAGCAGCTCAAGCAGAGAAGCGCAGACTTCCCTTTCCCTGGCCACCTGCTCCAGCTCTTCAGAGAGGATACCAAGACGCTCCCAGGCCAGCTGGGAGACATAGTCTCTCCAGCATGTCCTGGTCTACCCTCCACTGTATAAATAAAGGTTAAATAAAAAAGTTTAAAAATTTGATGCTGCCCATTTTTCTAGTGAAAGCAGGCACGCAACAATATGACGCATTAAGTCACACACACAACTTGTGTGACTTGTGTGTGACCTACCTTTTTTTTTTTGTTCCCCTGAACTTTGAAATAAAAAACCACTTCATCTTTCCAGTGCTCATGATCTGACACAGCTGGGATTAAAATCCGTCTGACTACACTGAGAGTGAAACTGAAAAACGCCAAACACAGGTCAGAGGGTAACCCTCCCCCCCAGATCTGACTGTGGTCCTCAGAGTCATAAAGTCACAGAGTTGTAAAAACATAGAGAATTAAAGAGCAAGAAATGAAGCTGTGCTGAATAAAGCGAGCAGGAGCAAGCAGGTCCCTGTTCTTTTCAGATTTTTTTTTTTTTTCATCTTTCCACAGATTTTGTGTTGTCCCAGTTTGCAGCATCTTGGCTGATGACAGCAGTGTCTGTTCAGATCTGAGCATGTGCACACTGTGATGAATGGCTGCCTGCGTGCTGATTGTGCTCCGTCACCACGGCCAAACGGAGCTACGCCCAGCTCTCCAACACAAACACTGCATTCCACCACCCCTGTTCCTAAACCAGACCACAGATCAGGACCTGGACTGAGGCAGCGAGTATGCAACAGAGTCCTCAGCTGGCAGAGTTCCCGGTCAGTTTAGCAACACACTAACGAGAGGAGCCACAGCTGGGGCTCTTTGCAGCGTCTGCAGTTTGAAGAGGAACTGGGACTGAGTGACCATCAGCAGGGATTTCCCCACATGAGTGTGCAACTATGGAGTCCATCCCATGACCAGCTCTGGGCACATGACAACAACACGTCAAAAAGGGGAACGTGACTGCAGTGCCTTGACTATAGTAAAACACATTTAATTCTTACAATTCATTATGTATTTTGAAAAATTCATACGTTACAGGCAAACAAATTCTAGATTCCTGCTCCACAACCACTGCAATCATCAATAAATTAGGCTAAGCGCCACCCCAGTAAGCTTTTCATTCAAATCAAGTATAACTTACCACCTTACCGGGCCAAAAACAGATAATAATATTATAGCCTCTTTAGTGAAGATGACAAGCAACACAGTGCACACATACTCAAAGTAAACTATGAGACATATTTAGTTTAAAATTTTATCAAAACACATTCTGAAATACACTAAAACATTGCATATTTCTGCTTAATATTACTGCTTTTAAAAACTAACTATAGGTGTGAAGAAACAGTAGGAAATCAAACCAGGGGGTTGGACTGGTAAAACACATGCACGTGCACAGCGCCAGCTGGCTGCGTGAGTACAGGGAAGTGAAATCCTGCTGTCAAACAACAACGTGAGGAAACCACCAAGGCCTCACTCACTTCCTGTGGGCTCTCCATCAACCCTCCATTTCGCTACTTCCTCCTCTGACTGATGCCTCTGTTCAGTCTCCTTCCTATAGGCTAAAGTGCACCTTAAACAAATTACTGTGGCTAGGTGAAAGATAGTTTTTACTCATAGAGGAATTTTTGATTAACAAAATAAAACAGAAATAAAATGAATAATTAAAACTTTTCCCTGATATGTTGTAGTAAGTAATATTTTGCTGCACATACCCAGGACAAGTAAATAAATTGGGTTAAAATGTATTTCCATTAAGCCATTATATTGCACTAGGATACTGGATGCAATGCAACAAATCATTCAACAGGAATCATTTATGGCCTCGTAAGATTTTTATGGGTCCTTGGCTGCAATGTGGTGAAGTGATGATTAACTAAAAACAAATATTTGTGCTCCCCTACTTGTCTTACCTAACAAAAACCATTAATTATAGGGCTGGACAATTAACCAAAATAAAACCGACACCGATGTTCGGGATGTAGAACGGATATATTCTTGCTCAAGTCGCCTTTTTTGGGGTTTATCCCTTCTCCCTGTTGTTTGCGTGTATGTGAGAGCTTTTCATGTACTGCCCCTTTAATGGGGGTGGGAGAAATAATCCTTTTTCCAATGCATCTCATTGCAGACGTGAACAATTCTGAATCACTGCTCAAATGTCAAGATTCTGATTATCAATAAATATTATTAATAACATAATTAATTTGGCAGAAAGGAAAAAGTCAGTGCCCGGTCAGTGCGGAGCAGAGTATACGATCGGCACCCTCTTCATTAAAAGCAAACGTATGACAGTAGGGCTGGAAATCATCACCAATTTCTAGAATCGTTTCAATTCCAATTCTTGAGGTTCTGAACTGATTCAATTCCAATTCGATCCGATCTCGATTCATTCAGGGAAATTACCATTTTAATAGCCATTTTACTTGCCAGGAAAACAAATTCTTAGAGACCTAATGCTGTAAATTGTACCAGGAATACTCTAACTTTGTTAAAAATGGTAAAATGGTAAATGGCACTCACTTATATAGCGCTTTTATTCTCATCTCTTGATGACCAAAGCGCTTTACAGATCCTGCTATCCACCCATTCACACACACATTCACACACTGAATACATAATACAATATTTATTCACAATACATTTCACAATATGTATTTCACAATATGTATTCAGTGTATATATAATATGTGAATACATTCACACACACACTGAATACTGAATACATAAATTATCACATAAAGAACACACCCAAAATCAGTTACAATAATGCACTTTTTATTATTTAACTTATGAGTTCACAAATTGCTAACGTGCTTTCTTTATTGCAAAGGGTGTGTAGTGTCAAGTTAACAACCCAGAGTAAGTAAACAAATTCAATGCGTGAAGTATGTAGACATACTCTCACTGTATTTAGTCCCTCCAGGATTTCGTTGGCTGTTTTTGTGATTGTTGTGGCCCAGAAAGCCTGAATTTGTAGGAGCTTTTCCAGAAAGTTGCGAAAAAAATTGTGACATTTTCAGACGTTTTTTGCACTGAAAGTCGTGTGAAGAAATACAGATTTTAAAGTAGCTGCTTTTTTCCAGAGTTTGCAGTGATGCTATTCTATGTGACACCACAAGAAGAGCACAGGATTGCAAAAAAGTTCCTGTTAAACACTGATTTATTTAGAATTAAAAGCTCAGTAAAATTGTCAAAAAATGACCAACATTGTATTCTTGCTGAGAATTTAAATAAAAAAGATAAATAAAAGAATTAGCAATTATAGTAACTAAATTTAGGGCTGGGCGATATGAAAACATTCCAGTCACGGTAAATTTTTCCATACTGGTCGATATCGATATATATATATATTGCGGTATGAATCCAATCACTCTTTCTGTTCAGCTTAAAGGTTCCTTTTTACTCCTAAGTAAGATGTGAAGCTATAACAAGATTAATTTTAAATATTTATTTTCTGTCAGAAGTTGAACTTGACAAATGTAGTGTAGAACATTATACAACTGTATTTCAAATAATTATAAAACATAATAATTATAAAACTTAAAATATAAATATTTTATAATATTCTGCTCATCAATTTACTGATAGCTGAGTGAACTACATGCCCCAAGCACTGCAGCCTCTGTCCCACTGTCTGTCGTGATGCAGACTTGTCTTCACTCAGTCTCCAGAATGAAAGTGCTTCGGTCAGTCCTAAATGACTTCACCTGTGTGGTCTTCAGGAAAATTTGAAGACAGTTGCTTTTCAAATTCCAATCTTGATCAGTGAAGTGGGCAGTGAGGCTCATATATGGTTCAGATGTGCGACTTGACCACAAATCTCACATAGTAGCGAAGTATGGCAGACTTTGTAGCTCCTTTTCAACCGTTCCTCTACATTCCGTGTACAACTGAGAAAGTGCCGTCTGGAAGAAATATTTACAACCAAGGAGTTGGTAATGAGGGTCAATTACTTTAATCAGCCGCTTAAATCAGGCATTCTGTCCGCACTACTGAATTTCTCTGACCCTTCTTTTCAACAATCTCCTTGTCTATTGAGCATTGGGCGGTATCCGTTTTGGTGTCTTCTTTGGTAACGCTGTCACTGGACTTTTCATTAACGATTTCTGTCATTTTCCTTTTAACCACGCTCCAATTTCAACACGGCTGCGCTAGCCCAAACATTAGCAGGTGTGCTAAATCTCAGCTATTGGTCCTAAGCGTCTATGCACGCTGTTGTGTGCGTCAATCCAACATGACTTTCAGCCACATAATTGGTTCGGTGCAGTGTATTCTCATTTTCATTGGCTTTTCGTGCTGCCTGTCCAAAAACAGAACGAATGACTTCTATCGACGTTTTATTGAAAATGTATTATGTCTCTATCGAGAAAAAGTTACTTTGCGATAATTATCATTATCGTCTTATCGCCCAGCCCTAGCTAAACTGCATTGAATGCATCTTAGTATGGAACAAATTATGGCAGCACCATCTTGAATCTTGAATTTGAAAACTAAGACCCCTGAAAAATTTGAGGTCTTCTTCTGTGCTGAAATCCACAACGAAGCAGGGATGGCTCCACTATTGACACCCTCTTCAGAATGTCAGGATGGATCTTGGAGCGGAATGTTTACTGCAGGTGGAAATGAAAAGAAATATGAAAAGGAGAATACATTTCAAAGTAAAATTAATCATATTGTTAAATCCCCACACCACAGTCAGGTTTAATAAATTAGTTTCTTTTGTTTTTTTTGTTGTTTATATTTTAATTACAAATTAACTTTCAATTTTTGAAAAGGGTGTGATGATCCGGCGAGTGAGCTCCCCCTCCCCTCCTGTTCCTGTCAGCTTCGGAGGATAAGACACACCTGCGTGACTACACACCTGTTGCGTCCTGATTACCCAATGTATTTAAGAGCCAGCGTGTGGAGCATCCATCGCTGGATCATTAGGTTTGCTACCATGAAAACATTTAGGCACTTAAAACGTTATTCTTACCGGTTGGTCTGTGTTTTGACTCTTGTGTCCTTCTGTCTCCTAGGTTTGCTGCCACCCACAGGTGTGTACTCCGGAGCTGATCACGTTCGCCTGACCAAGAAGATGCCAGACGTCCACCCAGGTCACCATCCTTTTCCCTGTTCCCCTGGTCACGCAGGAGTTCCCTGCTGGGCTCCTCTGCTCGCCGACAAAGAGTGCTTTCCCAGTATTATTCTCCCCTTGGGGAGATTCTGTCCCTAATGACCTCTGTCTGCTCTTTCCTCGTAGGCTACGTATGCTCCAGTGGGCACCAGTTTGTGTAAATTTAAGTGTGTGTTTTTGCGCTGCGCTTTTCTTTAGTTGAGCATCTTTATTTAGAGTTGTGTGTTAGTTTTATTTTTACAATAAACTGGTGAACTTTTTACACCTGTGTCTGAGTGTTCGTTCTGGCAGCTCTGTGTTTGAGCCTCACTTGCCCTGAATCATGGCAAAGGGTTTCAATTCATTTCCTGGAAGATTTGTTCATTTAAGTTTAGTTCTACTGAGTAAAAACGGCTCGGTGTACTGCAGCCTTTATTAATTAATTTTGCCATTTTCATTTTATTGTGATTATTATTCTTATTATCATCATCTTCAAATCTCTTACTTTGTAGAGGAATAAAGAGATGAGACACGAGAGCTGCCAGTTCGGACCTTTACTCAACTCCAACATAAAGAGAATGACATTTGGCACCAAGATTCATACATATTTTCCCAAATCAGTGTTTCCTCTGGCTTAAAGACCTTGGCACGCTGGCAACATACTTTTCCTGGCGGGATGGGGGAGTAAACATACCGGAATATTTTAATTTTATACTATTTATTTCTTTTTAAAATTTTACACAGTAATGTTGCATATGGGACTTACCATTTGAAGTACTGTACAACCGAGGCTTGAATATTGGGCCAGTTGGGGTCCCACCCAGACATCCTGTGTTTGGACTTTTTAGTGGCGTTATCCTTCTCTCCTTCCTCTGCCTGAACACTTCCTCTCCTTGGCTCCTCTCTTCTGTCTCATCTTGCCCTCTCTGAGCTCTGTCTAATTCAGGTTCTCTCTCTGTCTATGGTGATATACAAACAGGTTAGAAAATATCAAGTGCCATGTTTTGTCCTGCAGGATTTTTTTGTCATGGTTTACATAATGACAAAAATATGTGTATTTTTTGTATTTTTATTCTAGTGTTTCTTTTTTCCATTGAGAGAGTAGGGAATGGAAAGAAATATTCATAATAGTAATGTACTCATGCATACTTTAATTATATGATCATGTAGGTATAGTAACCAGAAATTCTACTCATGTAAAAGCAGTGCTTTGAAATTAATAATTAAAAGCAGACAACCAAAAATTTCTCGTAGAGTTAATGGTACAAAGAGCACCCACTTAAAAACTTAAGCAATGACTTCAGTCTTGAAGGTTTGAGGTTTTCTCAAAAATTTATAACAATTTTCTTATAGTTTTCTACTTTTCTCTGTAAATCTATCTAAAGTTGAAACCATGTTCCTCAAATTTGTAATTTCCTCTTGTAAAATTGACTTTAATTGTACATTTGAAACTTTATTATAAATTTGTGGATTATTTTATGTCTAATTTTTTTCTGTTTTTTAGCTAAATTTAAAACAGACTGTGGTATTTTTTTTTTTACTTTTTCCTTATAACTATTTACATTTTTGACCATAATTTTGCAGTCAAAACAGAACAATAATTTAACTCTGATTACAAAGAAAAAATATTAATAAAATTGTATTTAATGAAATAAATTAACTTAAATGACCAAAGATGCCGTTATTTCTGTTATAATATTTCTTTATATTTATAGTTTGTTTTTTTTTTGTTTTTTATAAATCTCCTCACCCCCCAGACAGCAGGAAAAACCTCCTTCATTTTGAAATCAGATGTTGGCACGTTTAGTTTGTCTGAAGGCTGCTGACAGTTTAAAGTCACTGACTTGGTGAATTTCGGTTATCTTAACCTGCCAGGTACATAATAGGGAACCGTAGCGGACTCTAAAGACATAAATCACCACAATATGTGTTCATGTACAGAATGATCTGTTTAGGCAGTTATAGTTGTGCGCTCAGGCTTTCTCATCAGGCACCACTCTAGGCAGCCGCTGAAGGACCTCAGTTTGGAGCTAGCGTTTTCAGCTGTTGCTTTTTGTCGCTGCCGCTGGAGAATAAAAATGGCACGCCTGCTCGTGCGAGAAAAGAGAGAAATTGCCAGTCTCTTCATTCCTGTAATTCCTACAGAACATAACTTAATATTGTAGTGGCTGGTGAAATATATCCCCAGCAATTCATCAGTCCCCCGCCTTTCTCTTCATATGAAGCAGGCTGCATATGAATTCTAACCACATCTCTTAGCTAAGCGACTCTTCCATTATTGCTCCTATTTCCAGCGGGTTAAAACCATGATAAACGCCAGTGCTTATATACCTCTTCTGATTTTTTTCTGCATTTAAAGTACTTTAACAAACTCATGTTTCTGTTGACAGTCACGCTTAGCGAGACACTGCCTGCTGACTGAGTTGAGAACTCGCGTGGGCGGGGCGCTTCTAAATTCCGCGTGGATGACGGCCACGTGCGTTGTTTGTGTGCACGCTTGCGGAAAGTCATTGATTCATATATTTTTCGTAATACAATCATATAGGCTTGGGGTGGCGGTACAATCTCTGGCGAGGCGGGCTGCCACGGAGAAATGTTACCAGAGAAAACCCTGCCAAATCTCTCCTCCCCTCTCCCCAAGTTACTGGGTGTGAGTGGCGCCTCCTAGTGGTTTGTCACACAGCCCCCCCTCCCCCCGGGCACCCAGAAGGGGCCTTATTAGTCCAGTACCCTGGGTTTGAGTAACTGCCCATAATGGAGGAGCCGCCTGGCCAGCTGAGGAGTCCTCAGGCCGAGGCTGGGAGGAAAACAACTCAGTCTCAGGTCTCCACGAGGGGTCTTCTGTAGGGGAAAAACAAACCTGCAAACCCGCAGCAGGCGGGTGTCCACGCCAGAGAGTCTGGGCCATCACCACCTGCTTGTCTGCCAAAACATGAGCAGGCTTGAGCCTGACTATACAAATGGTTTCTTTCCATCCCCCAAAATCCAACACAAAATGTTTTGCACTCATCTCCAAAATCCTGAAAAGGCCATCATAAAGTGGACACAGCAGTATCTTGTGGGCATCATGCCTGACGAAAACAAACTTGGCATGCTCCAAACGCTTAGGAACAAAAGCGCAAGGGAAACAATGGTGTACTAGCCCGGGAACGCAAACTGACTTGACCCTAGGAAAAAGCTGTGTGGAGGGGTCAGTGCCAGGTGCAAGACCTTCCGGCAAAAATTCACCTGGGACTCGCAACGGCTCACCAAAAATGAGCTCAGCTGGGGAAGCAACGAGATCCTCCTTGGACACGGAGCATAACCAAAGCAGGGCCCAAGGAAGGCCATCGACCCAATTCACATTGGCCAATGAGGCTCTAAATGCGGCTTTAAGCAACCTGTGAAGCCTTTTGCACAAACCATTAGCTTGCGGATTGAACACGGTAGTATGATGAACTTTGACCCCCTAGGCTCTCAGCCACAGTAGACCAGCATTCCAAAACGAACTGGGGGCCTCTGTCAGAGGTGATGTCCGACAGGAAACCGAAACATGCGACCCAAGACGACAAAAAGGTGTGGGCTACGTTGGCAGAAGTGGTGGAAGCTAACGGGATTGCCTCCAGCCAATGAGTGGTGGGGTCCACTATCGTCAAAAGGTGCGTGAAACCTTGCAACGGTGGAAAGGGGCCCACTAGGTCAACATGGACGTGGTCAAATCTCCTACTTGGGATCTGAAAAGGTTCGAGTGGAGCTCTGGTGTGCTGCTGAACCTTAGCTCATTGGCATGCCATGCAAGCTGTATCCCACTCGTTCACATCCTTGTGTAAGCGGGGCCAAACAAATTTGGACCCCACCTGCTTAACCAAAGCATGGACGCCAGGATGCAAAAGTGAACAGACTCAAAAACGGAGCGACGCCAAGAGATTGGAACAACCGGGCGGGGGCGGCCGGTGTCGATGTCGCATAACAGGGGGGAGCAACCCTCTTGTACCACCTTCCTCTCTAGCCTGAGACTGGTACCCGCGGAATGAAGCATGAGAATGTTCAAGTCTCCCGATTGGTCGCTGGCCATGGCGGAAAAATCAATGTTCAGGCAGACCGGGGAGACCAGCGCACATAACAAACAGTCAGCCACAACGTTGAGCTTGCCGGCCATGTGCTGAATGTCGGTAGTGAACTCCAATATTGCATCGAGGTGACGTTGCTGACGTGCTGACCATGGTTCCGAGATTTTGGACATCATGTAGGTTAGAGGTTTGTGGTCAACAAAAGCGGTAAATACGTGACCCTCGAGTCAAAACTGGAAGTGGCACGTGACCAGGTAGAGAACCAGCAACTCTGTCAAAAGTGCTGTACTTACACTTGTTGTTGCACAGTGTGTGGCTGAAAAAGGCAAGTGGTTGCCATGAACCGGAGATATACTGTTCCACCACCACTCCTACCGCAACGTCAGATGCATCCATAGTTAAATGGTAAATGGCATTCACTTATATAGCGCTTTTTCTCATCTGTGGATGACCAAAGTGCTTTACAGATCCTGCTATCCACCCATTCACGCCCACATTCACACAATGATGGCGGCAGAGCTGCCATACACACAGGTGCTAGCCTGGCCACCAGGAGCAACTGGGGATTCAGTGTCTTGCTCAAGGACACTTCGACATGCAGACTGCAGACAGAGCAGGAATCGAACCTCTGACCCTTCGATCAGTAGTTGGCCACACTACACCTGCGCCACAGCCGCCAGTTAGAGCAATCCGTGCCGATGAGGAAGGATAGGCCAGCAAAACTGCATTGGTGAGTGCAGATTTGGCACCTGAAAAAGCCTGGAAGCGCGCGAGGGTCCAGTCAATGACATTCATGGGCTTCTTCTTCTTGAATGCATTGTAAAGTGGTTGCAGAAGCTGGGCTGCCCGGGGAAGGAAACGATTGTAAAAATTAACCATCCCCAAAAACTCCTGCAGTGCCTTCACGGTCTGTGGACGTGGGAAATCAGACACAGCCCGCACTTTATCCAGTAGCAGAACCGTGCCCTTAGATGAGATGCGTTGGCCCAAAAAATCAATTTTCAGCAGCCCGAACTGACATTTTGCTGGGTTAACTATCAAACCGTGGGCCTCCAGTCTTTGGAAAGAATGCTTCAAATGAGAGAGGTGTTCCTCCTCAGATGCACTAGCCACCAGGACATCATCCAGGTAGACGAACACGAACGGCAAACCACGGAGCACCGCATCCATCATCCTCTGAAAATTTTGAGCCCCACCCTTAAGTCCGAATGGCATACATAGAAACTCAAAAAGGCCAAAGGGTGTTATTACCGCCGTTTTTGAGACGTCTTCTATGCGCACCGGGACCTGGTGGTAGCCGCGGACCAGATCCACCTTAGAAAAAATGGACGTCCCAGCCAGGCGGACCGAAAAATCCTGTATGTGAGGGATTGGGTAATGGTCGTGCTCTGTAATGTTGTTCAGGCAACGAACATCAGCACACGGCCCCCATGAACCATTGGACTTTGGTACCATGTGCAGCGGGGAAGCGCAAGGGCTATTGGAGCGCCTAACGATCCCTAAACGTTACAAGTTTGCAAACTCTTCCCACACGATGGCTAGCTGAGCTGTATTGAGGCGGCGTGGATGAGTGAAAACCAGAGGGCCCTTTATGATGATAAAATGCTCAACCCCATGCTTGGTCACAGCAGCAGAAAAATTAGGCACTGTGACCAAGGGAAAATCAGAAAGTAAGTGCTGGTGCACATCGCCAGAGGCTAAAAAATTAGCATGTGCTAGTGGCCCAGCTCCCCAAGTTATACAAGGCAGTGAAGAAAAAGAAACAGCGTCAACCAAATGTCTATTAGCAACATCAACAAGGAGACCATGAGCACACAGAAAGTCAGCACCTACGATAGGAACCGAGCTGGCAGCCACCACAAAGTCCCACTTGTAATTGTGCCCGTGAAAATGGCTGCACGGTGGCGCAGTGGTTTAACACTGTGGCAGCACAGTTTACCCTCGGCCGGGGGATCGCGGGGATCATGAGATCGTGGGTTCGATCCCAGCCCCCAACCAACAGTGAGCTGTGTGGAGTTTGCATGTTCTCCCCGTGTTGCGTGGGTTTACTCCGGGATTTCTCTGGTTTCCTCCCGCATACCAAAAACATGTAGGTTTAGGGCGCTCGCGCACGCAGCGACCGGCAGCCGGTGGCTTGTCACCAGACTGCAAACCAAATCTACCTATGGGTACAAATAAGTAACAAAAAAAAAAACATACAGTCACTGACCTTTCTCCAAAAGTCCTGATAGAGGAGCCGTTAGTGGCAGTTAATGACGGGCCACAGCCCTCAACTAGTCCATCAGAACGAGTCGGCAGAATAAGACTCTTCTGGGAACCAGAGTCGACCAAAAACCATCTCTTGGAACAAGTGTCCTCAAGGAAAAGCAGCTTCTCCTTGTCACCAGCAGTCGCAACTGCTACTGACCACTGGCTGGTCCATTTCCCAGCATCTTGAAACTGCATGGTGGGACGCAGCACTGCACATTGGTGCCGAAACGCTGATGGTAGAAGCATATGGTCCTGGCCCGGCCTCTCCGAGTGGCTACACCGGCCACGACCGTCGCCTCAACAGCCTCTGTGGACACTGCCGAAGGTTCCGCTGTCACTGCCTGGACACCAAAACTCCTACTCGCCAGGATAATGCAGTCTGCTTCTTCCGCCAGTGCCCGGTAATCTCTGGCAACCAGCAGCAGCAAGTTGGCTAAAATGGTCCACGCTGAAGCTGGCAGTTTCCTAAGGAAGAGATGGGCGAAGAGAAAGGATCCGTCACCTGTGCCCAGCAGAGCTAGCATACTTTTCATCAACTCCACAGCCGAGCCGTCGCCTAACTCAGAGTGAGAGAGGAGTTTCTCTGCTCTCTCCCCGTCAGAGAGGGTGTAACGCCGTAATAGTAGCTGCTTGAGAGTGGCGTATTTCCCCCAGGCTGGGGGGGTCTCGGAGCAGGCTCATGGCACGCTGGGTCGAGCGAAGCCACCACATAATGGTATCTCATGTCATCTGCAAAAATCCCATGGAGGGTAAACTGAGCCTCACCATGGATAAACCAGGCAGTGGGATCATGGAGCCAGAAGTCCGGGAGCTTGACTGCCATGGCGAATGAGGCCGGGTTCTCGGAGGGAAACCCTACTGTGGGTATTCCTGAAGAAGAGCTTGCTTTGTCTTCCTCTTTGAACATTATCAATGTCGTAGCTCACCAGTGTGGAGGAATGAAGAGACAAGACATGAGAACTGCCAGTTCAGACCTTTACTCAACTCCAACATAAAGAGAATAACATTTGGCTCCAAGACGCATACATATATTCCCAAATTTTTCCTCCCCTCTCCCCAAGTTACTGGGTGTGAGTGGAGCCTCCTAGTGGTCCGCCACAACTTAAGTGCTAGAAGTCCAAAATTAAATGTGCCATTCAATACAAACATTGCATGAAGGCAGCTGCCTTCATCATGAAGCGCTGAAATCCTGACTAAAAACACATTCAATGCTTTCATTATATTCTAATCTCATTAAGTATACCTTTATTCTGCATTTATTTACAAGCCCAACAGTTAACTACTATATTCATAGCTTGTAAAAGAAAATGCCATCATGCCGGTTGAATCATTAATTTATGACACAAATGTTAAAAACAAACAAATGATATTTTACTTACAATCTCAGCAGCTCCAACAGTCTCCCTTTCCGTCTGATCTTTTCACGACTTTCAGGCAGTCTCCGTGCGTTTTCCGTTTGAAATGTTTATCAATCTTTGAGTTTTGTTAACTCAAGTAGGGTCATTTTGTCTTCTTTTTAATTATTAATTGTTTGTTTTTCTTATTTAAGACAAGAATAAAAAGGAGATGTTTTAAGGAAGACTGCAGTTGGACAGTCGAAACATGTAAAAGGTAAAAACATCTCCTTTTTATTCTTGTCTTAAATAAGAAAAACAAAAAACTAATGATTTTTGTTTACGTTCCAACACAACGCTGCATGTAGTACAAAACCATTTATCCCCGCTTTATGAAAAATATTCAAAAACTGTTGAGGACAGTGTTTATGGTGACTTTTGCTGATAAATTACGAGATGTTAACACGCACGTCAGCAACTCCACTCAGGTAAACACGGAAGTAAAGACATGAGTATGCGCCGCAGGGAACTCTTGCGCAATTGTTCAATCATGCGAGACTTCAGCCATCTGCTTGCATTTTGTGTTTAACAAACGTAAAAACATTATATTAAAAGATCAATCCACAGATCATTTGGCACCACAGTGAGTTAAGGAGGGTGGGGAAAACACTGCTACATTATCTGTCCCACCCAGATCTGATCCTGCCAGTCCAAAGATTGAACCAGCAACCGCTCACCAGTCCACATCCGCAACATTAGGCCAACACTGCCAGTACTTTGGCTTTTATGAAGTCGAAAGGAAAAAGAACTTAGAAGAGACCCACACCATATGTAAGCTCTGTCAGACGAAACTAAAATATTTTGGAAACATGGCAAACATGCAAAACCATATTGCATGTTTCCACCCGGCGGACAGAGAGCACAAAACAGTTGTGGCTGCTGAGGTCGACCAGAAGACCACTGAGCAAGCAAAGTCAAAATTTCCATACAACTTGGTAAGGACAAAGTGAATTACAAACGCTATTGCCGCTTTTATTGCCAAGGATTTATGCCCGTATTCCATAGTCAAGAACAAGGGCTTTTGCGCTATGATGCGTACTATAGAGCCAAGGTACAATGTCCCATCACGGAGATATTTTAAAGACACAGCCATCCCCACTCTCTACAATGAGACCAAAGTCATGCAATCTCTTAAGACAGTGGGTAGGATTGCTATCACGTGATGCGTGGACAACCATTACCAGTGAATCATTTGTAATGGTAACTGCTCATTTTTGTATAAAAGGTAAATGTCATTTTAATACAGCAAAATGCTGTGGGCTTTTGGACTGAAGGATTCAGTTACTTGTTGCACATACCAGGAGAAATTTCATTAGAAGTTTAACATTTCTGTTAGAAATTGAGTATTTTTGACTGAAGGACTCAGCTACTTGTTGCACATAACAAAATGTTTGTTATAAGTGGTATTTGTTAAAATTCAGTATACCCTGAAGTCTGTGTTATAGCAGCAAATGTGCTGCTACAGTTGCACTTTTCATGTTGTTTTTTTGAAACATTAAAAGGTACTGCAAATAAATTCATGGGGCCACTGCAAATGTTTTAAAAGTAAGAAGCTGACACAGTAAAAGGGAAAAAAAATGAATAGAAAAAAAGATGCATCAAGATGTACTGAGAATCATAATCGGCTCAAATCAGAGCCCCCTGAATCGTAATCAACTTGAATCACCCTTTAAGTCAAGCCCATGGAGTTACAGGGACGAGCATGTAACTATGGAAGCAGCTACAGTCCGAACACAGGTGGAACAATTAAAGATGGCTTGTAACAAAAACAAACACGGTCTCCATCTACATAGTATGTGATGATTGCTGACTCTTAATTTCATCTGAAGCTAAATTACTGTTCGCCTCTGATGGCCATCTGTGTCACCTCATCTGTTTTACAGAGGGAATGAACAAGCTAAGGCTGTATTTAAGAACCCAATAAGAGACTCATAATCACTATGTGGTGGTAACACAATCATGGGTCCGTAAAAGGACTCCCTCAATGCAGCAAACAAGCTAATTAGCCACTGCACATGTTAAGTGACCCACAAACCTACAAGAGGTATGTGTTGTAAATACTGGACAATGTCCATTTTGTGTGTGAAATGACAATATTCCCTTTCTTCATTATATTATGCTCATTTACTACCACACCGCAGTGGTATGATACCACACTCTTGTGTAATATTGCTTAATTACGAGCCTTGTCAGTAAGAAGAGAGGAAAAAAATAACTGGAAAAAAAAAACAAAAAACGACCTGAAAGGGTCAATTAACCATGATGCCAGTTTAAAGTCAAATCGCCTAGCCATAATTTATCATATAAACTCAAAAAATTATGATTTTTTTTCCTTTTATTGTACTTTCACATGATGGCATTTGGATCAATGTAGGCTTCAGAGCAAAACCCACATTTTTATGTCAAGTACGCCACAAGCTATCAACTACTGCATGTTTGTTAGAAAAATATGGGACATTATAGAGACTACAATTTAATACCACCAAATGACATGAAGAAATATTAAACATCCACTGAAACAACCAGAGAGAGAATGTGATTAGAATAAATAGGTAAGGACAGATTTAAGTGTTTTATACAAATGTGAATCATTGGACCACCAAGTGAGTTGCTGTACTCATGGTTTTTCTATTCTATATTTCACTTCTGGAAGGATGTTGGTTGAAACCTTTTTGCTCTTTGATTCACGCCGGCTTTCCCCTGCAGCATCCTGTCTCTATTCTCTCTCATCTTTATCAGTTGTTAACATGCCACAGAGGGCTGCCAAGTAAGCTGCCCACCTTTAATGCATGCACACACAGTGGATTCTGCCTACTCTGCACGGCCACCGGTCTAAATTACACAGCTGCTCAGTCCTGGAGCTGAGTCAGTTTACTGCCGTCTGGTTAATATACATACAGTATCTAAAGGTGAACATTAAGGAGCTTTCAAACAGGGAGTGGCAGCTGTACTATTGGCTCCAATGTAAACATGGGAGGGAGCCAACCTCGTTTATCCCACTGTCTGAGCTAATGATGGCTTAAAGTGTAGATTGCTGATTAAAAATTTGTAAACATTTGTTCATACTGTAATAAGGTGAATTGTCCTCTCCGGGTTGGGGACAAGCTCCTGCCCCAAGTGGAGGAGTTTAAGTATCTTGGGGTCTTATTCACGAGTGAGGTGAGAATGGAGCAAGAGATTGACAGACAGATTGAAGCAGCATGTGCAGTGATGCGGATGTTGTACTGGTCTCTAGTGGTGAAGAGGGAGCTGAGCTCTAATACAAAGCTGTCAATTTACGGGTCAATCTACATTCCTACCCTCACCTATGGTCATGAGCTTTGGGTAATGACCGAAAGAATGAGATCACAGATACAAGCGCTGAAATGAGCTTTCGCCGTAGGATCGCTGGACTCACTCTAAGAGATAGGGTGAGGAGCTCAGTCATCCGGGAGAGGCTTAGAGTAGAACCGCTGCTCCTCCACATTGAAAGGAGCATGTTGAGGTGGTCTGGGCATCTGATCAGAATACCTCCCGGACGCCTCCCACATGAGGTGTTTTGGGCACATCCCACTGGGAGGAGACCCCGGGGCAGACCCAGGACATGCTGGAGAGACTATGTCTCCCAGCTGGTCTGGGAACACCTTGGTATCCTCTCTGAAGAGCTGGAGCAGGTGGCTGGGGAGAGGGAAGTCTGGGCTTCTCTGCTTGAACTGTTGCCTCCATGACCCGGACCTCCAGAAAAGCGGTAGAAGATGAACGGATGGATGAATGGATGTTCATAATATATATTTTATGTATATATTTTATTTAAATGGTAGTACAGATTATTTTTGGTTGGCAACCTTGTACGCATCATATCACATAACACAAGGGGGGACGTCTGTGTCAGCTCTCTGTACAGCAGTGGTTGTAGTGAGAGCGATGGCTAGTAATCGGTAGTAGTAATAATGACTGTTTGTGCAGGTCGTACAAACCTTTAGGTCATCAGGACATTTATTTAGCCTTATTTTTTTTTACCTCAATTTCAACACAGAGAGCTCACAGTGTCAGCTGATTAGAGCCACTCCTGCTCACCTCCAGCTTTTCTTCATTTTATGCTATTTATTTTAACATTATGTAAAATGTGCAAATCAGGAAAATATGGGACATTACAGAGACCAAAACTAGAATGTTTACCGGACATAAAGGGACAGGGTATTAGTGGAGAACCAGGAATATAGCAGATAACGGTTAATGATGCTAATGACCTGGATTCTGGATTGGTCTTACCCATGGAGAGACAAAACACTGAGATCAGGTAAAGCAGGGACAGTGAATATTGACACATCTTCTGAACTACTGCACACTTATCTATAAAAATATTTTCTTTTTTAACAGACAGTGAAAAAGGTGTTATAATTATTTTAGAAGACAGTATGAGCCCTTTTGGATTATTACTGCATACTATCACTGACAGTGGCTGGGTGCTCTGTAGATTATCTTAGGCTGCTGTTTTTGAGGGGCTGACACGCTGCTGCAAAAACAGCTTTAAAAGTTGTTCTAACAACCATTTTTTTTGTAATATCTGTTTACTGAATAATTTCTCAACAAATTAACTAAATGGTGTGGTTAATCCAGAAATTGCTTTTTTTTTCCTTTTCCAGTGTGAACACACTGAGGTTCACTGTCTCAGTATCCGTGACGACAAAAAGCAGAAAGCATGCAGACCAATCAACTTTAAAGGCGCACTTCGGTGGATATAAATCCCCTATAAAAAAATCTACATTGTCTAAAATGGTATTTTATGCCCTTTTTTCTACAAAAACCCTTTTCACTGTCTTACAGTTTCATGTCAAAATCTTTTCACACACACCCCCCTTAGGCCCAAACACATACCACAAGGCTAACAGTTGCTAGCACTACATTATCTGAATAAATCCTGTGATAAAAAGACTTACCACTTGAAGGACATGCCCAGTTGTATGCACGGTGGCCCAGGATAATGACTGAAACCGCACTGGTCCTTAAAAACAGTTTAATGGTAAAACCCATCTTAATTTGGGTCACATTTTCAAAGCAGTTTGTTAAAAAATGCTAACTAGCCTGGAGAATAACGTCAGTTAGGCCAGAGAGTCCTGATTGGGTCAACACTACCATGTGACAGCACCACAAACAGCTACAACACCAAAAACGCTCCGTCTCAACTCACCTTTTTGCAGGGGGTGAGGCTTAAGTGAAACTTCACAGCAAAAAAATCAGAGATATGAGACAGTTGAGTGATTTCGTTATTGACATGTCTTGTAAGTCATAAAAAACATGTTACAGACAAGAAAAGAAAAACTTGATTTTTGGCAGAATGTCACAGTATATTTCACATTTGAGTGAACAGTGTTGTTGCCACCCTCAATAATAATTGTAATTGTATAAGTTGTGTATTGGAAGGGACAATCTCTATTGTGCAAAGTTGTGATGTTTAATAGTCTTTATGAGCAGCACCGGTTAGATTATTAAGTCTGACAGCTATAGGTAGAAAGAACGTGCGGAACCTCTCCCTCAAGCACTTAGGATGGCACAGCCTACCGCTAAATGAGCTCCTCAGTGTGTTCAGCGTGTCCTGCATGGGGTGGGACTCGGACTCCAGCAGAGATGACAGCTTAAGCTGGGTTCACACTACAGAGTTTGGACCGACTTTTACAGATGTTCTGAAAAATCAGAGAAATTAGTCCAAACTTTGGTGAAATTACGTTCATGAGCAGGTTTTTTTTTTTAATCCAGCGCACAACAACTTTTACAAACTTTTACGAACTTTTGCTAGCATTTCCAGTGTTGCATTCAGCCTTGGCAAACTTTTGGCTAGCATATGTGTAGTTGTTGCCAACTTAGGTTAACTTAAGCAAAATGAATATTCAGCACAGGTCAGCTGACATCAGCGTCAGGCAACGCTCATATAAAGATCAGCGTTTGTGGAGGCTTCCTGCCATTCTGGACCTGCTTCTTTGGGTGGATTCACACTACAACGTTTGAACCGACTTTTACTGACGTTTTGGCAAACGTCTGGCTCTGCTGGCAAAAGTTGATAAAAGTTAATGATGGCTGGTGTTTGTTGGCAAATGCTGGCAAAAATTGTATTGTAAAATTGTATTGTAAATTTGAATTGTAAAATGTAAAAATTGTACACACACACACACACACATATATATACAGTATATATATATATATATATATATATATATATATATATATATATATATATATATATATATATATATATATATATACAGTATATATATATCCCAAAAAATATAAAATCTCCCAAAAATGTGACAGCCCAAAAGGAAAAAAAAATCTCCTCATTGAGAAATTTACTGTTCTTAATTTTCTGCTTCATGCGTAATCATTCTCCAGGATTTATTGGTTCAGCTTCCATTGTGGGGAATCAAACAGCACTGATATGGTGTCAAAAAGTAAATGATAAAAGATATACTAAATGGTTTTTCTATTCCATCCACATTCACATTTTAATTGCGGACTTAGTGTTGGAGTCTATAGGTATTATTGTATTTTTTTTTAGAGGAATGAATGAATGAATGAATGAACAGGGGAAAAGAGTATGCAGAAGTAACTACATAGGAATATAAAACAAAAATAAATGAAATAATATATGAGCGTCGCCTGACGCTGATGTCAGCTGACCTGCGCTGAGTATTTCTCTTGATTTTTCAAAACATCTGTAGAAGTCAGTCCCAACGCTACAGTGTGAACCCACCTTTAACTTAGGCTGACTTAGGTGAACTCTGCATAACAGCCCAGCACTCAAGAACTTCTATAAACTGAGCACAGCTTTCACTGTGTATTTCCAAATGTTGGAAAATTTTCAGCATGCTGAAAATTTCCTAAGAACACAACTTTCGCCAGCATTTGCCAACAAACACCAACTATCATTAACTTTTACCAGCAGAGCCAGACGTTTGCCAAAACATCAATAAAAATCAGTCCAAATGTTGCAGTGTGAATCCACCTTTAGCCACCATCCTCCTCTCTCCTCCACTGGGTCGAGGTGTCGCCCCATAACAGAGCTAGCTTTTTTGACCAGCCTGTTCAGTCTCTTCCTGTCGGCTGCCATGATGCCGCTTCCCCAGCAGACCACTCTAAGCGTGATGGCTGATGCCACCACTGAATCACAGAAGGTTTTCAGGAGTGCCCCTTGCACTCCAAAGGACCTGAGTCTCCTCTGGAGGAACGGCCTGTGCTGCCCCTTCTTGTAGAGCACGGTGGTATTGTGTGACCAGTCCAGTTTATTGTTCAGGTGAACACTCAGGTACTTGTAAGATGTCACCATCTCAATGTGTGTTCCCTGGATGTTTGCCGGTGCTGTGGGGGGTTGCCCACGCCGGCGGCAGTCCACCACCAGTTCCTTGGTTTTCCTTGCATTGATCTGGAGACAGTTCCACAGGCAACAGTCCACAAAGTTCTGGATGAATCTTCTGTACTCCATGTTAATCCCATAAAGTCAAACAGTAGCAATATTCTCAAAGTGATATACAGTATACTGTATATCACAATATGTTTTTTTAAAATTACATCAGGATTAAACCCCACTTCACCATCCTCCCTGTCAGAGCAACAAGCCCACTGAAAAGCAGTATTCACATGCTCAGGCATCCTTGTCTGTATCCTTCATCACACCGCTCAGCTCACTGCAGCTCATCACATTCACAACAAGCTTCAACACCTCTTTCCTGCACCAACGGCTTCATCAGGATTAACACACACACACACACACACACACACCTGAGGGTGTCTTAGCAGCACCATCACCTTCATGAGGTGAGAAAAGTTACAGTTAAAGCTCTGAAGGAGAAAGAAATACTTAAAAGAGATGAAAAAAATCTGCATTTTATGTTTTAAAATCCCGTGATAAATGGAGCCAAGCATTCTCACACCTGTCTTTATGTTATCAGTGACATTTTGTTATAATATAAATTTTAAAAGTCAAATTACTGTGCTGGCAACTCAGTGGAGCAGTAAGACCTGTTGCCTTTACTGCAAGAAGGTGGCGGGTTCGATCCTACCCCTGAGCAATGGTGATCTTTGTGTGGAATTTGCATGTTCTCTAGCTGTCTGCGTGGATTAACACTTTGGTACTCCAGTCCCTCCCAGCCCCCACAGTCCAAAAACATGCATGTTTAGTTTAGTTTATTGGTTTATTTGTCAGGGACCATGTACAGAAAAAACATTAAACACAGGGTAAAGATGTTCTGTACCAGATTATAGAGTTCTCACTAATTTCCACCTGTAGTCCTAATCTGTATGTTAAGTTAAATGGCATTAACTGTGGATAAATTGTCCTTTGGTATGAATGCGAGAGTGAGTGGTTGTGCGTCTCTCTGTGTTGGCCTTACGGTGGACTGTCCAGGGTGCAGCCCACCTCTCGCCCAAAAGATGCTTGGATAGGCTCCAGCTCCCCTCTGACCCAAAAAGGATTAAGCGGTTAAGAAGATGAATGAATGAAAAAAAAAAATTACTTGTGCTGTTAGTAGTGTTGCTGAACAGCTGACCTTATATACTGTAACTCCATTTATTTTGTGTTCAATTATGTGTTATTCTTTACTTTTATATCTTCAGAATGTACAGTACATGTGGAATAAGATCTGATAAAGCCATGAGGCATCATTAAAGGAACACAAAGATTAAACAGCTACAGACACTAACCCTTCAAATTATGATGACTCTTTCTAGGCTTCACACACACCTTAGTGTTCAGAAGTGTGGTTTCCATGTGTCATAAAACTGCACACAACCCTACAATACAGAACCCATGGTAGACTGAAGCCTGTTTCCACACCAGCGAATCA
Source organism: Pholidichthys leucotaenia (assembly GCA_020510985.1). Lineage (NCBI taxonomy): Eukaryota > Metazoa > Chordata > Actinopteri > Cichliformes > Pholidichthyidae > Pholidichthys > Pholidichthys leucotaenia. Next base: position 36,081,023 of record CM035837.1, on the reverse strand, counting down.
CTGTTCCCATATCTGATTTTTGCAGCATTTCAGACAAGTCTGTCTTTGTGCTAATCGATGACTGTTTCCACAGACGGAAAAACAAATAACCAATCGCAGCTTTTGTTGGTGGGAGGTGATCATATTTACAGCATGCATTTTTTTTTTTTTGTATTTTGTATACTTTATTAATCCCCAGAGGGAAATTCAGGGCATCCACCTGGACGGATGAGGCAGCCATGGTGCGGTGCCACTCCCTTCACCATTCACACACACATTCACATCTAGGGCCATTTTAGAGTCTCCAATTAACCTAACCTGCATGTTTTTGGCCTATGGAAGAAAACTGGAGTACCCGGGCTAAACCCACGCAGACATGGGGAGCACATGCAAATTCCGCAAAGAAGGGTCACTGATGGTCAGGGAGTGGGATCGAACGCACGATGGTCAGGGGTGGAATTGATCCCGTGACCTTCTTACTGTGCTTCCACAGTGCTAACCACTGTGCCACCGAGCTGCATGTCACAGACCCAGAGAGATTTCCGTGTACAGATGGCATCACTGCAGCTGCACACATTGTTGCATAGTCAACTGATTACTTTGACAAATATGACAAATAAAAAAAAAAACAGGCAAAGACTAACCAGCAGTATATGTACGTGCTGAGAACTAGAACTGTGTATAATTGTAACAGGGAACAAGTAAAAATGTAATGCACCCTCAAGTACCACCCAAAGAAGGCCCCAGCAGGGGTTCTGATCTGATGCCCCTCCCACCTTGGCTGGTGGGAGGGGAAACCTTAGCCAATCTGTCAAGGTTCTGCCCTCAGCAGGCAGATGAGGGTTTAAAGGGAGGACCCATATGCAAGCAGGCAAGGTATGATGCAAAAATGATATTTATTAAAGAAAACTCAGGAACAAAGCAAAAGGCAGCGCATGGGCTGAAAACAATGAAAACTTGGCAGGCAAAACTCAAGGCAAGGCAAGGCAATGGTGAACTCACCTAGATCAGGACGCATAGACAAACCACGGCAGGACAGACAATGACTTCTTGACGAACAAAGAACAGACACTCACATATATAGGAGGCGGGATAATTACAAGGACATGAGACAGCTGGGAGACAATCAGGGCTGAACAGTTACACCTGAGGGAAAGTGGCTTCCGTTACGGAACATGAGGGACTGGAGACAATAGGTAGACAAATGTACACACAAGACCACAAGGATGACAGTGGCTATGTTTACATGGACACAAGTAACCGGATTAAAAGCCTGATTGGAATAAAAATGCTTCATGTAAACACGGTAATCTGAATATTCTAACCCAATCACGCTCATTTGGATCAAAATTTCATTCCGATTGAGAGGGGTGGGTTATGCCGATTGTTAATCGGAATGGTGTGCATGAAAACACTTATTCCGAATGTAGGGCAGAAAATATGTTTACTGCGCATGTCTGTACACCAGCCGCACGTCGATGTGACGTATTTCCGCCGTAGCAGCAGCTAGCGGAAAACATAGCGGGAGTAAAACAAAACTGGTCTGTATCGTCCTGCTGTCTCCCTCTGTTTGTCATATGCAGAAGTATGTCCGGTTCCGGTTCCGCCGGACCGGTGGCGCCACACGAGTAGGCTGCCCGTTGCAACAGCCTTTTTTTTAGCTTCCTTCTTCTTTCTACACCTTTCACTCTGTATATATATCACGGACGCACGGATCGCCCCGGGGGTCTCCCGGGTCGGCGGACGGAGCCACGGTTTGCAGTGGGAGACGTTACAGCGGGGAGAAGCTAGTGCTAGCTAGTACTTGGCCGCCGCCCGGTGCTGATGGGAAACTCGACATACCGGGAGCTGTAGCGAAAACGACGCGGGTGCCGGGCTGGAGTTTAGGCGGCGTGCAAGAAATATAAGACAGAATAATAAAGAGCGATGGCAAGAACCAAGCAGACCGCCCGTAAAATCTACTGGAGGAAGAAGCCCCCCAGGAGACAGCTAGCCACCAGGGCTGCTCGGAGAGGCACTCCGGCCACCGGCAGAGTGAAGAGGCCTCGCCGTCACAGGCCCGTGGCTCTGAGAGAGATCCGTCGCTGCCAGAAATCCACGGAGCTGCTCATCCGTAAGCTGCCCGTCCAGCGCCTGGTGAGGGAGATCGCTCAGGACTTCACGACCGTCCTGCGTTTCCTGAGCTTCGCCGTCATGGCTCTGCAGGAGACCAGCGAGGCCCACCTGGTGGTCTCTTCTTCGCTAAGGGGGTCACCATCATGCCCAAAGACTTCCAGCTGGCCCGCCGCATCCGCGGAGAGAGAGCTTAGACTTTCTGCTGCACATTCACCAACCAACCATAATGCTCTGCACTGTGTGTCTATATATATACATTTATAGTAATATGGACATATGTTTACTAGATGTTGTTTTTTCTTGCCTTTTGATTGTTGCTCTGAGTGTTGCTATCCCTGTGCTGTTGCAATCCTGGAATTTCCCCATTGTGGGACTAATAAAGGCTTATCTTATCTTATTACAGAGACCAGCAGAAGCAAAAGTACAGTCTGAATAACACAATACAGGTCAATTTCGACATGAAGTGGGGCTTGCTAACAATTCAATTCAATTCAACTTTATTTATATAGCGCCATTTCACAACAACAGTCATCTCATAGCACTATCAACTGTAGGGAGGACCCCCACAGTTGCAGAAAGACCCCAGCAATCAGGCGATCCCCTGTGAGCAAGCACTTGGCGACGGTGGAGAGGAAAAACTCCCTTTTAACAGGAAGAAACCTCCAGCAGAACCAGGCTCAGGGAGGGGCAGTCATCTGCTGCGACTGGCTGGGGGGTGAGGGGACAGAGAAGAAGAAAAGAACAGACATGTAGAGAGCAAACAGCACGATGGGGACTCAATCTATGGGAGAGAACAAACAAATGTTAATGACCAGCAAAAAAAAAATATTTCATAGAGAGTGAGGAAAGGAGTGAGGCCCAGTGCATTACTGGAGGTCCCCCGGCTGACTAAACCTATTAGCAGCATAACTAAGGGAGGGTTCAGAAACACATGATCCCTCCCTAATTGTAGGCTATATCAAAAAGGTAGGTTTTAGCCCTATTCTTAAAAACAGAGATCGAGTCTGACTCCCGAATCCAGATTGGCAGCTGATTCCACAGGAGAGGAGCTTGATAACTGAAGGCTCTGCCTCCCATTGTACTTTTGGAGATTCTAGGTATTACAAGTAAACCTGCATTTTGGGAGCGTAGTGCTCTGTTAGGATGATACGGTAGTATCAGATCTTTTAAATAAAAAGGAGCCTGATTGTTTAGAGCTTTGTAAGTAAGAAGAAGGATTTTAAACTTAATTCTAAACTCTATGGGAAGCCAATGAAGGGAGGCCAGAACCGGAGAGATATGATCTCTCATTCTAGTACCTGTTAAAACTCTTGCTGCAGCATTTTGGATCAGCTGAAGACTTTTTAAAGATGTTTTAGGACAGCCTGATAATAACACCGGAAGTTGCTTCTTCTTCTACTATTTTCGGAATGTCGAAATGTCGACATGCGCATGTCAAAATGATTTATTCCGTTCAAACGTGTGACACATGGAAACGCACGTCCTAATCAGATCAGCTTTTTCAGGATCCATGTAAACAGTAAATGGGCGGTGCGGTGGCACAGTGGTTAGCACTGCGGCAGCACAGCAACTCACCCTTGGCCATGGGATCCCTGGTTCGATCCCAGCCCCTGACCAACAGTGATCTGTGTGGAGTTTGCATGTTCTCCCCGTGTCTGCATGGGTTTACTCCGGGATTTCTCTGGATTCCTCCCACAGGCCAAAAACATGCAGGTTAGGTTAACTGGAGACTCTAAATTGGCCCTAGGTGTAAATGTGTGTGTGAATGGTAAAGGGATAGCACCGTACCGTGGCTGCTTCATCCATCCAGGTGGATGCCCTCAATTTCCCCTCTGGGGATCAACAAAGTATACAAAATCAAAAATCAAAAAAAAAAAAAATTGTAATCTGAATTGTAATCAGACTGAAGAAATTTTGCCCATGTAACCGTGGCCAATAAGGGCCAACAGGGGATGACACAACAGACCAGGGGAAACACAGAAGACAATAACTATAATAATAATAATAATAATACTCAAAGGGAAAAACTAAGAAACCCAAATGAACATAAAACTCAGATCATAACACAATCGCCTACCAGATATCCAGGCTTCTCACTCCACGGTCAAAGGCTTAGCCCAGCCTCCACTTCAGCCACCTGAATCAGCAACTACTTTCTCTCAGTAAAACTTTATGAAAGAATTAAGAAATGCAGTATGTCAACTAGTCAAGAAAAACTTAATTTTGTCTGACGCTGTGCACTGTACTGTGCACTCCAAACATTAAAGTGATGGAATTTTCCTTTTTGTCAGACTCAGGTAAGCAGCAAATGAACACATACTCTGAAATGATGCAAATGTAATCAGACTGTTAATCAATAGGAAATTTTGTTTTTGCGTTTAAAGGACACTTGAACCCAAATGCAAAATGTTACTGCAACAAGAGTTAATTTTTTTCTGTCTAAACCCCTGACAATATTTCTTGTATCCTAACCGCATGCAGAGACGCCGCATGCTGGCAGGCAAGGAAGGGCAACAGCTTGGGGTCCCAAGTCAGAAGGCCCCCCCCCCCCCCCCCCCCAAGGGCTGAAAACATCACTATGGCAATGGCAATGTGGAGAGTTTGCAATGACAGTGGTAGGCTGGTGTAAAACTCCGTAAAGGGGCCCCACTCCCACCTCTCATTCCCACAAGGGCTGGTGCACATCTTAGTATGTAAACAAATGAAAGCGGCTGTATCTAAATGAAGCAAAGTTATCCATCTGGCAGTGACAAAAGAAAGAAGAAAAAAGAGGAACTGGAGAAAAGAAAGAAAGATAGTGGCAAGTAGTGCAAATAATACAGTATTTAATTTAGCGCAAAGTAGGTTAGTGTGTCCTGCCTCTGCTGGTCCTGATGTGACTGTGTTGAGCACCTGGGTGTTGTGATAGGGACACCGCTGCTTGATAATTTTATTGCTCTTCAGAATTCTAGTTTTGAATTTAATGTTTATGTTCTTATTCTGAAAATAATAATGCATCAGATTTATATAGCACTTTCATAGACACTCAAAGATGCTTCACAATGGATTCTTCATTCATTCACTCCACAGACAACGGTAGTAGTAAACTACTACTGTAGCCACAGCTGCCCTGGGGCAGACTGATGGAAACATGGCTGCCAATTCACACCAACGGCCTCTCCGACCACTACCAAAGACTTATACACATTCATACCCAGTGTCATGGACACTGGAGGCAAGGTGGATAAAGTGTCTTGCCCCGGAACACAATGGCAGAATGTCTGGGGAGAGCGGGATTCGAACCACCAACCCTCTGGTTATTAGATGACCCGCCCACATTTCCCTCCTCCGTTCCATTTTTGCTGAACACCAAGCTGGATGGCAGGAAGTTCCATTTTTATATGATCTTTGGTATGATCTGGCTGGGACCTGAACCCCGACCTCCCGGTTGTGGGGTGAATGGTCTACCTCTAGGCCACCACTCCGGTAGATACTAATGTGCACTTTTGAAAAAAAATCTCACATTTCACATTTTTCATTAGTGTCAGATTATTTATTATATAAGGGTGATAAACGCTGACTGGAGGGGCCACATGTGAATTTTTTCCTAGAGCCCCAAGAGATTCTATGAGTATAATCAGATACTTGCTTCTGACATGTAACAATATTGTGACCTTATGTAGCCTTTAGGTTAGAACTCTGACAGTCAAGAGTTATCTAAACCACGACTCCACTCATCATGAGGCAGGAGCCAGGTACGGGAGGCAGGCTGAGAAAAACCACAAAAGATCATTTTATGACTCTGCATGACTGTTTGATTGTATCCCTCTAATCTAGCACAAGCATGTGTTTAGTTTCAGTTTGGCATAAACCAATGCAAAAACTATTCAATAATTAATTAGTGATCACTCTTTACTCCCGAATGCATTTATTTCTTCATAGTAGGTTTGTTGTAATTAGGGTTAATTTGATGCACAATAGCTTAGCAACTTTTTATATGTGTGAAAACACAGATATAGAAAAATACATCATGCAAAGGATAGGGCCTCTGATGTTCTTCCTAAAATAGTTCCTGGGTTGGTTCAGCTCTGATGCTAATTTCTCACTGAAGATTTTATCTTGGACAGCAGGTAGCGGCATCTTATTTTCAGCTGGCATGACCATCTTTGATAACAATTAAAGTAGCCTACATTAAAAGCAGCAGCTAAAATCAGCACAAGATGATAAATGCTACTTTTAAGGGTATGATACAACACTACTAACAGCTTTACAGTATGATATGTTAGTCCTTTTTTAAATCTGATACATATTTAATCAAAAATTTTATATCTTCTGCTGCTCATCTAATTTTCTAGTTTAAGCCGGAGGGTGTCAATATTTATGAATCCACTAATAAAAACTGCAACGTCCAAACAAAGGTGATTACTGATGTGAATTTAATTTTTTGACTCATAACTTTAGCTGCTCAGAAAAGATGAAAGCTGAAGTTAATAAGATTAGATAAGCACATTTGATAAAATGCCTCTGAATAGCTTCCCTGATCACACAGGCAGCTCAGCATCGCAGAAATACTGCCAAGCACCCAGACACGCGCTTCAGTTCGGCTCCTTTTTATAACGGTGTTGTTTCTGAACTGTGCTCCTGCTGCTTGAACCATCCTGTCTATCACAAACACACAAACTCCCACAATTCCACCCACAAAACACCTGGCATCCAACACACACACACACACACACACACACAGAGAAGCATTATGTAAGTGTGTGTCAGGAGGACACTCTCAGATGGTCTCGCTACAATCATCAGGCCTGCTGACGCCTCCATGTCATCTGTGAAGATATTTCCAAAAAGCAGGTGCAAAGTGGGCTCCCTGCAATACGGTGTTCCCGTGTTAGATGGTCCAAAGCAGAGGCAGCCCCACCGTCAAAATACTGTCTCTGTGTGGACACCTGCAAGTCCATTTTTGATTCATCTGCAAGTTAACAGATCAGAAGATTCAGGGTGCTTTCACACCTGACCCTTTCGGTCTGGACTTTTGGACTTTTCAGTTTGATTCGGACCAAAATTTTGGGTGTGAAACCTCCCCTGAATCACAGTGTGGACCAAAGAGACAAAATTTGGTCCAGCAAAAAGAGGTGGCCTTGGTCTGGATCAAACTGAAGCTTAGTATGGTTTCTTGGTACGGTTTGTTTAGAATGAAAAAGCAATTTTCTGAAAAACTCACCATAATCGGACATTCAGACCAAATACAGGAAGTTAAGGCAGCAGAGGGGAAATGAGCCATGGTAGCACTCAGGACAGAGGACATATAGCCATTAGTGGCATAAATAGTCACTTGGAAAAAATCATAAAAATGCAGAAATGTTTCAGAAAGGACAAAACTGAGTTTAAAAAACGTCGCAAATTTTGAGGAAAAACATCACCAACCTCCATGTAAAAAGTCACAAACTTATCAGGGGAATTTGAAAAAAATTACAAATGTCCTTATGATTGGTAGACTAATGGAAAAAATAATGGACAGAATAATCTGTAACAAAAATAATCGTTAGTTACAACACTGGTTCAAACGTACATCTGAACTCACTTCAATCAGTGATTTGAAGAATCTGACTAGTTTCACCTTTCCATCATCTGCTAAGAGAGCTTAAAGCATCAGCACTGTTACTATGGTAACTCACACTTGAACATACAGTACTTTGCACAGCAGCAATCAGTTTTGGCCTATGTGCAACACATGTTTCCATGTGTTGCACATTCAGCTGGAGCATGTGAGATGGCGTGAAGCAAAGATTAATTTATTCACATGAAAAATTTTCCTTTTTAGTCAACAGATTATAGCAGGTTAATGACTCAATGAGCTCACCCAAAGACACGCCATCCTTTCTCATAAAACTGCAGTTGATGTTGAGACTTCAAGCTATTTTCGTTTTCCAATGCATGTGCATAAACCTCAGGAATATTTCTTTTTTTTTTTTTTAGATGGAAGAAGCAATATATCCTGGTCCCCTGCAGACCTACTTAAAATTATCCAAGGATCCGTTATCAGCAAATACATTTTCCATGCTCATTATGAGCCTTTGGGGCGGATGAGTCACAAGTTAGCAGGGTAGGTCTGTACACAGAAAAAGAACTAAGACAGAATTTGCCTTTTATAAAGAAATTCGTAGATTGTTTTTCATTTCCCGACAAATGCATGAAGCACATGTTAGACACAAACTCTGGGTAGATGTAGATGTTTTATCAGCCCAAAATTTACATGACACTCAAAATAATCACACATAATTCAATAATTATAAGCCCTAATTCAAGGCTCATTTCATGCCCTGAAATAATTACACATTTCAGGGCTTCAATAATGCACTTCATGTCATGAATTGCCCTTCGGGGCAGAAAGGTGAGACCCACACGCTGGACTGTGAGTTTTGGAAGATTTATTGAAGAAACAACAAACATAAAGTCCAGACAGTGCTCTAACGGAAAATACAAACAAACGGGTAAACTTACTAATACAGTGCACCAGAGCAGGGACGGGGCTCTGGTGGAGACGAAGAGAAACTTTCTCAAGATACCGGCAATCAGAAATGAAAATAACTGCACTTAATCCTTTAACTGTCCCAGGCGCCGTATGGAGACAGAAACGGTTAAGGGGTAAACCTAACCCCTAGTGGTCAAGAGTGGTAAATATTTTTTGTCAATAAAATAGTTCAGATTTCCAAGGCTATAACTTGAAAGTTGCAAGAGATAATGGATTACTGTCAATTAGAAAGATGTAGAATATGATTCAAAGTTTCAGATAGGAATAAATTTATGCATCTAATTTGCATAATGTCACGGCAGCTATATAAATTACATAACTCAGTCAAAAGTGGACTTTGGACACATTTACACAAAAAATGGTTCTTTTTTTTACGCCATTTTGTCTACAGGGGTATGTTTTTATCTAATCTTCAAAGTATATGAACCAGAAAATCAATAAAATGTGAAAAAAACATATTTCTCTCACCTGTTGCCAGGGGGCACGCTCGTCCACGTGACCAGTCCGTTTTCGTCCATCGTGATTGATGTTTTGCATTTGATCGGTCATTTACACCATGTACCACATCTACAAACTCTTATGATTATCCCAAGTCAATTTCATTTGTATTACGCAGCTATTTTTCCTGTTTGATGCATTTTTCCTGTGAGAATGCATAACAATCATGGGCGCCGCCATCTTGGTGCTGGTAGCTCAGTTTTTCGCCCATCGAGGTCGATGTTTCGCATTTGATCGGTCATTTACACTGTGTACCACATCTACAAACTTATGATTATCCCACGTGAATTTTGTTTGTATTACGCGGCTATTTTTCCAATTTCAGTCAGAATCGCTGCCACCATGACCAATCATGGCGGCATCCACATTGGTGTGTGAGCTCAAAGCGGAAAAATGAAGAAGAATGAGGATTTCTTCTTCTTTGCTGTATTCCATGTCAGCCATGATTCCTTCGGCACGTGTCTGCCACCTTCTGAACTGACAGATCAATACAGATCAGTACAAATTCTCAGTATAGCCGGGGGACGTCAATAAGTTGACAGGTGCAGTTGCTGCGCTGTGCCACTGGGGGCGCGCGACCCGTCCATTTAATGTGGACAGTTAAAGGGTTAAATAGGGTCAAAAACAATATACACAAGTAGCGACAGGTGTGGGTCACATGAGCGGGCAGAAGGAACCAATGATACATAATAGAACCAGCTGGGGGCAATAAGAGGAGAGTGGCTGAAGCTGACAGCTGACAGGGGCGACGCACACACAAAGCGCAAAACCCGGAAACACCCTTGACAGCTGTAAACCCAACAGTAAAGAAGTGAAGAATAAAATATCAACAAATGCAGACTGAAATATAAATGTAAATTAATACAAAATAAGAGTGTAACAAAACTAAAACAAACAGGAAAATAGCAAACAGTACAAGAATTACAGAAACCCAAAAAGCACAAAATACAACAAATATGTAAATATAAGGAAAAAGCCATGAGACCGAGCCTGGCGGAACCTCCACAGCTCGGCTCATGACACTCCACACTTTAACCCCTTCTTGATTTTATCATGTTTAATCCCAGATTCATGTTGTCCATGTTTTACTGTTGCTAAATCAAATTTTGTTGCTAAAAAAACATTTAAATTAACATGCAGTCACTCTTCAGAAGTTTTCCGCTACAGTGGTCTAACCTCCTTTCTTTCAGTAGGGATATAAAATAATGATAAAGGCCAACGGCTCCATTAAAGCCAAAAACACTGAGGTTCTGCAGAGCAGAGAGCATTCATATCTTCAGTATAGGACAGAGCTTCTCACAGCAGCACTGCATTCATTAATATTTGATATGGCCTTACATAAGAGACAAAGTAAGAGCTGCTCGATCTGGTTCACAGGCAGGAATTCCGTCTGCAGAGGGGTTTCCACATTTCATCGAGTTTTAAACCTCCGTCCACTCTGGATGTACCAAGTGTGAATGATGCTTGCCCCTGCAGGAGCACAAGTCTCTACAGGTGGACGACAGTGTGACTTAACCATGGCTACATAAACCTGCCAGCCTTTAGGGACATGACTTTGACTTTTCTTGATTTAGCGCAGGGGTCTGCAACCTTTGCCAACCAAAGAATCATTTTGCCGGTCTCTGACTAAAATAGAAGTGGCTGAGGCCCGCAATGGCAATTTGACCTTTAAAATAAAGATTATGCTGCTTATAAAGTATTTGATACATAAATAGCTCTGAATATTACGTGACATTAATGAATTCATACTACAACAGTGGAAAAAACTGTCAAGCTTTATATATCCACCTTATTCCTAGGCCCCATGATGCCTTGCGTGAATTATGGTAGCAACTTCCAGTACTAGTTTAGAACATATGGTTGTCACTGAAACGGGACATTTTTCCTTGTTAAAAAAATAACGACTTCGGCATCAAAAACGTGGGAACACGGCCTTTTTCACCTCAAAAACAGTAATATAATCATATCACTTCCCACGACTATCGAGGGATGGGAAGATGACCGTAAAAAGTGGCCTGGCAGACAGTAGCTCTGTTTGTTAGCACCGCTGCTAAGACGCTAACAGTGTAAACAAATAAAAGCTCTGAGATATACGTCTCCACCGCAATAAAGTCGGCTGCATTTTGTTAAAATATGTTGGACATAATCAAATTTACCTTAGAGCAGCCGTACACCACAACAACACAGACAGCTGCACCCGTTGCTGTCATGCCATAAATGCTTGTTATTTAACTTAACACGTACAGACATTTTCTGACAATTGTTCAGAATTTTATTGACCTATATTTTGTGATAATTTAAAAATTAATGCATGCTGAAGTCCATATTGTTCCAAAGCAGTGCAACAAATGCAAAAAAAACCCCAAAACACTGTTTGCTCTCTTTCTGAAATCGTTAAGCCTTAGGAAGCAAACTGTTACTATTTTTTATTTATTATTTTACTTCATGCAGCCTTCATTCTAGTGACATATATAACACATAAGCATCAGATCTGTGGCATTCATATAAGTGAAAACATTCCTGGTGGCATTGTCTGTCCTACGTCTGTACCACCAATCACACTAACAGTCCTTTTTCATTCGGTGCATCATCAATGCATTGCCGGTGAGAAGCCTCCATTTATACAGTCTATGGCACAACCACGAACACCAGCAACAAGTACCACAACTATGCCAAAACGTTCAAAAAATACAACTTTAGTTTAGTTAGCTGCCACTTGAGTGCAAAACACGTATGTGTACTATCCACCTTATTCCTAGGCCCCATGATGCCTTGTGTGAATTATGGTAGGAACTTCCGGTACTAGTTTAGAACGTATGGTTGTCACTGAAGCAGGACATTTTTCCTTGTCAAAAAACAATGACTTCGGCATCAGAAATGTGGAAACGGCCTTTTGTGCCTCAAAAACAGTAATATAATTATACCATTTCCCACGATTATCTAGGGATAGGAAGATGACCTTAAAGAATGGCCTGGCAGACTGTAGCTCTGTTTGTTAGCGCTGCTGCTAATATGCTAACGCTGTAAACAAATAAAAGCTCTGATATCAATGTCTCCACCGCAATAAAGTCGGCTGCATTTTGTTAAAATATGTTGGACATAAGCGTGACCAATCACGTGCTAGCCCTGCAGGTAGAGGAGCGCGGCAACCAATCACGTGCAACCCCTGCAGGCCGCTAATTAGTATATTCATATATCTGCGCATACTTAAGTAGATGAAAGATTTATTAGCTCTTTCCAAGCAATTCTAAGGCAATGAAAGTTTTTGTGGGTAAAAAGCCACAATATACTATTTTAGGCAATACATATTTGTTTTTGAGGTGGTTTTAGAGCCACCGGAGTTTGTCTTTAAATGTCAGCAACAGAGGACAAAATACTATGATTTGTTTATTTAACCAGTTAATTTGCTCTGTCATGAAAAATAGTCCCTTCTAAATGCACCCAGTTAACTGTTGCTAAGTATCTCCATCAGCACCTTATAGAAAGGAATACATCTTTTGTCATTTCACACACACACGTAAACAAATATTCTCTAGTTAGTGTTTATAATACATACTGGTCACTTGTTGGGTAGGTTTGTAGTCCATGTGAGATTGTGCAGGTGTCTAGTTAGCATGCTAGCAATTTGGCTTTGGCATACTTCGCTCGCTTTTTTTTGGCATTTTCAGATGAAGTGAAGAGTCCATCACCACAAAGGTATTCTGGTTTGTTAATTGAGACAATAAATGCAACTCTAACTTGGCTATTTTTAAACAGATGTGAAATAGCATGCATATGTCTACAAGGGTATGACTGTAAACTAAATAAAGTTGTGGTTTTTTTTAAAATGTAGGACATCCAGGTCATGCAGATGATTTCTTTTCAAACAGCACCTCACCTCATAGTAACTCCTGGAATCCCTATTGTCCAAATTGCTTGGTCAGAAACAACTGTTGTATAATTTGTTCTAATCTAGTGAAAACAACTCACCCAAATTCCAAGTCAAAATATTGTCATTTAGAGCATTTATTTACAGCAAATGACAACTGACCAAAACAACAAGAAGGATATTGCTTGTAGATGTACTTTTTGATGTGATTTTAGGTTAAATAGTGCAAAGAAAACAAGTTCATGATTTCTTGAATACTACCAATACTTAAGTTTTAACTTAGGAAGAATTCAATTCTGTATTTGTGTAATAACTAATTATTATTCACAGCTTTCATGCATCTTACCATGCACAGATGATCTCCTAATCAGTACCTCCTTAAGTAGATTGACGTGTCCTTGTGTTGGAATCCAACAGATACTCGAATCGAATGGCTGCCATACATTTAGAGATGCTAATTTAGGAAAGATTTTGTAGTGGTCTCTTAATTTTTTCCAGAGCTGTATTCCACTGTAACTGTTAACACTGAGACAAAAGTTGTTGTTGTTTTTTTTTTGTTTTTTTTTTTTTTGGGGGGGGGGGGGTTGTTGTTTTTTGCTGTACAAGCCTTTAACACAAACAGTACCATGAACTGAAGACTGATCTTCCAGCCGCTGAGAGTTCAACAGTGAGGGAGGAAACGGCTGTACCTCGGGGTGACTCACACTGCACCGATTTGTAAATGGTGTCCCAGATGGCTTAGACTCCATCTGGGGTCTGAAGGTCTGAATCACTGAGATCACAGAAACACATTTGCTTGCAGTCTTATTGTCAAGAGTGGCAGGTTGGTCTGAGATATCAACACTTCAAACCCACTCCCACCACTGAATGTCACATATGCATATTAATGCTATGGTAATGCATCAATAACTGTCTAGGGCTCGCTCCTTATTTTGATGCCTCTATCAACAAGCAAACGTCATATTTACAGAAACCAATTTTACATTTTTCCAAAGATATTTTTGGTTGTTGTTCAGGTCTGGAGACCAGAATCTGTGGATTCTCTCTGACAAATAGTTGTGAAGAAGTACACCTAATATCCACACATACAGAAATTTAGAGCAAACATGTATTTTTGACATTTTAAAAACATGAAAAATAATTTCAATGATAGGTTTATTGAGTGCTGTAACTAATATGAATAACCTAAGACAAGCCTTCTCACCAATTTGTCTTTTTTTTCCCAGTCCATTCATTATGTCTTCTAGGAATTGGAGGAAAAAGTACTTCCAATTAAGTACCAAAACTGGAATATTTTAAAATGGGGTTGTGTGATTCATCTACAAAACAAACAGAACAAATTTTCACTGCCTTTTACATGATTACAGAGAAATCAGTAAGGAATAACTGACCACAGCATACTAATTAAAGGTTTTCTTTTAGCTACTGTTGAAATGGTCAGAACCTCCAACATGATGCCAGGACGACAGACACATTCAGTCAGCATTGTGTCTTTTTGTGGACATCAGGACCACAGCAGCAGCTCCAGACACATACGCACCACTCGTCTGTTCGCAGTTTACGTCCTCCACTAGGATGACTAGTTGATGAAATAATAATGAGCAGAATGAAAACTGGAATTACAATTAGCTTCTCTTAGATCATTTCAAGTGCTTGTAATAAAGCCTAACTGCTTCATCTTCGTGTAGGACAACATTTGGCTCTGCAAGACTTACAGGATGTACTATAACCTCTTTTTTTTACCAAGAGGGGAGATCTTTCAAAGGGGGAGACATCTGACAACTTAACATTGTGGATGTCCCTAATCTGATATAAACAAGAACTCATCACGAACCAAACATACTAACTGATCATTTTTATAAGAAACGAACCTTCCCAGGATGACAGATGAAAAACACGCAGCAACATTTGCATGACTGACCTCACTGCATGTATAAATTACTGTCCATTCTTCAAGGAACTACCTATAACAAAAAAAACAATGTAATAACCAATAAAATAACCATGTGGTATCACTAGAGATTAATTCAACATTTCAGCTGAAAAAACTCTTTTCCAACAACGTTACAGAAAAGGTATTCCAATTCGCAAAGTTCACAATCATCCCAGAAAGTTTGGTTTGTGATTTGTGTTGGTTGGACTATTTCAACTGCAGTGGTGACCCAGTGGCAGAGCATTCGCCCCACAGCTGGGACATTGTGAGTTCAAGCCCCAGCCAGGTCATACCAAAGATCATAAAAATTGTACTTTCCGCCTTCTAGCTTGGTGCCCAGCATAAATAGAATGGGGAAAGCAAAGTTGGTAACCCAGCCACAGGGGGAAGCACAAAAAAACAGTATACTCCTTGTGCAGGTTGCAAGCCCATTGAAATGGGGAGGTTCCTTGCCAAATCAAACATGCGGACCCATGATCTGCAGTAGTGATCCCAAATAGGGAGCAGCCGAAAGGCTTGTGTGTGGTTTGACCCCCTGCTATTTCAGATAAGCGACAGGTAAACTTCTGCGGAAAGAAAACATAGTATGTGTGTGGACCCTTTGTGGGTCTGGAATAAAGTTTAAATAAAATTTTTAAAAAACAGACCTATTTTTACTGCAGGAACTAGGATCAAATTCTGCAGAAACTCCACCTATAGTGGATGTCTCCCTGTTCCTCACGTTGTGTGCCTGTGCAGCTTGAATACACCATATAAGTCTTCTCTGCAATCAATGAACAGCAACGGCCCCAAGTTGGTCTGATACACTTGACTCATTTTGCGCATAATCATTTCTGTATGATTTCTGTGTATTTTAAACAGTCCAGCATGTCTGTTTTGGAGCACCGCATCGCGGTCAAAACTGACAAATGATTATATCACAACAAACCTCCAGTGACTGATGGGTGACAGGGCCAGCTACAGGAACACCCTTACCGGAGTTCTATCCCCTAAGTTTTACCCAAAGTTCCTGCAATATATTATGTGCTGTAGTCATGGAGACAAGAAAGCAAACAGGATCAGCAATCATTTCTACCCAACGAAAAAAAAAAAAAAAACTATGGAGGAGTCATTGTTGCTTCCCAGTGTGTGCGATCAATCTTGTCCTTAACTTGGCAACATGTGTGACTTAGGTCAGGAGTGAAGGAGCGACAACCCTCTGAACTGCTCTGATTTTGGATTGCAGTAAAAAGGTTAGTCATCAGGATTACATCATATTCCTTTAAGATTGTTTACAAAGAATTAAGTGTTTTGGAATTAAAAAAGACACAAATGGCCCTTTTCTACTAATACCTACTCAGCCCGGCTCGCCTCGACTTTACTCGGTTCGTAGGGTTTTCCATTAGTACCTAGTACCTGGTACTAGGTACTATTTTGGTACCTACTTGAGTGAGGTTCCAAGCATGCTGAGTCGAGCTGAAAATGTGACATTAACAGATTGCAGGTCACTGATTGGCCAGGGCGTAACGTCAGTGGATGAGAGCGACATTTTCACAAGATTCAAAACTGCCATTTGTAAATTTTGCCGTGAGCTTTTATTATTCCTGTGATAATCAATGAGATAAATGGCTACACACTAATCAGCACCGTGGTCCAACAATGAGGTGCGGACACTTCTATACTTGGGGGCTGATGAGAGAATCTAGAGGGAGCTACGGGGCTGAAAAGTTCATAGTGGTCAAATTTGGCCAACTGTGGTGTATTTTTTAACAGTCTCCCTGTCAGTGCATACAGTTCTTCCATTGGTGTTGCAGCGCTTGGATCCCTGTGCTTGAAAAATAAACTACATTTGGTCAAATTTGACCACTATGAACTTTTCAGCCTGATTGCCAGTGGAGCAACCCAAAATGAAAAAATATACCAGGAAGTCTCCGAGCTGATAGCTGCTCACGGAGAAGATGGTGAATGTTTTATGATTTTAAGCATCTTTTACATTATTTATCCCATTGGTGGCAAGCTCACTTTGAGCAAACAAGGATATCACCGTTGTCTCCTGTATGCGGACAATGAGCTAGCTAGTTAGCTAGCTAGCTAGCCATCAATGCTAACTCCATGCTTTGCTTGTATTTTGCACTTGCTGTAATAAGTATACATAACAGGATAACAAGCCACCTTCCTGTAATGAGCCCACCCACCTTGAGGTGGTACGCAGTTGTAATGGAAAATGACCTAAACCGTGTTGGACCGAGTAGAGTCGGGGCAAGTCGAGCTGAGTAGGTGCTAGTGGAAAAGTGGCTTAACAGTTATAATAATTAAAAATGGTATGATGTTTTCCTTCTCCAATCTCAGGTTGGAAACAGAAACCAAAATTCCACATCTGGGTCTACAGTGTTCCAGTGCCACAAGTCAGAAAACCCTCACTGTAGTATTAGCCACTGTTAACGCTGCCAATTAAAAAAACAATGCAGTTTGCAATAATCTGTGTACAAAAACAATGTAGCTGTCTGATCTGAAACAGAAGTTATGTAGTACTGTGTATATGACTGATGAGAAGAGACACAAAACAGAGGCGCAAATAAATATTATATTTTTCACTACTGCTGATGCACATCGCATGGGTGTAGCCATCTTGAATTCTTAAGCTGGTCATGTCCAGGCTCACCTAACTTCACAGCCCAGAAGTACTTGTTGGACAAACCACAAATGCAACTTATCACTTGGATGTTTTACAACTGAATAACAACCTTTTAAATGATCACATGGACATACCTGTTTTATAGTCAGTGGAAAATATTTCTAGTTCCACTTCACCAGTCCAACCTCAAATAAGTTCATTCACTGACGCATGTTGTAAATTCCAGTACACAATGGACAACTAGTCAATCAGAGGTATGTCACATTCTGTAACTTATACAATTGCTAACAAATCTTGTTTTGTATAAAAAGAACAGCAGCAACACTTGCCTTTAAGATGAAAGTGGTTTTGTGCTTCTTTGTATGCTTGCAAACACTGTGACATACAGTATGTGTAAATCAGAGTTTGCATTAACTGAAAATTGTCCTTCATTGACAGATTTTTTTTTCAGCAATCACAGAAAAATCTGAAAGCTGATTATCATTTTAACAGATTACACTGAGGGTGATCTAATTAACATCACTTAAAATGACAGGTAATAATAGATTATAACAGAACTTTTACAACCCTGTCTGTCAAAATGACACATAAAAAAGTCTAGTCCAACCACTGGTGTGGATGCAAAAATTATAGCTATATCAGAAGTACAATGGAAAATTATTACAGAAGACAAATAGGTTCATATTTTTTAGGTTATTAGCATATGAAATATTCCATAAGACCATCAGTTTCATTACCAGTCAAAAGCTCAAAACCCAAAGCAGTTCACAGTGATGTAAGCAATCAATCAACTAATCTGTTCAGCTCTAGTTAGAAGAGATGTAGGCCATCTTGCCTGAAGGGAGGATCATTTAATAGCATTTATCATAACACTATGATATTAATATTTAGAGAAATGGCGCAGAGTTGCTTTTTTACACAGCAAGTATCACTGGTGCAGCTATTGATAAGGTCTATTATCCAATAGCGTTATAAGACAAGATGCAACAGAATCCTGTTCTGATTGTGTTTATCTCATCTTTTAAAATTCAGTGCATACAGGCAGGTGCGCAACACAATCATCACCTAAGAACAAGCACATTTTTGCACAAAACTACCCCCTTTTCCCCTGTGGATGCAGCAGGCAGTAGTCAACCTGGATTCTCCCCATACAGAATTACCAAAAGTGGCAAGGAAAAAAAAAACATGCTTCACACAAGCAAAAAAAAAAAAAAACAACCTGTAAAGTTCTTCCTTGACATGTGCAAAGAGCATCTCCATTTGGCGAATTAGCAGCAGTAGAAAACAGGGGAAGCAATGCCCTCGTTTGGAGGTCACTGGCTTAGGAGGAGTCACCATGAGCCAAGATGCGGGATCCCCCCTCCTTCCTAACGCAATAAGGCAGGACACACCCAGCCAGAGAGGAGAGGAGGGGATGAGGAGGAGGAGGAGATGGAGGATGAGATAGATGAAATGAGAGGAGGAAAGGGAAGGAGGACTGCTGCTGCCGCCGCTGCTCATCCGCCCATCTTAACAGATGACGTAAGTACGGTTCTTCGTGAGCCGGACTCCCGATAATTAAAATAAAACTCAGTCTCTAACGATTTTTCCGGCCTAGCTCGCTTACTTCCAGCTCCAAAGGCAACGAATACTGTTTACACTGTGAGCAGTAAATGTCGAGAAACCACTCCAACAAGCTCAACAAGCTCCTCCAGGAGGTGCCGCATTCATGGCACTGTAATAGCACATATACACACAATTAATGGACTATTACAACCGACGTCCGCTGAAATAAAAGGGGGTACTGTTCATAATTAAATCACCCAAAGTCGTTTCATTCACTGATTGAAAAAAAAAATGCCCCCCCCCCCCGGTTTCCAAAGAAATATCCATCGGAAAACAAAACAACAAACTGTTTCCAGGCACTTCTGAGGTTATCTACAGGCGGTCTCAATCTTGCGCCGCAAACCCCGTTGACACCCGGTACAACAGCGCCATACAGAATCTTGCCATTTTAATTTACATTTCCTCGTCCGGTAGTTGAACTCTAGATATTCTATGTATTATGTACCTAGGTCGAATCTCTTGATAGAACTCTACAATTCGGCATACGTAGACAGGCTATGAATTATTCATATTTCACAAAAATTACAACTTCACCAACTAGCAGCACCCCGCTCTCCTCCAGTTCTGGCTGGAAAATCAAAGGGGGCGGGCAACAGAAAACTGGCGAGCACTGCGTATCCCGTCCAAAAGTTTTATTTTCCGCCACATTTCAACTGTGCTCAGCTATACAAGATGTACCAACATATGTGTACAACGCAACTTTAACGGGCTAGTTTTGACACAGTCGAAAAGCAGCGGTATTTTTTTTTTTTTTTTTTAATGTCCGCATTACCGCCTGTGACTGCAGAGCGGCGTGTGTATGATCGCGGCTGCAACCTAGCTAACTGCCGGGACGTTGGACAGAAACAAACGAGAAGAAAACGTGTCTCCGGGGCTTTTTAGAGGACCCTGTTAACGCTAACCCGGCAGAAAAAGACACCGCAATACGAATGTTACAGTGTGCGAGCGGTTTAGCACCTGTAGGAAAGGAATTTTTTTTTAAAAAAAGCAATCAAAACCATCCGCAAAAATGCATGAGTACTAGCTAATAATAACAATCCTATGTGGGTGTCACGGTGAAATACACGGTAGTTATGAAGGTTATTACCCGGATGCTGAATTGTGCGGACAGGCTCTCTTAACAAAATAACACTTTAATTGTTTCCAGATTTACCACTTGTACCCCAGACTAAAGACTCTACAGCCTCGACTGGAACTGGAGGGAAACACACTTGTGGCGAGTAAAGTTTAAAGGGGGGGAAACGCTTCGGAGACGGTACCTGCACTCGATGAATCTCGGTCCAGATCTCGTCCTGGTGAAGCTGCGTCGGTAACGGCGGGTCTGGTGAAGCTCTAGAGGGGCTTGTCCATTTCCCGACAGGGCTCCAACTTGGAAGGGGGGGGGGGGAACTGCAGTGGCGAAAAAAAAGACGAACCGGGGATGGAGCTTTTAGCAGAAGAAGCAGAAACGGTTCCAACAGTTGAAGCTGTTACCTTGATAACAACTGCGTTCAAAAACAAGCATCAGCTGTTGAGCAGCGGGGATCTTGGAGGGAAAAACCAAAAAATTCAGATCCACTTGGAGTCAGAAATCAATCCTGCAGAAGGAGAAGGAAACTCTCTCCCTCTCTCTCTCTCTCTCTCTCCCCAGGAATCAAAGCTCTTGACTACAAAGAGCAGATCCAGTGAATGAGGGGGCTGGCTGGGTGGGACCGGAGAGGGGGGCGGAGGGGGTGTCCGGTACTGACCACCAGCGTCAGAGGAAAGACCAAACGTCCGGGTCGGCGTCTTTTCCTGCTGGCGAGTTGGGAAAAACGGCGAGAGAGAGCGGGCGGGGAGGTGAGCTGGTGCCGGAGAGCACGGAAAAGAGGGAGGGACCAGCCGGGGATTGCCCTGTTTTTAAGGTGGCTCTATGAATTAATTGGGTAACTTAGAAAGCGCCCAGAGAGCACACGCCCCCGCCAGTGTTTAAGATGCAGGTTTTTGTTGTGATCTAAAGTGCACACTCGCAGGCACCTATACTTTTTTTTTTTTATAGGGGAAGAACACAGTCGTCACAGTGGAGAAAAATCTGGAGTCGTTTCCTTAAGATACATTTCTTGTTATAGTGATGTGAGAATAGCATACAGTAAGTCTGGGTTTACCATCAAGCCCCCCCATAACCAACTCGCCCGCAACAAACTCTTCCCATCAAGTGATGCCCTGTGGTGGAATGAGCCTCACTCAGCAGCTTCATTTCTGTTGTTTGTTGAAATTTCTGAATATCTGACCATAATTTTTTTTCTGCAAGGGAAAAGAGTTTTTTTTATTATTTTCTGTGTTACATATAACACAGAATGAAATTGAATGAATAACTGAATGAAAAAATTCTAGTATATCAAGATTTATTCAACGTGTTCTGAACTTACTTGACTGTGAACTTGCCTGTTTGTCGGGTCCCCTTCAGCTGCCGGTCCCCGGAGGTAACTGCAGATCACGCCGTCAATAAAGGCCATTTGCAAGGACGGTTTGTGCAGTATATATCCGTGTAGATTTTGTGCCGTTTTCAGGTCGGATCTCGACCCACTGAGCATCTGCTGAACACGTTACTCGTCCGCAGTAAAGCTGGAAATGACTGTACGTCACTTCCGGCCAGCGATGGCTGCTCCCCATTGGTTTTGACTGAGCGGTTTTCATGGGATAAAATTATTCAGTATACTGACAGTAGGGGGTTATTTTTTACTGAGTAAACACATTTTTAGTTTATAAGTACAGTAATACCTAAAGCAGGATTAATGTTGTTATAATGACCAGTACAGGTTTCCTTTAACCATACTTTTAATTTCTTTGAAATTAAAACATGTGACTGGCTATTGTGGGTCTTAGACTTTTTGTTTTAAACATATTACTTTCTTCAGGAATGATCTGAATTAAATGTGTTGCAGCCTCTTGTAATTAAAGTCAACGAGTCTGCAAGGAAGGAGAGTATTTTTATTTTCAGTGTTGCAGTTTTAATAAAAATGTATATTTCCAATCCATCTATTTTAACCATACTTTTAATTTCTTTGAAACACTTGACAGTGAAACCGAGGGTTTACCTTCAGGCCCCCCCCCCATGACCAACAATGATCCGAATTAAATGTACTGCTGTGGGTGACCCCCACAGCCTTCGGGACAAGCAGAGCGCTCAGCTGGAGCAATTAGCAGAACAGTGAGATGTATGGACTGATATCAATATGTAAATGTGCCTTGCAACCTCTTTTGTCCTACAGCTCCAGAGCAGAGAGGAATTCCGGTGCCAGTAATCCTGCTATTGATATGTGTGACTCTCATGTAAATGTCCCATGCATTCCTGCTGTACTGTGATGCTAATGTGCCATGCATGCATTGTCTAGCTGGGTATATAAGTGAACTGACTATCGCTTGCTCTCTCTCTCACTCACTTTTGGATCACTCGCATTGCCTGTTTGCTGACTAGAGACACAGGGCTCGCTCCAGCACGCTCCCACAGCGCTGGGGTGAACCCTCGTGCTGGAAGATGAAATAAACACCCTTTTAAACTTCAGTTCGTCGTGTCCTGCCTGCATTTATTACGTTCCTCCACAACTGGGTACACTTATTTTCATCCGCCACACTGCAACCTCTTGTAATTAAAGTCAATTATATTCAAGCTCAAACAGAATATGGTTGCCTACTATGGCCCACTAACCAGTCCCACATACACAATGCTGCCATTGATGACATCCATCACACAGCAGGGCTTACCGTCGTGGCCGTACCTCCTTGGCACAAGCCAAGCAGTTGTTGTCTTTCATGATGAGAGTTCAGGTAATGCACAGCCTACACTTATATGCTTCCAGGGCGAGTTTGTTGTGGGGCGAGTTGGGCATGGAGCGAGCTGGTTATGGGGCGGCTGTAACTGGCTAGGGCGAGTTTGTTGTGTGGGGACTTGACCGGGTACCTTGTCACTTAAATGCACACACCGCCCATTGTCATTGCTTCCAGAGGAAAATTTGGCTACTCCAGTAAACATGTACCATTACCTTATAATTTTAAATGACAGCTGGTATTAATGGACCAGGGGGGCTGGAAATATTTTTAATCTGTTTTTGTCATGTCCGCTGCGTAACTTCGCAGTGAACAGTTGAATTAGTTCGAGCCCAAAACGCAGGTGAAGTGAACGTGTTTATTAACAGAAAGGGGAAAGTCAAAAAATACACAAAATACAAGAAAATGTACTATGGTTACACAGCCTGGCACACAAGCGCTGGGAGTCCGAGCTCAGTTGGATGAAGGAGGAGCCCCATGCACTTCCAGGGCGGAACCGGGCACTGGAAAAGAAGGGCAGTTAATAGAAAAGGAAGACTTACATAGGGCGTCGGAGCTCAGCGGGCTCTGAGAAACAAACAACACCGTAGTAGTCCAAGGGAAAAGAGAACCCAACAGCTCCAGGACATCAACGTAGGCAGGTGACCATAGACTAGACTGTGCAATGCTGACTTACGCCACGACACTGAATGCCCCCACTGTCACCCAATAAATACCAAGCAGGCTAATGAGTGACAAGTGGACACAGGTGTGTGGCGGGAGTCTATGTATGAGTGCATGTCAGGATGAGTGTATGTGAGTGTGCGTGCATGTGTGTGTGTGGGGGGGGGAGCAGGAACAAAAGAGAAATAACTGACAGCTGGTGAGTGTCTGGCAGAGAGAGGGGTGTGGCTGTAGACTGGCAAGGGCCTAAGCTCAAGGCTCAATCTGCCAGCTGGAACCAATTAACAACAAATCAGAAGCTATAGCCACAAATCATGGGCAGAGCCGAAACACCAGCGCCACACATGACAGTTTTGATTTTTTTTGTGGGACTTTATAGCTGCACGAACCCCCCAAACTCACAAGAAAGCACTAGATACAGTGGGGAAAATAAGTATTAAACATGTCAACATTTTTCTCATTAAACATATTTCTGATGGAGTCACTGACCTGAGATGTTCACCAGATATCAGTAACAACCCAAGTAATCCATACATACAAAGAAATTAAGGTAACTGTGTTCACAAAACAACATATTTAATGAAATGGAATGACACCGGGAATAAGTATTGAACACATGAAGAAAAAAGGTGCAAAAAGGCATAGAAAATCAAGAAAGCAGCTGAAATCCATCAGAATTTAGGACGCCATCCCATCCCATCCCCATCAGTGCAAATTAATTTCAGCTGGTTAAGTCCTGACTCATAGTCTTTAAAAACGTCGGTGAATATCACAGACTTTATGGCAATAGCCATATCACAAACATGGCTTTTGCCACCTAGGATGGCCATTAACATCATTCGTGAACACTCTGAAGGGAGACACTGGGGCGGCCAACACTGGCGAGCTTGCCGCCTGTATGTTAGACCATGAAGACTGGACTGCTAGGCGTGCAGCTCGGCTGAGGCTGCTTTGATTGATTGATTGATTGATTGATTGTGAAGATCAGATTGTCATACCACAAAGAAGTCATGATGGGTAAAAGCAAAGAGCTCTCTTTAGACCTTTGCAGCCTCATTATTGAAAAACACAATGATGGCATTGGTTACAGGCACATTTCTAAACTGCTGAATGTGCCGGTGAGCACTGTTGGAGTCATTATTTGGAAGTGGAAAGAACACATTTTACCACAAACCGGCCACGACCAGGAACTCCTCACAAATTTCTGACAGAGGAGTCAAAAGAATTAGAAGAATTATCCAAGAGCAACACCACTCACGGAGAACTCCAGAAAAACCTGGAGTTAGCAGGTACTGCTGTTTCAAAGAAAACAATAAGTAATGCACTCAACCGACATGGGCTCTATGCCCGCTCACCTCGCAAGACTCCATTGCTGAAGAAAAAGCATGTTGAAACTCGTTTAAAGTTTGCTGCACAACATTTGGGCGAGCCAGTAAAATACTGGGAGAATGTAGTCTGGTCAGATGAGACTAAAATTGAACTTTTTGGATGCCACAACGCACAGCATGTTTGGAGGAGAAATGGCACTGCACATCAGCCCAAAAACACCATACCAACAGTGAAGTTTGGAGATGGCAGCATCATGGTGTGGGGGTGTTTTTCAGCACATGGTACAGGCAGACTTCATATAATTGAAGGAAAGATAAATGGACAAGTGTACAAAGACATCCTCGATAAGAACCTGTTGCCATCTGCCAAGATGCTGAAGATGAAACGAGGGTGGATATTTCAGCAAGACAATGATCCCAAACACACAGCCAAGGAAACTCTCAACTGCCTTCAGAGAAGGAAAATAAAGCTACTAGAATGGACCAGTCAGTCACCTCACCTGACAACTGAAAATCTATGGAACGAACTGAAGATGTTCATAGAAGACACCCACAGAATCTTCAAGATTTGAAGACAGTTTGCGTGGAAGAATGGGCTAAAATCACTCCTGAGCAATGACTGCACCTAGTTTCTCCATACAGGAGGCATCGGTTATTACCAACAAAGGCTTTTCTACTAAATATTAAATGAATTTCACCAAGCGTGTTCAATACTTATTCCTTGTGCCATTTCACTTTATTAAATATAACTTTTTTTGTGAATGCAGTTGCCTTGATTTCTTTGTATGTGTGGATTACTTGGGTTGTTCCTGATATTTGGTGCAAATTTCAGATCAATGGCTCCATCAGAAATATGTTTAATGAGAAAAATGTTGACGTGTTCAATACTTATTTTCCCCACTGTATGT
This sequence comes from Pholidichthys leucotaenia, assembly GCA_020510985.1. Lineage (NCBI taxonomy): Eukaryota > Metazoa > Chordata > Actinopteri > Cichliformes > Pholidichthyidae > Pholidichthys > Pholidichthys leucotaenia. The sequence continues at coordinate 36,055,212 of CM035837.1, read as the reverse complement.
AAATATGCAGCCCAAACACTGTAGCATAGCCAACCAGTTATATTTGCCCATTTGTAAGTGGCAAGTGTAAGACCCGCCCCCTCACTCCCTCAATTTGCTTCATATGTGGGCTAAAATAAATTAGCCCAGAGGCTACTGACCAGTGACAGCAGTGATCCAGTACAGTGGCAAGTGGGAGAAAGGATGTAAAAATGAAGGGAGCATTTTACCATGGCAGGCCTCAGCTGGAACCAAGTGGATTAGTTACTTTCTTGCCCTTTTCTTTGTCTTTGGAGAAAAAAATGGAAGTAAGGAGACAAGGAGTATATCATTTAATAGATTTGCAAATTACACAAAAGGACATGTCACAATCATAAGTTTTGTGTTACATGGTATGTGTTATATAGTTATATTGATACTTTTGTTTGTGAAGTGCGGTGTAGTGGCGCCCACTTCTGTTTCTGCCACTACACCACCCATATAAATATCAGCGGGCATCCGGGTTCGTCCTCTTTGCCAGTGCCCCTGCCTGGTGGCTGTACTGTGTGTGGTTACCCCAGTAAAGCAAAGTTCAACTGTGCACCTGGCCTCGTCATTACAAGGTATTTCCAGACATAACATTTTGGTGACGAGAATAAAAATGGAGGCATATGTTTCACTGCTTCGGCCCTTCCTGGAGCTCCTGGGTGAGCCACCTCTGCCTTGGCCAAGATGGTTTGCTGCTTTTCAAAATTACATCACGGCGCTCGACCTGGGTGAGCTAGATAGACGGAGGGCACGTGTGCTTCTGGTGCATAATTTGGGGTTTGAAGGCCAGCGCATCCTGCATGCACTCGGGGCTACCAACTCATATAAGGATGTGGTTGAGTTGCTGATGCGCCATTTCCACACCCCGGACAACATCACCGTCCGGAGGATTTGATTCCGACAACGACACCAGCGAGTAGGTGAGCCTGTCCGCCAGTTTGTCGCTGACCTATGGCAGCTGGCTAGCGAGTGTTGTTTCAGGACATTGGAGGAGGGAATGGTACGTGACCAGCTGGCGGAACATACAACCAGCAACGCTTTGCGAGCTAGGCTGCTTTCGGTGCCGAGTGACCTGTCGTTAGCCGAGGCTGTCAAGCTAGCTCTCGAGGTGGAGACCGTGGACAAGCTAGCTTCGGAACTAAAGTGGCACCAATCACAACAACAGCTGGGACCTGCCTACCGCAACATTAGTAGCGGACCCTGACAGCGAGGATAGCGTGGCCAATGACAGCGCAGATACCTATGCCATCAACCTGAGGTCTGCCCCAAGAAAGCCAGTGTGTATGGGCTGTGGGCCCGTGAAGCACCGATATAAGGCTAGGGAATGCCTGGCTAGAGGGAAGCTCTGTGGCATGTGTGGACGCTTGAACCATTTTGCCAGGGTGTGTCGTGTGTCCAAGCTGGAGAGCCCACAGGGAATAACAACTGCACCCGCCCCAATAATTGTCCATGCGGTGTCCCGGAGTACCAACAGGTTCAAGTACTGTATGGTGACGCTGGATGACGAGGAGGTGCCGCTGCTGACTGACACGGGAGCGGAGAGATCATTATTGAATTGGGCTACGGTGAGGAAATTTTCCCTCTACTACAGAATAAGAAATGACGCAGTGCCGCTCTATGGTTATGAAGGTGGCAGACTGCGCACGGTTGGAACACTGGAGTTGACGGCTCAGTACAAGTCAGCGGTGATGAGTGACTGCATGTTCCATGTGACAGACCAAGGTGACAACATTATGGACTGTGACTTGTTTTATGGACTGGGGTTCGCCATTAGAGACGACGCTGGGAAGGAGTGGACTGATTGTGGCTGGCGGAACCGTCCGGTTCCGGTGGTGGAGGGCAACACGGTGTGGGGGAAGGATTTGTCTTGCACTACGGTGGTCAAGCAGGACCAGCCTCACTCAGGTTTGACATGGGAGGGTCGTAGTGCCAGCACTTGGGATACCTTGGATGAAGGTACCGAGTGTGACGGTGAGGCGCCTGTGTCGACGAGTGATGCCGACAGGCGAGCCTCAGTTTCCTCCGGAGCTCAGCCACAGTAGGCTGGAGGATCTGGAGTTTCAACGGTGACCACTGCAGCGGCTTTACAAAGAGTCGGGCCAGACCGATAGGCACTGATGGACTGAGTGCTGATCAGCAATACTGCAGGCCGAGCAAAGCTCCCCTGAGAGTTACGGACCTGGTTTGGGTTCGTAGGGAGAGAGGTCAGTGGCAGGTGTGGGCCAAACAACAGTCGGAGGGTCACCAGGACCCATATATATGTATATATATATATATATATATATATATGTATATATATATATATATATATATATATATATATATATATAAAAGAGAAGAAAGAAGAGTTCTGACATCCGTGTGTTTACATGTTTGCAGCTGTTTTGAAAATATATATTAATAATGAAAATAGGACCCGGCTGGGCTCAGCCCAAAGGAGTTACATGGGTCCGCCCTCCAGTGGGCTCACCACCTGCAGGAGGGATCATGGGGGTCCAGTGCTATGTGGATTAGGTGGCGGTCAAAGGCAGAGTCCTTGGCAGACTGATCCCAGGCTTTCTAAACTGACTTTTGGTACATGGAATGTCACCTCTCTGGTGGGGAAGGAGCCTGAGCTGGTGCATGAGGTTGAGAGATACCGGCTAGATATAGTCGGCCTCACCTCAACACACAGCTCCGGTTCTGGAACCAGTCTCCTGGAGAGGGGCTGGAGCTTGGCCTTTTCTGGAGCTGCCCCGGGCGAGAGGCAACGAGCAGGGGTGGGTGTTCTTGTATCCCCCACCTTGCTATTGGAGTTTTCCCCGATGGAGGAAAGGGCTGCTTCCTTGCGCCTTTGGGTTGGGAAATGGGTCCTGACCATCATTTGTGCCTATGCACCAAATGATGTTTCAGAGTACCCACCCTTTTTGGAGTCTCTGACTGGGGTGCTGGAGGGTGCTCATCTTGGAGACTCCATTGTCCTACAGGGGGACTTCAATGCACAGGTGGGCAACAACAGGGAAACCTGGAAGGGGGTGATTGGGAGGAATGGCCTGCCCGATCTGAACCCAAGTGGTGTTCAGTTATTGGACTTCTGTGCTAACCACAGTTTGTCCATAATGAACACCATGTTCAAGCATAAGAGTGTCCATATGTGCACCTGGCACCAGGACACCCTAGGTCGCAGGTTGATGATCGATTTTGTTATCGTGTCATCAGACCTGCGACCATATGTCTTGGACACTCGGGTAAAGAGAGGTGCAGAGCTGTCAACTGATCACCACCTGGTGGTGAGTTGGATCCGATGACAGGGGAGGATGACATTCAGACCTGGTAGACCCAAATGTATAGTGAGGGTGTGCTGGGAACGTCTGGCTGAGGCCCCTGTCCGGGAGGTCTTCAACTCCCACCTCCGGAAGAACTTCAACCACATCCTCTATTGTTGAAGCGGCGGCCCAGAGCTGCGGCCGCAAAGTGGTCAGTGCATCTCGTGGTGGCAACCCCCGAACCAAGTGGTGGACACCAGTGGTGAGGGGGGCCATTAAGCTGAAGAAGGAGTCCTATCAGGCTTGGTTGGCTTGTGGGACTCCCGAAGCAGCTGAGGTGTACCGGCAGGCCAAGCGGAGTGCAGCTCGGGTGGTTGCTGAAGCAAAAACCCAGGTATGAGGGGAGTTCGGTGAGGCCATGGAACAAGACTTTCAGTCGGCCTCGAAGAGATTCTGGCAAACTGTCCGGCAGCTCAGGAGGGCGAAGCAGCTCCCTGTCCACACTGTGTATGGTGCGGATGGGGTGCTGTTGACTTCGACTGGGGGTATCGTTGGGTTGTGGAAGGAATACTTTGAGGATCTCCTCAATCCCACTGATACGCCTTCCACAGAGGAAGCAGGGCTTGTGGACGAGGGGGACAATTCGCCTATCACAGGGGCTGAGGTCGCCAAGGTGGTTAAAAATCTCCTTGGTGGCCGGGCCCCGGGGGTGGACGAGATTCGCCCTGAGTACCTCAAGGCCCTGGATGTTGTAGGGCTGTCATGGTTGACATGCCTCTGCAACATTACATGGAGGTTGGGGGCAGTGCCTTTGGCATGGCAAACCGGGGTGGTGGTTCCTCTTTTCAAAAAAGGGGACCGGAGGGTGTGCTCCAACTTTAGAGGGATCACACTCCTCAGCCTCCCTGGGAAGGTCTATGCCAAGGTACTGGAGAGGAGAGTCCGGGTGTTGGTCGAACCTCGGATTCAGGAGGAGCAATGTGGTTTTCTTCCTGGCCGTGGCACATCGGACCAGCTCTTTACCCTCTCGAGAATTCTCGAGGGTTCGTGGGAGTTTGCCCAACCAGTTTACATGTGTTTTGTGTACTTGGAGAAGGCATTCGACCGTGTCCCTCATGGTTTTTTGTGGGGGGGTGCTTCGGGAGTATGGGGTATCGGGCTTGTTGTTACGAGCTATTCGGTCTCTGTACGACCATTGTGAGAGTTTGGTTCATATAACTGCTCCCAAAGTCTTCTTCTAGGTCAGAAAACCACGCTCCAACTGATGTTGACAAGTTTTTTGTTTATTTTTCCACAGCAAATCTTTGCCCTTAAACACCGTGAAAAACTAAAAATACAGACATAAAAAACATGAATACAAAATAAATTATAACACTTAACAAATGTTCATAAACAAAAATAATCACATACCGTGTGCGCCTTCTGCCTAGAATTTAGGAATTGTTAGTCATGTCTCAAATTTCCCAAACAAAGTCCTCTCTCCGCATCTGATTGTGGACAGCCTCCAGCAGCCATGTGACTCTTCTAATCAGGCATGTGAACAGCGCATGCCTACCACCCATTTTTGCACCATATCAGGTCCGGGTCCGCCGCTGGTTTCCTCACAAACATGGAGAACATTTAACAGTCCGGCTGCCTGCAGGAAAACACTCCGTCCTCTCTCCCGACACTCGCTCACACAAAGGCGCTGATAGGCGGAGCAAGACGCCTGCACGAGCCCCCTTCACGAGCTCTCCGACTCACCCGCGAGCTTGGCAGCACAAGTGCATATGCACCGGGATATGGAGGGACTGAAGGCGGAGAAAAGGACACCGCTAACGTCCGCAACACTGGCGCACACACCCATAAACAAACATTATTTCAGAAAAAGAACCAAAGATACATAAACCTTTTCACTGTGACAGCTACGCTGCCACCAAAATTACAAAGATTTATATTCACTCAACTTTTAACAAACAAAATTAAATCTTGTAATTTTCCTTGAAATAAATGTAAACCTTCAAATCACATGTTGCTTTAATAGCACTGATATTATTCACTTTCTAAACTTAAGCGTTTCTTTGCCATTACTGCATCATCTGACTTTAGTTTTATTATGTCCTCCCTTTGTAGTCTAGGACTCATTTTCAACTAGAACTATTAGTTTCTGAACAGGTCTCTCAAGAACTGAGACTTGCTTTAAGCGTTCACCTTTTTTCCCTAGATCTCTTTCTCAACCTCCCTCCAACTCTAAGGAGGTTATCTACAAGGACAGGATCAAGCTGATGGATTTTGTGAGTTTTTGGTAGTTTAGCTGATTTCTGACTGAACCATTTCAGCTCATCTTCAAATGCCTCCTTTTGTGCTGCCCGAATGAGTGTGAGAGAGGCAACTCTTCTCTCCTCTACACTAATTGGACCTGACCTGTCTTCTTTTGCCAGTCTTTTAATCCTTGCTACAACATTGATGGCTATATTCCAGTCAGAAAATCTTGAAAACCTTTCAAGAAAGTTGTCTCTTTCAACAGCATCTGTCTCCAAAACCTTTACTTCAGGGTCACCTACGAGAAGCTCTAGTGAATGTTGAACTGTGACAATTTCACGTTCACATAAAAACTCAGGCCCAGTAAGCCAGTTTGAGTCAATCAGCTCTGCCACCTTGAGACATCTAGAAGCATGGTCTGCTGGATTTTGATTGGTTTCAACGTAGAACCATTGCTTTGGATCTGTAGTGTTTCTTATTTTCTGGACGTGATTGGCAACAAACACATGGAAGCGCCGGGCTTCATTCTTGATGTACCCAAGCACCACTTGAGAGTCTGTCCAGAAAAACTCTTCGTCGATCTTCAGCTCGAGCTCTGCTCTGAGAAAGTTACTCACACCAGCTGAAACTGCTGCAGCAGTCAGCTCAAGACATGGGATGGTGACTATGCTTGTGGGTGCCACTCGGGCCTTATCCATGACAAGAGCACAATGAACTTGCACATCAGAAACAATCCTGATGTAGGAACACTGTCCATAACCACTGCTGCTACCATCTGAAAAGTGATGCAACTCAATTTTTTGGATTGTGCCGAGGTATTCAGGAATGAGGCATCTTGGTATTTTAATGTTTTGAAGATTTTCCAAATCCTGGAGCCATATTTCCCACTTGGCCTGGATTTGAGGGGAAACAGGCTCATCCCATCTAACACCCCGCCTGCACATGTCTTGCAGCAGTTGTTTGCCAGTCAAGATGTAAGGAGAGAGAAATCCTAGTGGGTCATACACACTCGCAACTGTTGCTAGAATTCCTCTTCTTGTGGCTGGTTTTTCTTTGAGGATACCACTGAATGAGAACACATCAGCTTCCACATTCCACTTTATCCCTAGTACACTCTCCAGTGGAACCTCAGTGTAATTCAGATTTACATATTTCTTCTCACTTGCATGTTCTGTTTCTGGTATCACCTCCAGGACCTCTTTGTTATTGGGATTTTTTTCCATTTTCCCCTTTAAATGCCTCAATTGAACTGTAGCAAGCTGCTTGTTGTTCGGAAGCTGTGGATACTCTCTAAAGGGTAGGGGCATTTCCAAATGTCCTTCCTTGTTGTGGTGAATGTTTCCATTTAAGAACAGGAGAAACTGAATCTCCTCTTGGGATATATTTCCTTCTCTTGGATTTGTGTCCAAGAAATCTCGTTCCAGGACTTTGATCACAGAGGAAGGTGTGATGGATGGAAACTCCTTTACACAGACACAATTGCAGACTCCTATTACCTCCATTAGACCAGTCCATGGTTTGATGGAACCCACGATAGTCCAGCCTAAGTCTGTTTTGACTGCATATGGATCATAATCATTTCCTGGTATGACCTTCCTTGGTTTTAATGCTCTTGCACAGTCATAGCCAATCAGGAGCCCTGCAGGACAGTCTAACAGATCTGGCATCTCTTCTGCAATGCTTAGAAGGTGAGTCCACTCTTTCGCTGTCTCACGAGTTGGGATACTGTTTTTCTCAAGTGGAATGTATTCCCATGTATAAGTAGGTGGCAAGACAACATACTCTTGTGAATGGTAACCTCTTACTTTGAGCCCATCTACTCTTTGGCAATGTACAGTTGAACCCGGGTCAGTCATTGTTGTCAACCTTAACTTAACAGGTTCTGTTTTTGCATGAATTTTCTCACAAATATCTTGATCAATGAATGTATTGTTGCTTTGAGTGTCCAGAAGTGCATACACCAAGGTCTCTGGACTGTTTTCTGCTGCACAAGAGAGCCATACAGGAACAATCATTGAAGTGCGATCACTGTTGCCCACCTTTACACTACATGCAACTGTGGAAGTGCTTTCCTCTTGTGGTGGCATTTCTGGCTTTTCTCCTTGAGGACGTTCCTCATGAAGTGGAGAGGGGTGGCTTCGCCTGCAAATATTACAAGTGGCCTTCTGTCGACAGTTTTTGGAGATGTGACCAACTCTAAGGCAAGCAAAACACGTTATTATCAATGACAAATTTTTTCCTGTCTTTGAGAGGCATTGCTGCAAACTTGTCACACTTATAGATAAAGTGATCTTGCTGACAGCAAATACACTTAATCTGCTTCTTATTCTGAGATGCTAAAGAGCTGGGCTTGGAACCTCTGCCACTTTGGGATGTGGCCTTTGAGGTTTGTTTTGGATAATTGGGTACATTTGTTGAAGCTACCAGGACACTGGCCTTGACACGTTTTTGTTCCTTCTCTAGTTTTTCACTTGTATGCTTTAGCGTATAAAGGGAAGAAATAGGATTGCATGCTATGTGCGCTTCTTCTGCCACAAAGTGTGCAAACTCTTCGAAACCTGGATATGCCTTCCCTTCATCCAGTGTTTTAGTGACATGTCTGTTCCAGCGAGTTGTTGCCCAGTCTGGAAGTTTCAGCAGTAATTTCTGATTTTCCTCACAATCATCCAAAACTCCAAGTCCTTGCACATGGGGCATGGCATTTTTACAAGAGATGAGGAAATCACTGAACTCTCTTAGTTTAAGGGAGTCTTTTGGTCCAGTCTTTGGCCAGGAACTCAGTTTTCCCCTGAAAGCTCTTTGGACTACAAAGGGGTGGCCATAGTGCTTGTTTAAGGCATCCCAAGCCTGTGTGTACGCTTCTTCATCACTACGATAAAAGGTTCCTTCTAACACTGAAAGCGCTTCTCCACTTATGTATTTTTTCAAATAGAACAGCTTATGCGCTGGATCTGTACAGCTTGTTTCTATCAAAGCCTTGAAGCAAGTGTTCCACTCTGTGAATTTAAGTGGGTCTCCTGTAAACACGAAAGGCTCTGGTGCCGGAAGTCTTGTCACAGCAAGGGATTCCTTGAACGCTTGGACTAGTGAGACTTTGCTCTCTCTGTGCTCAGATATCCTGCCAGAGTTGTGTGGGACTGATGCACTGTGGGGAACATTGATGCGTTTACTCTCAGAGTAAGGAGGGCCCGATACATTTTGTGGAACTTGAGTGCATGGAGGGCTACTATGCTGCAATGGAAGCTGACTTGGAGGCAAAGTACTTTTTACTTCAACATCCCTTATTTCAGCATTAAACCTTGATTCCTCTTCAGCATACACATTGTATTCAGCCTCTATGACTTCAAGATCCCTTTGATCTTCCAGCCATTTTAGTTTTTCTTGCTGAGCCAAAATCTCCTTTCTCTGGGCAGATATTTCCATCTCCCTGTTTATTTCAGCCCGTTTTGATGCCAAATGTGCAGCTGCATCTGCTTTTTTCGACGATACATGACTTCCCTGCTGACTATGACTTGACTGACTGCTTTGACTAGTTCTAGACACAGTTGATCCATAAATTGGCCTTGCATCTTCTCTTTGGAGTAACTGAAAGAGAGATTCCTTCACAGCTACTGCATCAAATTCCTTAGTATCAACATCTGCATACCGTCTTTGCAGGAGTAGGATTATTTCAGTTGTAACTGAAGTGCAGCTATCAATCTTCCTTCTCATATCTTGAGATGGTAAAGTAAGTGCACGTAAACTCTCATACCTTTGCTTTAGTTCTGACTCAGACTTTTCTATTGAATGGATCATTTCACCCAACTCAGTTTTAGAGCACTCTTCCTTAAGTTTAGATCTTGTTAGTTGAATCTAAGATACATTGACATAAACTTTCTTTCTCTCTCTGTTATTTCCTTTCTTTTAAACTTAACGATTTTTTCGGTAGGGCATCTCTCCCTTTCTGATCGTCTCACTTGCGTTTCGACTTGAGATGATGATGGTAACCCTATCTTGTGTATTTCAAGATCTCCAATTATTTCTCCTATCCGTGTCTCAATTTCTCGTCTTTTTAAGTCGACAGATTCAGTTTTTAATTTCTCTTCCAACTTTACTTTCTCATCTTCTAGAGCTGCAAGTATTTCCTCTAATGTACGAAACTCACTTGTGCTCTGCTCCATTTTCAAAAATGATTTGAACTAACACTTTTGGAATTTTACAGTGAAAGGAAAGTTAGAAAACTGCTGGGAGAACATGCAATAGGAAACAAGTGACACTCTTCAGTAATTTACAACACTTCAAGAATAGCTTTTACTTCTGTTTCTATTCTCAATTTAACTTAGGAATTAAAAGGTTCCAAACTGAAAATATACCATCTGACCTGGTACCTTAAAGGTGTTGTGACCTTTTGCAAACTGCATTGTCCATAAATGTCGCTCTGGTACCTCTTCTGTCCGGCTGAATGTCCAGCGGATGTGGGAAAAAGCATGCACGTCTTTTATTTGGGCAGCAAACAAAGTCCTTGAAGCATGGCCCTGCAGGAATCTTGCTGCTTGCTCCTGGATTAGGCACGTTTTTCACTATAACCGCTCCCAAAGTCTTCTTCTAGGTCAGAAAACCACGCTCCAACTGATGTTGACAAGTTTTTTGTTTATTTTGCCACAGCAAATCTTCGCCCTTAAACACCGTGAAAAACTAAAAATACAGACATAAAAAACATGAATACAAAATAAATTATAACACTTAACAAATGTTCATAAACATAGCTTTTTTTTTCTCTCTCCCGGCGCCACACGAGTAGGCTGCCCTTTGCAACAGCGGCTCGATTCCGAGTCTTTTTCCCCTCCTCTCTCTTTTTGATCCGTCTTTTTTCACTCCACTTATATCACGGACACACAGATCGTCCCAAATGTCTCCTGAGCCGGTGGACGGAGCCACTGTTTATAGCAGGATACGATACAGCAGGGAAGAGCTGCTAGCATTCAACCGCCACCCGGTCCCATTGGAAAAACTCGACATTCCGAGAGAACTGAGGCGAAAACGCCGCGGCTGCCGGGCTGGAGTAAGGCGGAGGACAAAAAATATAAGGTACAGACCCTCCCTTCCATCTATTGTCATGGGAAATGTACGGTCGATACTAGGAAAGGCAGATGAGCTAGCGGCTATCTCCCGTTACGATAGCACTTACCGGGAGTGCTCTCTCCTTTTGTTTACTGAGACGTGGCTAACTGAACTAGCAGCAGATGCTAACACTGAGCTGGAGGGTTTTCACATGATACGGGCTGACCGAACACCAGACAGTGGCAAAGCAAGGGGCGGTGGAGTGATAATGTATGTTAACAACAACTGGTGCAGACCGGGACATATCACTGTTAAACAACGACACTGCAGCAAAGACATTGAGTTGCTAGCTGTTAGCATGAGGCCTACATATCTCCCGAGAGAACACTCACACGTGATCTGCATTGTTGTTTATGCAAATCCGACGGCGAACGCTGGGACAGCGCGTGACGTCATCCATTCAGTAACCAGCAGGCTGCAGACAGAACACCCAGATGCTCCTCTCCTCATCTCAGGTGATTTCAACCATGTTTCACTATCTCCCATTCTACCCACGTTCACCCAGTATGTCACATGCCACACTAGAGACAATAAAACACTGGACTTATTCGACGCAAACACTAAGGAGGCGTACACCTCATCACAACTCCCCCCACTCGGGAGATCGGATCACAACTTGGTTCATCTCCGGCCGGTGTACAAACCCCTAGTGCACAGACAACCTCCGGCCATGCACACTGTGGAGTTATGGTCTGAGGAGACAATGGACACTCTAAAGGGCTGTTTTGAAGCCACCGCCTGGAAGCAGCTCTGCGATCCACATGGTGAGGACATCGATGGCCTCACTCACACCTTCACGGACTACCTCAGCTTCTGTGTGGACAAATCCGTTCCCACCAAGACCATACGGCGTCACTCAAACAACAAACCTTGGATCAACCCTGAGATAAAAACACTTCTGAGAGAGAAGAAGAGGATCTTCAGGTCGGGGAATAGGGAGATGCTGAAGTCCGTACAGAGGGAGCTGAGGAGAAAGATCAGAGTAGGTAAGGACAGCTTCAGGAAGAAGATGGAGGACAAGCTGCAACAGAGCGACATCAGCGGGGTCTGGAGAAACCTCAAAACCATCTCTGGGCTCCAGAATACCTCCCCCCAGGCCACGGGGGGCAGGGAGTGGGCGAACAACCTGAATCTGTTTTTCAATAGGTTTGACCAACCGCCCTCCCCCCTGTCTGCACAACAACCACTGCTGCCTCTAAAGAAATCAAGTCCTGCTGCCCACTCCCCACTCCACCAACACCCCCCACTCCCAACACACAGCCCCCCATCCTGACCCTGACCAGGACCCAGGTGAGGACGGAGCTGAGGAAGATCAAGGCGAGGAAGGCGTCGGGACCAGACGGCATCAACGCAAAGCTCCTCAAGTCCTGTGCAGACCAGCTGTGTGGGATTGTGACGTATATCTTCAACCTGAGCCTGAAACTGGGGAGGGTACCACAGCTGTGGAAAACATCTTGTGTGGTACCTGTACCAAAAACTTCCCACCCCAAAGACCTGAACAGCTACAGACCGGTGGCCTTGACGTCCCACTTGATGAAGACCCTGGAGAGACTGCTCCTTGCTCACCTCCGCCCCCTGGTGGAACCAGCGATGGATCCACTCCAGTTCGCCTACCAGCATGGCATTGGGGTGGAGGATGCGGTGATCTTCCTCCTTCACCGTTCTCTGTCCCACCTGGAGAAGCCCGGGAATATGGTGAGGATCATGTTCTTTGACTTCTCCAGTGCTTTCAACACCATCCAACCGATGATCCTGAAGGACAAGCTGCTGCGCGCAGGGGTGGACCAGCACCTGTCATCATGGATCCTGGACTACCTCACAAACCGGCCTCAGTTTGTGAGAACCCAGGACTGTGTGTCCGACACGATCATCAGTAGCACGGGGGCCCCCCAGGGAATGGTGCTGGCTCCCTTCCTGTTCACTCTTTATACTGCGGACTTCTCACACAACACAACACACTGCCATCTACAGAAGTTCTCTGATGACTCTGCGATCGTTGGCCTCATCTCCAATGGAGATGAAGCTGAGTACAGAGGGCTTATCCAGGACTTCGTGGACTGGTGCCATCGGAACTGCCTCCAGATCAACGCGAGAAAAACTAAGGAGCTGGTGGTGGACTGCCGCAGGCAAGGACAACCCCTCACAGCACCAGTAAATATACAGGGAACAGACATCGAGATGGTGACAGCCTATAAGTACCTGGGTGTTCATCTGAACAATAAACTAGACTGGTCACACTATACTGATGCACTCTACAAGAAGGGACAGCGCAGGCTGTTCCTGCTGAGGAGACTCAGGTCTTTTGGTGTACAAGGCGCGCTGCTGAAGACATTCTATGACACGGTGGTGGCATCAGCCATCACTTTTGGAGTGGTCTGCTGGGGCAGTGGCATTACTGCAGCCGATAGGAAGAGACTGAACAAACTGATCAAGAAAGCTAGCTCTGTCCTGGGGCAGCGCCTTGATCCGGTGGAGGAGATAGGAGAGAGAAGGACGGTGGCTAAACTGTCATCTCTGCTGGAGTCCGAGTTCCACCCTATGCAGGACATACTGAATGCACTGAGGAGCTCATTTAGCAGCAGACTACATCATCCCAGGTGCACAACCGAGAGGTTTCACAGGTCCTTCCTACCAACGGCTGTCAGACTGTACAACCTAAGCAGGGCTGCTCGCAGAGATAGCAAAAAGACGTAACAAACTAATAGTTTTTTGAATGCAAAAGATGCAATAGACTTACACAATGGTCCCCTCCGGCATACAACTAGGAAAATACCGGTCGCTATGGAGAGTGAGAATATGTATGGGCACATAATCATACCATGTAGGATAACTAAGTAGACGGTTGTGCTGTTTCATCCCATCTAGCAACAATGCTCTGCACTGTGTGTGCTTATATATTTACATATTTATTCCATCTAGCTACAATGCTCCGCACTGGGTGTGTTTATGTTTATATATCTATATATTTATTCCATCTAGCTACAATGCTCCGCACTGTGTGTTTATATATCTACATATTATTCCATCTAGCTACATTGCTCCGCACTGTGTGTTTACATATTCATATATTTATTCCATCCAGCTACAATGCTCTGCACTGTGTGTCTGTGTGTGTGTATATATATATTTTATAGTAATATGTACATATGTATATTAGCTGCTCTTGCTTGCTTGTTTTTTGTTGTTTTTTTTTTCTTGCCTTCTGATTGTTGCTCTGAGTGTTGCTATCCCTGTGCTGTTGCAATCCTGGAATTTCCCCGTTGTGGGACTAATAAAGGCTTATCTTATCTTATCTTAAACAAAAATAATCACATACCGTGTGCACCTTCTGCCTAGAATTTAGGAGTTGTTAGTCATGTCTCAAATTTCCCAAACAAAGTCCTCTCTCCGCATCTGATTGTGGACAGCCTCCAGCAGCCATGTGACTCTTCTAATCAGGCATGTGAACAGTGCATGCCTACCACCCATTTTTGCACCATATCAGGTCCGGGTCCGCCGCTGGTTTCCTCACAAACATGGAGAACATTTAACAGTCCGGCTGCCTGCAGGAAAACACTCCGTCCTCTCTCCCGACACTCGCTCACACAATGGCGCTGATAGGTGGAGCGAGACGCCTGCACGAGCCCCCTTCACGAGCTCTCCAACTCACCCGCGAGCTTGGCAGCATGAGCGCATATGCGCCGCGATATGGAGGGACTGAAGGCAGAGAAAAGGACACCGCTAGCGTCCGCAACACTGGCGCACACACCCATAAACAAACATTATTTCAGAAAAAGAACCAAAGCTACATAAACCTTTTCACTGTGACAGCTACAGTTCATATTGCCAACACTCAGTCGGACTCATTCCCAGTGAGCGTTGGACTCAGCCAGGGCTGCCCTTTGTCACCGATCCTGTTCATCATAACTTTTATTGAGAGGATTTCTAGGCGCAGCCAGGGAACGGAGGGTGTCATGCTTGGTGACCACAGGATCTCATCTCTGTTGTTTGCAGATGATGTTGTCCTGTTGGCTTCATCCAGCAATGACCTACAGTTCTTGCTGGGATGGTTTGCCGCTGAGTGTGAAGTGGCTGGGATGAGAATCAACACCTCCAAGTCCGAGTCCATGGTCCTCAGCCAGAAAAAGGTGGATTGTCCTCTCCGGGTTGGGGACAAGCTCCTGCCCCAAGTGGAGGAGTTTAAGTATCTTGGGGTCTTATTCACGAGTGAGGGGAGAATGAAGCGAGAGATCGACAGACGGATTGGAGCAGCATCTGCAGTGATGTGAACGTTGTACCGGTCCATTGTGGTGAAGAGGGAGCTGAGTTCTAAGGCAAAGCTGTCGATTTACCAGTCAATATACGTTCCTACTCTCACCTATGGTCACGAGTTTTGGGCAGTGACCGAAAGAACGAGATTGCGGATACAAGCGGCTGAAATGAGCTTCCTTCGTAGGATTGCTGGACTCACCCTCAGAGATAGGGTGAATTGCTCAGTCATCTGGGAGAGGCTCAGAGTAGAACCACTGCTCCTCCACACTGAAAGGACTCAGTTGAGGTGGTTTGGGCATCTGATTAGAATGCCTCCTGGACTCCTTCCACTTGAGGTGTTTTGGGCACGTCCCACCGGGAGGAGACCCCGGGGCAGACCCAGGACTTGGTGGAGAGACTATGTCTCCCAGCTGGTCTGAGAACGCCTTAGTATCCTCTCTGAAGAGCTGGAGCAGGTGGCTGGGGAGAGGGAAGTCTGGGCTTCTCTGCTTGAACTGCTGCCTCCGCGACCCGGACCTCCGGAAAAGCGGTAGAAGATGGATGGATGGATGGAATGAAAAAGTTCTAGTGTTCATAAGTTTGCATGTGTTGAAAAAAGAGACTTCTAATGTTCATATGTTTGTATGTTGTTCTGGGATTTTTTTTATGTATTGCTGTTTAGTTTAGGAAACAGCAATAATTTTAGTTTATGAATGGACTTTCTTTTATTTAATTTACAGGTGGAAGAATAACCTACCTTGCCGTGTGGGGTGGGACGGTAGGCCACCCGTCCCCCCTAGCTGACGTTTGTTGTGTGAATATGATAAGCCCTTTTAGCAAATTCTGTTTTAGTTTTCATAGTGTGTGATTTGGGTCCTACACTGGGGATGGTCTTAATTGTGTGTGTTTGTTTTGGACTTTTCTATGGGGAGGGGGTGTTATATAGTTATATTGATATTTTTGTTTGTGAAGTGCGGTGTAGTGGCGCCCACTTCCGTTTCCGCCACTACATCGCCCCTATAAATATCAGCGGGCATCCGGGTTTGGCCTCATTGCCGATGCCCCTGCCTGGTGGCTGTATTGTGTGTGTTACCCCAATAAAGCTAAGTTCGACTGTGCACCTGGCCTTGTCATTACAAGGTATTTCCAGACATAACAGTATGAACGCATGGACTGTCTAACAGCTAGCTTAACTAAGAAATCTGTCATGGGCAGTGGGAGTGCGCTCCTCCCCTCCGTCTCACCTTCGTCAACTCATCACTGCACCTGAGGCAGAAGACACACCTGTACCCGCTCATCAGCCAGCGTACTTAAGGAGGTCCCCTCCGCGCAGTCTACGCTGGCTCATCTGGGTATACTGCCCGTGTTCGGACTTGCTTTATATATTGTGATCGTTAACACGTCGTTGACCATCTCTCTTCTCTTTCTTCTCAGGTTGCTGCCATCGTGTAGGTGTGTTGCCGGGACTGCATGCGCTCTTCTGCTCCACCTCACTGCCCTTCAGCACCTTCATCCCCCCAGTCAGGCACCATCAAATCCATTCCTCCTCCTACCCTACTGGTTCGTCTATTCTCCGCTGGGTTCTGCCAGTCATCCTTGGATTTCCCTAGTAAGTGGCAATTTGGCTCACCCATTTTCCCCTTACTCTACTCCTCAGCTCACAGCTCTCGTCTTACCCCCACAGGTCCATTTCCTCTGGCGAGTGACTGTTTCTGTAGCTGTGCGCTGTTATTTTGCCATTAATAAAACTGTCAAACGTGCCCCTCAGTGTGGTTCCATCCTGTGTTTGGTATCGTGTGCGTGAGCTGTCAAGAATTTAAAACGTCATGACAGAACGAGCCAACCAGGAAGGTAGCTCAGCCGGTGCCTCACAGCAGGAGCAATCCACTATGGACCATCTAGTGGCAACTGAGCGGCAGCTTGCTGCACTGACGCAACAGGTTTCAAATATGGTGATGTTATGGTCCACGGCGCATCCCGCAGCTGCACCCCACCCCAGCGTGCTCTGCGCACTACTATGCACCGTACTTTTTCCGTTCCCGCACCTTCCCCGTATGCGGGGGAGGTGGGGAAATGCAAACCATTTCTTCTCCAATTACAAATGTTCTTGGAGCAGGTTGGGAAGGAGTATCTGGGGAATGTAGCCAAAACACAGCTCTTTGTACTGTTGCTCAGGGATCGAGCCCTGGAGTGGGCCCAGGCCACTCTGGCTAACCCTGAGGGGCGCCGATATTCGTTTGATCAATTGGTGGCCGCATTTTCCAGTGCGTTTGGTCGGACCGAGCGTCAGGGCAATGTTATGAGCCGCCTAATGACTCTCCGCCAGGGCACCTGGTCGGTAGCCGAGTACTCGGTGGAGTTCTGGGTTGTGGCATCTGAATCGGGGTGGAATGAGACTGCGCTACGCAGTGCGTTCCTCCACGGCTTGAGCGACCAACTCCGTGACGAACTGGCGGTTTACCTTGTCCCGGAGATGCTTGATGACCTGATATATGAATAGAGTCCCACTTGTCCAGTAGCAACATACGGGAGGTGTGGCAGGGAATTCAAAACATCACGAATTACAGAGGCTGTGCTACAACATCAGAGGACCTGAGTGCACTGCTGGCAGAGGAGCTAAACAGCTTCTTTGCTCGCTTTGAAATAACTCAACAGCAGCACTTATCAGCCTCAGCCCCGCCCCCACCCCCACCCCCACCCAGCTCCTACACCACCACTTTCACTGTCAGTGAGCATGACGTCAGGCAGGTGCTCCTGGCAGTGAACCCCAAGAAGGCTGCCGGCCCAGATGGAGTTCCTGGTAAGGTGCTTAGAGCGTGTGCCTCCCAGCTCACCCCCATCTTTACCAGGATTTTCAACCTCTCCCTGGCCCAGGCAGTTATCCCGTCTTGTCTGAAATCTGCCATAATCATCCCGGTACCAAAGAAGTCTCCCACCACCAGCCTAAATGATTACCGTCCTGTGGCCCTCACCCCGGTAATTATGAAGTGCTTCGAGAGACTGCTTCTCCAGCACATTAAGAGCCATCTTCCCCTGGACCTTGACTCCTATCAGTTTGCATACTGTGAAAACCGATCCACTGAAGATGCCATCGCCGTAGCCCTCCATTCTGCGCTGTCCCACTTGGAGCGGCAGCACAGCTACGTCTGAATGCTCTTCGTGGACTACAGTTCGGCCTTCAACACAATCATCCCGGACATTCTCATTACCAAACTGAACACTCTTGGTCTCCCACCTCTCACATGTGCCTGGATAAAGAACTTTCTCACTAACCAGTCTCAGACTGTGAGACTTGGCTCCCACTTCTCCTCCACATGGACGCTGAGTACTGGCTCCCCACAGGGCTGTGTGCTGAGCCCCCTCCTGTACTGTTTCTACACCTATGACTGTCGTCCGGCCTGCAACAACAACCTCATCGTGAAGTTTGCTGACGACACCACGGTGGTTGGACTCATTTCAGGAGGGGACGAGACAGCCTATGGGGGGAGGTCCTGAAGTTGGCAACTTGGTGTTTAGAAAACAACCTGACTCTGAACACCAAGAAAACCAAGGAAATCAATGTCAACTTCAGGAGGACCAATACCGACCCAGCCCCCCTCTTCATCAACGGCGAGTGTGTGGAGAGGGTCCACACATTCCGGTACCTCGGCGTCCTTTTCTCCTCTGACATCTCTTGGACAGACAACATCTCGGAGATTATTAAGAAGGCTCAGCAGCGGCTACACTTTCTGAGAGTCCTCAGGAAGTACAACCTCAACTCCACCCTGCTGCTGACCTTCTATCGCTCATCCATTGAGAGTCTGCTCACATACTGCATTACAGTGTGGTATGGGAATTGCACTATGGTAGACAGGGAGAGGTTGCAGAGTGTAGTAAAGGCAGCACAGAAGATCATCGGCCGCCCTCTCCCCTCCCTGACAGACATTTACACCGCCCGCTGCCTTAGTAGAGCACAATGCATCATCAAGGACATCTACCACCCTGGAGGTGACCTGTTTGACCTGCTGCCCTCAGGGAGGCGCTACAGGTGCATCAGAGCCAGGACAAATAGACTCAAGAACAGTTTTTTTCCAAAAGCCATCATGGCTCTGAATTCTCAGTCCAACCCTCCCTGACCCCCCCAGTATACCTCTAAACACATTACTGTGTAATTGACATTTACGGTCCAGAATGCTGTGCAATCTTTTTAATCTTTTTATTTTTATATTGTATATATAACTTATTTTTATCTTAGATTACGTACACTGTACATATTATACATTATTTATTGTAGGAATTTATTGTTTTTATGCTTTTTATTTTTCTCTTTTACATATGTTGCACTGAAGGAGATGCTTAAATCTCATTGTACATTTGTTTGTATAATGACAATAAAGGCTATCTATTTATCTATATCAGGCTGTAGGGTTCGACAATCGACACCGTGAGTGCACGAGGGAGCGTGGCCCCATCCCTTGTCCGCGCGCTGAGCGCATGCCTGCTATACTTGCTGAGACTGGCGATAACAGGTCTTCGCCCGAACCGATGGAGCTGTCTTGGAATATCACCGACGAGGAGCGAAAGCGAAGGGCTGGCACATGCATGTACTGTGGTTCACTCGACCACAGTCTGGATGAATGCCGCCGGCCGCCAAAAGATACGGCCTGTCAGTAACCACGGGGGGTCGTTGGGTGGGACTTATTCTTCTCCCCCCCAGTAAATTGTGTGTTTCGGCCCTCGTGCAGTTGCTGGGGGTCGAAAGGAGGGTTGAGGCGCTGGTTGACTCAGGGCCCAAGGGTAATTTCGTTTCAGCTGCTCTCGTGGAGCAGGTGGGCATTCCCACACGTAAACTGCCCCATAGGCAGAGAGTCACTGCCATTTCCGGCAGTGTGCCCACGGTGGTTACCCTAAGCACAGTGCCTATCTGGAACTATAGTGGGATCGCACTGCCTTTAACACAACTGACCTCGGTTAAAGTCCCCTTTCGGTGGACTGAGGCAGCCGAACTGGCATTTAATAAATTAAAACGCAAGCTCACTAACAAACCTAGCTTGGTCCAGATCAACATGCAGTTCCCATTCATCCTCGAGGTGGACCCGTCTGATTCGGGGGTTGGCGTTGTTTTGTTGCAGCGCATGCCTCCCGATCAGAAGCTCCGCCCGTGCACATATTTCTCCCGGCGGCTCATGCCAGCCGAGAAGAATTATGACGTAGGGGACGGAGAGCTGCTGGCCATTTAGTTGGCACTTGAGGAGTGGAGGCACTGGCTAGAGGGTGCTGTTCATCCCATCGTTGTGTGGACCAACCATAAGAACCTTGAGTCGGCCCGCCGACTGAATGCCAGGCAGGCTCGCTGGTCGTTATTCTTCCAGCGATTTGACATTACCATCACTTCCTGGCCTGGCACCTGGAATACCAAACCGGACGCGCTCTCGTGCCAGTTTGACTCCGAGGACTTAGCCCCCCCCCCCCCCACCAAACCATTGTGCCACCTGCACGCGTTATTGGAGCCCTTACTTGGGATATCGAGCGGAGGGTCCGCCAGGCCCAGTCCCAGGAGCCTGTGCCAGTAGGATGCCCCTGGAACTGTCTGTATGTACCGGCTGCCCTCCGCAGCAACGTCATCCAGTGGGGCCACACCAGCCACACCAGCTGCTTTGCCCGCCATTCTGGCATCGCCCGGACCGTGGATTTTGTCAAGCGGGCATTCTGGTGGCCAACGCTGCGGCAGGATGTTCAGGAGTATGTCAGAGCCTGTCAGACGTGCGTCCGGGGGAAGACTGACTCCTCCCCCCATCAGGTGTCCTCCATCCCCGGCCGGCCGTGGATTTTGTGACCGGGTTGACATACACTACACAAAGAGCAGAAATAAACAAACCTTATTATCATCTGGTCAGTCACTGCAACAGATACTGGAGTCAGTTTGTCTTGGCCTGTCCTTGCCACTGATAATACCTCTATCTGCCAAGAATGTGTCGCTAGTCCAGCAAAAGCTAGCGTGATGATGCCCTCCTTCCACGGCAAGACGGTTATTCTGACTGTTGTGCTTCGGTTCTCCAAGGCGGTCCATCTGGTGGCCCTCCACAAGCTCCCGTCAGCCCTGGAGACAACAGTTCTTCTGACTGACCACATGATCTGGATCCACGGCCTCCCTGTGGCCATTGTTTCTGACGGGGTCCACAGTTCACATCCCAGGTCTGGAGGGCCTTCTGCCGGACGTTAGGTACGATGTTGAGCCTCTCATCCGGTAACCATCCACAAAGTAATGGGCATGCGGAGCGCGCCAACCAGTCCCTGGAGGCTGCCTTGCGGCGCGTAGCAGCCAATAACCCTTCTTCCTGGAGCACACACCTGACCTGGGTCAAATACTCAATGAACTCTGTGGTATCCTCCGCCACAGGAATGACCCCCTTCGAGGCGTCATTGGGGTACACGCCTCCTCTCCTTCCCTTGGCCAATAGGGAGGTTTCAGTGCCATCCGTAGGAACCCAAGCTCGGCGCTGCTGACGTGTGTGGAGAGCTACTTGGCCCGCCCTGGCCACACTACAGAATGCACCCGGGCCGCCGCTGATTGGAGGCGGGTTCCGGCCCCCAAGTATGTCGTGGGGCAGCAAGTCTGGCTGACAGCTAACCAGGTTCCTCTGAAGAGCAACTCCAAGAAGCTGTCCCCCCGTTTCCTCAGGCCGTTCCCCATCGCCCGGGTGGTCAACGACGCGTCAGTCCGGCTCAAGCTGCCCGCGGCCCTGCGGGTGAACCCCACCTTCCACGTCAGCCATATTAAACCCCTGTTGACCAGTCCTCTTTACCCCCTCCAAGCCTCCTCCCTCCCCGCATCATTGACGGCCACCCCGCCCACACAGTTCGGCGAATCCTGGATGTCCGCCGCAGGGGTCGGGGCCTGCAGTACCTCATTGATTGGGAGGGTTACGGGCCGGAGGAACAATCCTGGACTCCCTCATCACGGGTACTTGACAAGGAATTGCTCCGGGCTTTTCACCGTGCCCACCCGGACAAGCCCTCCGGTCTGCCAGGAGGTGTCCCTAGAAGGGGGGGCCCTGTTATGGGCAGCAGGAGCGCGCCCCTCCCCTCCAGTCTCACCTTCGTCAACTCATCACTGCACCTGAGGCAGAAGACACGCCTGCGCCTGCTCATCAGCCAGCGTACTTAAAGAGGTCCCCTCCGCGTAGTCTATGCTGGCTCGTCTGGGTATACTGCCCGTGTTCGGACTTGCTTTATATATTGTGATCGTTAACACGTCGTTAACCATCTCTCTTCTCTTTCTTCTCAGGTTGCTGCCATCGTGTAGGTGTGTCGCTGGGACTGCGCACGCTCTCCTGCTCCACTTCACTGCCCTTCAGCACCTTCATCTCCCCGGTCAGGCACCATCAGCTCCATTCCCTCTCCTACCCTACTGGTTCGTCTATTCCCCGCTGGGTCCTGCCGGTCATCCCTGGATTTCCCTAGTAAGTGGCAATTTGGCTCACCCATTTTCCCCTTACTCTACTTCTCAGCTCACAGCTCTCGGCTTCCCCCCCACAGGTCCATTTCCTCTGGTGAGTGACTGTTTCTGTAGCTGTGCGCTGTTATTTTGCCATTAATAAAACTGTCAAATGTGCCCCTCAGTGTGGTTCCATCCTGTGTTTGGTATCGTGTGCGTGAGCTGTCAAGAATTTAACACGCCATGACATAATCTTTATTCTGTTTCCCCCGCTTGCTATTCTGTAGCTTACATTACATGGTGCCTACTAAAACACGGAATGAATGGTACGGTATAGAACATTCCTTCTGCGTTCTGTCCACGTTCCGTACATGTTCCATACAGGACGTCTACCGATCCTGCCTGCTGTCAGCTCTATGTCAATCAATGTGCCTTTGTCATAATGCGCAGTCCGCACTTAGCATGTTCCGTACATATACCGTGTATGTTCCATACTTGACGGTTGTAAATAAACACAGTAGCAGCAATTGTCAATAAAAATGAATAAATTCATGCAATAAGAAATTAAGGAACATACTATTAGGCTTATTGGTGGTCAGGTTGCCTGGTTGTGTCCGTGCATTAATCCATTAATCATTACATAACAGTTAGTTCAGACCAAGCAACTTGATTCAACAATAGGGATTCCAGGAGTTGCTATAATCCGCAATAATTGCACTCCAGTTTCACTGGATATGTATCACTCCACTTCAAAGGTGTTCAAGTAACCGTTAATTACTAACAGTAATTTTCTATCAATTCTCTGACAATTGCAGTACATGTTTTGGATACCTTAATTTCCACAGTAAGGCACTGTTTGACAAGAAATTTTACATCCATGACCTGGAAGTCCCACCATTTTGAAAACAACCGTTTCCTTCTGCCCATCATTAAGCCATTTTATGTCTGTTTAAAAAATAGGCAGTGCTAGAGTTTGATTTTTTTGTCTCGATTAACAAACCACAATACCTTGGTGGTGATGGACTCTTTGTTTCTGTCAGGATTCTGAGCATGGTCGGGGAACCTCATGCTTTAAGTTTATTTTGGTTATTTTCTGTATTTTCCCCACCTCAACTTAGTTTGGTCATTGTATTTATGTTCATGGTCAAGTCTTTATGCTCTCTTGGGTTTGCCATTTATTTCTGTTTACTATGTTTGTCTTCTGAGTTCTGTCTTGTTATCCTAGTCTTAGTTTAGTTGTTATAGTCTTGTTATTAATATTATGTTTTCATGGTCATGTTTACGTTTTGTTTATGTCTGCCTATGATCAGGAGATGAATCAGGTCCTGGCCTCGCTTTTAGTTCATGTTTAGATCCTCTTCATTTATTACCTCCGCCAAGGAGGTTATGTGATCATCGGCGTTGGTTTGTCTGTTTGTTTGTTTGTTTGTTAGCAAGATAACTCAAAAACTTATGGACGGATTTTCATGAAATTTTCAGAGATTGTCAGAAATGGGGTATCCTACAGATGATTACATTTTGGTGGTGATCCGGATCACCGTCCAGAAGAAAACTGCCATTACGGAAAATGCCATTTTCGTGAATAACTACTGAACCACTAATCCTATCATTGTCAATCCAATTGCTAGTCATGTTTTCATGGTCAAGGAATCTGAAAATGTACACACAAACACTGTATGGGGGGAACTGTGGCCGCCATTACAGAAAATGTCATTTTCGTGAATAACTACTGATCCACTAATCCTATCATTGTCAATCCAATTGCTAGTCATATGTTTTCATGGTCAAGGAATCTGAAAACATACACACAAACACTGTATGGGGGGAACTGTGGCGCTTGGCGGAGGTCTGCGCTCTCCGAGTGCTTTTCTAGTATTATCATGTTTTTGGTTTTGCTTGGGTTTTATTGTCACAGTCACGACTGTTTGTTTTTGATGATTTGTGTTCTTGTAGTTATGTATGTTACCATGTTTATTCATTTCATGCTTTGAGTTTGGGCTTTTGCTTTGACAGCATCTTTTGTTTACTTCCAGTTTTACATTGTGGGCTTCTTGCTTCGTTAATTATTCATGGCTGCTTTTGATTTTCTGATTACTGATTGTTCACGGGTGTTCTTGATTTTCTGCTCAATATAGACATACCGCACTCTGCCCTCAGTGCGGCGATCCACAGTGTTCTGTGTTATGGTTATGTTCATGTCACGTCAAGTGAAGTATTACGTTACGTTCATGTCACGTCTGGTTTATTTCGGGGTTTAAATAAACCACTGCAACTACAGCTCCAGCTCTTGAGTCCAGTCAATCCTTTTTGTGTGCCATGAAGGGATGTAATTCATGACCATTTCATCTGAAAATGCGAAGAAAAGTGAGCAAAGTGTGCTAATTGTTAGCAAGTTAACTACTAGCTACTGGCTAGCTATGGTGTTCTGGTGACAGGTGTCTTGCAGAGAAAAGCACCCCCTTTGCGACTCTGGGGTCTTCTGCAGCACCAACTCAACAGGTATGTGTTTTATAAGCACTTCTTACTTTTGCATTTGACAATATTTAATTTGTTTACATATGTGTGAAATGACAATAGACTTCTTCATCTTGATTGAGATGTTTAGCAACAGTTGGCTACATTTAGGAGGGACTATTTTTTCTCAGCTGTGCAAAATAACTGGTTGAACAAATAAATCATAATATTTTGTCCAGTATTGCTGTTATTTAATAAACTGTGTTTGTGGAACTGTTGTATAAAAGCAATTGTTGTATAAAAGCAAACTGTTGTATAAAAGAAATATTACACTGGAGTTCATTACGATATCATGAATATACTAACTCAAGGTGTGTAGCGGAGGGCACAAGCTGCATCACACTTTGAAGTTACTATATTTACAATACCGAACTTATTCTCGGGTAATATTGCTTAATTAATTCAAGTAGTCAGACAAAAAACGTGATTGACATGTTTCCAGGGGGTCCCATTTTATTTTAAAAAGTTCTTTATAAATAAACTAAACCTCTAGCATACTGAATGTTAGACATGGAAGGTTCTGTATCTAATGGAACATTTCGTATGGAACGCGTACAAAATGACCATAGCAGGACCGCTAGTGTACCATAAGGAAGGTTCTGTATCTTACGTTACATGTACATGTTCATAGCACACTTGGCACCACTAGCTAGTAGGATCACTTTGTAGGGAACACGTACGGAACGCGTACTGAATGTTTTGTACGGAATGTGGACAAAACACGGACGGAACAAATGTAGCAGGACCACTAGCATTCCATAAGGAAAGTCCCATATCTCACGTTATACGTACATGTTTGTAGCACATTTGACACCCCTAGCTAGTAGGACCGCTCCATACAGAATGCGTACGAAGGTTCATTGACATAGAACTGACAGCAGGTAGGATTGGTAGATGTCCCGTACCATTCCGTACCATACTGTTTGTTCCGCATTTTAGTAATCTCCAGTAAACACAGCTTGGACACAAAAAGGTGTTGTGGATTCAAGTATAAGCAGTGTTGGGAGTACTGTAATGCCACTACTTTTGTAGTAACATGCTGTGTAACGAAATTACTGTTTAAAAATTCAGTAATGCGTTACACTTACTGAAATTTGATCAGATGCGTTACTCGTTTTATTAATATGGAAAGATATTTTCGCACAAACAGACGATCATACAACTTGCAGCTGCTAGACACCCTCCTCATCAGCTGCCAGCTGGGGATGAATACACAGTCAGTGGCTATTGGTGGGACACCGGCCTCAAGCCACTGGAGGTTGTCATGGCAAAGGCAAGCAAATAAATATAAACTAATCTTACCGTAACTGACACAGCCGTCACACAGTCTCTTCCGCGGGTCTGTTTCCTGTCTTGCCCCAGTTCACATCACAACCTGGTGGGGAGAAATGCTGTGGCAGTGGCAACTTCTCATATAGATAGATAGATAGATGTACTTTATTGATCCCAAACTGGGAAATTACAAATTATATCGAGCCCTGATCACCTGTTGTCCGAGCGGTAAGTAGCCCCTACCAGCTCCTGCCTCTGTGGTTAAACATGAGTATTTTTTGAGCAAGAAGCTCGCATTTAATGTCCGCATTAAATGCATTTAAAGTTTTCTTACGCACAGAGAAAAACTGACTGTGATTTGTTGTAGTAAGCAGTGAACTTTCACTAATCTATGCTTTCTGCTTTATTTTATCTGATTAATTTACATGCTGTTGTAATATGCAACTATTTCATGAAAGTAAATCCTCTAAATATGCATTGTTAATGGGCTGGTCCAGGGGTGTCAAACATATGGCTTGTGGGCCAAAAACGGCCCACCAGGGGGTCCAAAATTTTCTCTATGAATTCACAGCTTTATTTCTAGTAAATTTCCGACTTTCTACTGATTACAAGTTTGTGTAAATCTGAGACATTTTTTTTCTGTAAGATGAGACTTTTTCTCATCAGTTTTCTTTTTCTTCCTTTTTCTGATGAGAACAAGGGGCCCTTGATATTGCTGTGTGTGCAAGATGATTTAAGTATGCATTTAAAAATAACTTGAAAGTTACTTTTCCAAGTAACTAGTTACTTTAATCATGCAGTAACTCAAAAGTAACTCAGTTACTTTTGAAAAGAAGTAACTAGTAACTGTAACTAGTTACTATTTTTTAGTAACTTGCCCAACACTGAGTATAAGAAAGATCAGTCTTTCAAAAAAATTACTTGAGTCAGAGTAAAGTGAAACGTGAAAGTGCAAACTTTTTCAGGCAGTGCAATTACAGGTTAACTCAATGTAAACATGTGAATAGATGCAAATTTGTGCCTGAAAAAGTTGCAGAGGGGTGGAATTGACTTTATAACTTCTGTAGCTGCTTTCTATCTGCTGTAGAAATCCCTAAAACACGGTTATGTTTAAGCTTACAACGTTATCCGGTGGGGCTCCCACCTGGAAAAATGTCACTGCCTCCTCCAAAACTGCACCTGGATGATGGTTGTTGATACTGCTAGCCTGCTGGCCCTTGTTATCACATCTGTAGCAGAAGTAGGTGTGTGGATAAACAACAGACACTCTGTTTCAGCTCCAGAGCCCCATTTGTCTGCAGGTGAGTACCAGCCTCAATTTCAGACTTGGTCTACTCTCCAGTCTTGATACTTTTACTCCAGTCACAGCAGAATCTCATGGCTGATTACTAGCTATTGCTACCAATTTCTCCGGAAGTGAATGCATAAATTTTCCTGTTTTTCCACATGTTTACATTTTTGCATGTATTTGCACTGTGCTTCATGTTTGGTGTGAATGCACCTTAATAAAGTATCTATAAAAAAGTTTCTTTAATCATGAATGACACCTTTAATCTGACTAGTAAGTGATGTTTTTCTTCTAACTTTGTGACAGCTTTCTTTTGAATTTAAATTTTTTTCTCATAAATTAGTGACAGTTAATTTTTGTAATAATTTTTTTTAAAATTTGCAACATTTTATGATATATTTGTGATATTTTTCATACAAATTTGCAAAATTTTACTTAGAAATTCAGAACTTTTTTTGTCAATTTTCAATTTTTTAACTATAAATTTGCATTTGTGAGGTTTTTCTCTTGGGTATGTTAGACTAAAATATAAGCTAGTCACACATGCCATCCATCCATCCATCCATCTTCTACCGCTTTTCCGGAGGTCCGGGTCGCGGAGGCAGCAGTTCAAGCAGAGAAGCCCAGACTTCCCTCTCCCCAGCCACCTGCTCCAGCTCTTCAGAGAGGATACCAAGGCGTTCCCAGACCAGCTGGGAGACATAAGCCTGTTTTCCACTAGCCCAGCACACCTCGGTACGGCTCGATTCACTTCAGTACGGCTCGGAATGCTTCTGTCTCCATTAGCACGGTGTTGTGCTTGTGCTGTGATGGTTTGTGTTAGGAGGTTTTAGAAGCGGGGCAGCAGCAGATTCTCAGTGAGGCGGGGCCACACTCCCGTGACGTTACACACCGGACTGAGTCCTTATTTACACGAGACAAAAAATGGAGGATCCAAGGATTATTGCCTTGCTCGCTCTGTGGTTTTATCTCACAATTAATTTTATCTCATAATTAAGCTGCAACAACACAAGTCACTTTTGTTTTGAATTGACTGCCAAATGACCTAGAAATAATGAGCTGAAACTTGTTTTTATTCGTATTAAATAATGAGACGGTGGCACACTGTCCAACACCACATCCTAGGGCATTTTGGATGTACTGAATTAAAAAAATTCATGTTTTTCACCTTCAGGTCAACGTTTGGAACAACAGTATTATTATTTTCCGTTTAGATGATGCTACATTCCTTCTAAAGTATTGTAAATCTCTGAATTTGGAATGCCGATAGAACATTCAATTTACATATACTTGTACCTTTGACTTGGTGCTAATTTTTTATGAGATTTCAATAAAAAGAACAGAAAGCTTACAAAAAGATTTCTTTTTTTGGTCTAGTTAAAAATTACATCCTTTACAATGGTTGACCCTCAGCATCATTTTGATCAGACTAGGCAATGGAATTTCTATGTAATTATACTGTTTTATAATTCAGTGTTATAACAGACAAACCACACTTTCCAAAACAATTCCATTTTATTATATACAAAATATTAAAATAAAAAAAAACTTTGCAACACAACATGAAGGTTAATCGACATTTTATACACGCCGACCACTGAGTGCTGAGGCTCGGTAGAATGAAGGCGTCTCTGCCAGCTGTG
The DNA here is from genome assembly GCA_020510985.1 of Pholidichthys leucotaenia. Lineage (NCBI taxonomy): Eukaryota > Metazoa > Chordata > Actinopteri > Cichliformes > Pholidichthyidae > Pholidichthys > Pholidichthys leucotaenia. Next base: position 36,026,256 of record CM035837.1, on the reverse strand, counting down.
GGTCAGGAAGGCTCGGTTGAATAATCCGGACGGGCTGTCGCGGCGGACGCGTGGGATGATTCTACAAGGAAAATACACACAATAAAATACAGCACGAAAGTGCAATATATACAGAAAAGACAATAGTTTTTAACAAGAATACATAAGCTTATTTCAGCGTATTGTTCACATGAATAATTAAAATAAAAGCTTTAGTCCGCAGTGTGCTGCAATAAAGCAGCGATCATCCACAAATGAACAGCTTTTTTATTGCATAAATAAACTGAGCGTCTTACTGAATATATTTACGAAAAAACGCACAATAAAAAAAAATTAAAACTCACCGTTAAAGGACTCCGATGTCGAGACCTCCCGGTATATTTTTTCATTCCAGGCGGCTCCGTCTAACTCGCGCTGAATACGTTCGTCTGACAATGCAGTGAGCAGACACTGCAGCTTCTTACTGGTCCATGGAACACCCTTATTACGCGAAGCCATTTTTGATAGAGAATAAATGAAAATAGCACAGCAATACACTGAAAAGGAACCGCCAACAGTTGTTGCGTGCTGAGTAAAGGCGGTCGTGAAGATTCTTTTTTTTTTTTTCAAAAACTTTATTGAGAAGGTCATGAAGATTTGGTAGATGAGGAGGAGGAGAGGGGCGGTTACAACCTGACCAATCAGCGCTGGTTACGACCTGACCAATCAGCGGCGACCAGTCTGTTAACGTCACAACACGGCACAGCTCAGCACTGCTGTACCCTGCCCTGCAGCGGGGCTGAGAATCGCGGCTGTTAAACCGTGTTGGGGCTTGTGGAAAAGCGTACAAAGCGTGCTGAGCCGTCCCGTGTCGCGCTAAAGCGTGCTAGTGGAAAAGGCCCTATAGTCTCTCCACCGAGTCCTGGGTCTGCCCCGGGGTCTCCTCCCAGTGGGACGTGCCTGAAACACCTCAAGTGGGAGGCGTCCATCCTAATCAGATGCCCATACCACCTCAACTGACTCCTTTCAATGTGGAGGAGCAGCGGTTCTACTCTGAGCCTCTCCCGGATGACTGAGCTCCTCACCCCATCTCTGAGGGTGAGTCCAGCAATCCTACGGAGAAAGCTCATTTCAGCCGCTTGTATCCGCGATCTCGTTCTTTCGGTCATTACCCAAAGCTCGTGACCATAGGTGAGAGTAGGAACGTAGATTGACTGGTAAATCGACAACTTTGCCTTAGAACTAAGCTCCCTCTTCACCATAACAGACCGGTACAACATCCGCATCACTGCAGATGCTGCTCCAATCCGTCTGTCGATCTCTCGCTCCATTTTCCCCTCACTCGTGAACAAGACCCCAAGATACTTAAACTCTTCCACTTGGGGCAGGAGCCTGTCCCCAACCCGGAGAGGACAATCCACCTTTTTCCGGCTGAGGACCATGGACTTGGACTTGGAGGTGCTGATTCTCATCCCAGCCGCTTCACACTCAGCGGCAAACCGTCCCAGCAAGAGCTGTAGGTCATTGCTGGATGAAGCCAACAGGACAACATCATCTGCAAACAACAGAGATGAGATCCTGTGGTCACCAAGCATGACACCCTCCATTCCCTGGCTGCGCCTAGAAATCTTGCCCATAAAAATTATGAACAGGATCGGTGACAAAGGGCAGCCCTGGCGGAGTCCAACTCTCACTGGGAATGACTCCGACCGAGTGTTGGCAATACGAACTAAACTCTCACAACGGTCGTACAGAGACCGAATAGCTCGTAACAACAAGCCCGATACCCCATACTCCCGAAGCACCCCCCACAAAAATCCACGAGGGACGCGGTCAAATGCCTTCTCCAAGTCCACAAAACACATGTAAACTGGTTGGGCAAACTCCCACGAACCCTCAAGAATTCTCGAGAGGGTAAAGAGCTGGTCCGATGTGCCACGGCCAGGACGAAAACCACATTGCTCCTCCTGAATCTGAGGTTCCACCAACGGCCGGACTCTCCTCTCCAGTACCTTGGCATAGACCTTCCCAGGGAGGCTGAGGAGTGTGACCCCTCTAAAGTTGGAGCACACCCTCCGGTCCCCTTTTTTGAAGAGAGGAACCACCACCCCGGTTTGCCATGCCAAAGGCACTGCCCCCGACCTCCACGCAGTGTTGCAGAGGCGTGTCAACCATGACAACCCAACAACATCCAGGGCCTTGAGGTACTCAGGGCGAATCTCGTCCACCCCCGGGGCCCGGCCACCAAGGAGATTTTTAACCACCTTGGCGACCTCAGCCCCTGTGATAGGCGAGTCATCCCCCTCGTCCCCAAACCCTGCTTCCTCTGTGGAAGGCGTATCAGTGGGATTGAGGAGATCCTCGAAGTATTCCTTCCACCGCCCGACGATATCCCCAGTTGAAGTCAACAGTGTCCCATCCGCACCATACACAGTGTGGACGGGGAGCTGCTTTCCCCTCCCGCCGAACAGTTTGCCAGAATCTCTTTGAAGCCGACCGAAAGTCTTGTTCCATGGCCTCACCGAACTCCTCCCATACCCGGGTTTTTGCTTCAGCAACCACCCGAGCTGCACTCCGCTTGGCCTGCCGGTACACCTCAGCTGCTTCGGGAGTCCCACAAGCCAACCAAGCTTGATAGGACTCCTTCTTCAGCTTAATGGCCCCCCTCACCACTGGTGTCCACCACTTGGTTCGGGGGTTGCCACCACGAGATGCACCGACCACCTTGTGGCCGCAGCTCTGGGCTGCCGCTTCAACAACAGAGGTGGAGAACATGGCCCATTCAGACTCCATGTCTCCAGACTCACTCGGAATGTGGTTGAAGTTCTTCTGGAGGTGGGAGTTGAAGACCTCCCGGACAGGGGCCTCAGCCAGACGCTCCCAGCACACCCTCACTATACGTTTGGGTCTACCAGGTCTGAATGGCTTCCTCCCCTGCCATCGGATCCAACTCACCACCAGGTGGTGATCAGTTGGCAACTCTGCACCTCTCTTTACTCGGGTGTCCAAGACATACGGTCGCAGGTCTGATGATACGATAACAAAATCGATCATCGACCTGCGACCTAGGGTGTCCTGGTGCCAGGTGCACATATGGACACCCTTATGCTTGAACATGGTGTTCGTTATGGACAGACTGTGGTTAGCACAGAAGTCCAATAGCTGAACACCACTCGGGTTCAGATCGGGCAGGCCGTTCCTCCCAATCACCCCCCTCCAGGTTTCACTGTCGTTGCCCACGTGCGCATTGAAGTCCCCCAGTAGGACAATGGAGTCTCCAGGAGGAGCACCCTCCAGCACCCCAGTCACAGACTCCAAAAAGGGTGGGTACTCTGAAACATCATTTGGTGCATAGGCACAAATGATGGTCAGGACCCGTTTCCCAACCCGAAGGCGCAGGGAAACAACCCTTTCGTCCCCCTCATGGATCGTCACCTTATCGTGGTGGGGGGGTTTGCGTGCCCCAGTGATCCCAGGAGCTATGTTGTCCGGGGCAATTTGCCTCTGATAGGGTCTCCCAAGACAAACTGGTCCTGGGTGAAGGGCCAGACTAAGAACGATCCAACAGACTCTCATGATAAATTGTATATCAAGGATTCAGTGTACCCCGCCCGGTATGGGGTTACCGGGGCCCCACCCTGGAGCCAGGCCTGGGGGAGGGGCTCGAAGGCTAGCGTCTGGTGGCCGGGTTTCCACCCATGGGACCCAGCCGGGCTCAGCCCAAAGGAGTTACATGGGTCCGCCCTCCAGTGGGTTCACCACCTGCAGGAGGGATCATGGGGGTCCGGTGCTATGTGGATTAGGTGGCGGTCAAAGGCGGAGACCTTGGCGGACTGATCCCAAGTCACACATGCCTTTTAATATAATACAAATCATATATAGAAACAGTAATAGTTCAAAAATTTTCTGAGCCACAATAGAAATTTAATTATTTCAAATCTGATGAGAAAAACTTGGCATGCACCCATTTCAAATTAATGAAATTAAAAGTTAGAGTACCACTAAATGTACCTGTGTAAAACTACAGTTTTTTTTCATAAAAATCTTGTGAAAAAGTTACTTGCACAAGAAGAAAGGGCAGTTTATTTTCATTCAATCCATACAGCCATGCATGTACAGTAGAATGAAATTACATTTCTCCTACTGGAGGCACCACTGCCATGCAAGATGGTGCCACAACTTTCCCTTCCCCCATTCTATTATGCTGAGCAGCAAGCTAGAAGGCAAGAAGTACCATTTTTATATGGTCTTTGGTATGACCTGGCCAGGACTTGAACTCACAACCTCCCAGCCATGGGGTGGATGCTTTACCACTATAGGCCACATAACTACAATATAGCCACAATGTAACTAGTTAGTGCCCACCTCTAAGGATGGTACATATGTGCCCTGGAGGGCCAGGAAACTGCAGGTTTTTTTTTTTTTACAGCTAGTCTCATCAACAGGAAATTTCATGGAATTCCTTCACACTCATTATGATCAGTGAAAACACCTGCTTTAACTAATTTTTTAAGTATCAAGTTCCATGCATGATAGAAAAAAAAATCTTTTGATGTTTAAAAAGTGGAGTGAAGAAAAATCCTTTCCACCTCTTGATCCCCTTTGTGAAGGCGTGGATTGGGCCCATGTCCTCGCCTTATGTTATAGTTTATATTTTCTTGTCACTGGGACATGGGTTCAGCCCACGTCTTCACTTTGAGTTATTATTTTCATGATCTCTGTTTTGTTTTATATTTATCCCTGCCCTGTCCTTAGTTCTGGTTTTCATTGTTATTATTATTATTATTATTATTATTATTATTCCTGTCAGTTATTTCTGTCTTAGTTTAGCTTGAGTTTTGTCTCGCTGATCCTTGTTTATAATCCATGGCTGTTGTAGTTTAGTTAATTAGTCCTGCCTTATTTAAGGAACTCCGCCCCTTACCTGGGTGCGGCGTCCTTCATCATTTGTGCATGATTACACGCTTTAGCCTTGCCTGTTTCCTGCTAAGCTGGTATCCCATATCCTTACCTTAGTGTCTTGCCTGCCTTGCTTGTGTTTATTATTTTCAGCCCATGAGTTGCTCTTTGTTTTGTCTTTGTGGAATAAATCATGCAGAGAAAATGCCCAGCATTTGAGGCCTGTCTTCTGCCCCGAACGGCCCCCCATGACAGTAGGATGCCACCAGTAAAGGGCTCAGCTTGCAAAATCGGCAGGAGGAGGAAGGAGTGGAACCAGGAGGACTTGTCGGGTTTTTTTCACCAGATCAACTGCCTGACAACCCAAGTTCTGGATCATTCCAACACCTGGGAGGGGTTGGGGGATCTTGTGGCTGTGAAGGAGCTGGTTCTCAGTTGACCAGACCTGTTGTGTTTCCCCAAGGGAGTCAAACTTCACTCAAGGATAACACGACTCTGGCACACATGCTCAAGTGAATCAGCTGCTCGCATCACCTCTTCCAACCTGCCTCCGGTAAGCTGCCTCCCACCTTTCCTGTCACTCCTATGCTGCCTGACAACCCCAGTTCACCAGCCACGGCAGCAAACGCTATGGAGCAGGAGTGGAGGCAGGTGGTCCTTGCACAGACTGACATCTTGTTGGAGTACAAGCCCTGTCTCGCTCCAGAGGTGTTGTTCCCAGCATAAGAGGACCAACCGGCATCAAAAGGGCCAGTGGGGGAGCGAGCCACTGGCCCTTTGAGGAAGCGCCGCTCTGCTTGCCATCCATTCACTCGAAGTCTCCCCAAGGATTTCTGCAGCCGGCTTCCCCAAGTGCTCCAGCGGTGACACCATCCTCACCACTTTGGGAAGCTTCCACTGCTGCTCCTTGCCTCTCATCTGCACCGTCTGCACCTGCTCATCAGGTTTCCACACCGGCATCATACGCTGCTCAGCCTGACCAGCTGGAGGCAGCTCCTCGTTATCCTCCAGCTGCTGTGCTCTGAGGGTTCTCTGTAGGTACCCAAACTCGACCAGGACTCCAGCAGCAGCTTCAGTGGCAGCAGATCAGGGGGCAAGGCAAGTACATTTAAATACAAGTACGTTTAAGGCAAGTACATTTTTGAAATGACATTTCAATTCTCCTTTATGTCCTATACATATGGAAGTATTGACAAATAAAAATCTTTGAATCTTTTAATCTTAACTCGTTTTTTAACAACTCTGGTTGCTGTATCTTGCCTTGTCCCAGTAGAGGGGTCTCAGCGGCCATCCCCTACAGTCACTGAGCCCCTGCAATCTGTCTCTGCTGCTGTCTCTGTTTGTGCACCTCCTCTCATCTCAGCATCCCCCCTCTCCCTTCTCCTGAGCTCCACATCTGATGGGTTCCCAGCAGTTGTGACCTCTGGGTCTGGAAATCCGTCAGCTGCTCCTGTCGCCAATTCTGGGCTCACCGCTGGTCAGCTTCCATCATCTGAGTTTGCTGCTGATCAGCCAGCTTCGTCTGGGTCCACAGCTGGTTGGCCTGTTACGCCTGGGTTCACCGCAGATCAGCCTGGATCACCTGTTCCTGTGGTCAGTGCGCCCCAGCCATCTGTTCTTGAGATCACTGTACCCCAGTCATCTGCTCCTGAGGTCAACACATTTCAACCGTCAACTCCTGAAGCCAACACGCTCCAGCTGTCAGCTCCTGAGGTCAGCGCACTCCAGCTGTCAGCTCCTAAGGTCAATGTGCTCCAGCTGTCAGCTCCTGAGGTCAGTGTGCTCCAGCCATCAGCTCCTGAGGTCAGCGCATTCCAACCATCAGCTCCTGAGGTCAGTTTGCTCCAATCATCAGTTCCTGAGATCAGCGCACTCCATCAGCTCCTGAGGTCAGCACACTCCAACCATCAGCTCCTGAGGCTGGCGTGCCCCAGTCCTCCACTCCAGAGGTTGGTGCACCTCTGCCATCTGAATGTGAGGCTGGTGTGCCTTCACCGCTTGTTCCAGAGGCCAGTGGGCCTTTGTTGTGTGTTCCTGAGGCCGGTGCACTTCCACTGTGTGTTCCTGGGGTTGGTGCGCCTCCGCCATGTGTTCCTGGGGTTGGTGTGCCTCCGCCGTGTGTTCCTGAGGCCGGTGTGCCCCCGCCGTGCATTTCTGAGGTCAGAGCATCGCAGTCGCCTGTTTCAGAGCTAAAACCTCCTTTGTTTGTGTCTGCTGAGCTCTACGCTCCTGCACCATCTGCCATTCCAGTCTGAGGGCCCATGAATTTGGGTAGGCCCCCTGACCTGCCTTGTTCTTTGGTCTGGTGGCCTAGGGATCCTGGTAGGCCGCCCAATCCATCCTGTGCACAGGTCTGGGCCCCATGAATTTGGGTAGGCCCCCCTGACCTGCCTTGTTCTCCAGTGCAGTGGTCTTGGGACACTGGGAGACCACCCGACCTGCCATGCTTTCTGTTTTGAGGGCCTGTGAACTTTGAAAGGCCACTCAACCCATTTTGTTTTGTGCTGGGTTTTTGGTTTTGGACTCTGTGTGTGTGTGTGTGTGGGGGGGGGGATTGTTTTGGCCCACCTGGCCTTGTGCCTCAACCACCCACCCTGGGAGGGTCATTTTTTGTTATTTGAGGGTCGTCTGGAAGCTGACCCTTAAGAGGGGGGTAGTGGCAGGACGTGGGTTGGGCCCATGCCCTCATCTTGTTATAGTTTATATTTTCTTGTCACTGGGACATGGGCTCAGCCCACATCCTCGCTTTATCATTGTCATGATCTCTGTTTTGTTTTAAATTTATCCCTGCCCTGTCCTTAGTTCTGGTTTTCATTATTATTCACTTCAGCCTTGCCTGTTTCCTGCCAAGCCGGTATCCCGTATCCTTACCTTAGTGTCTTGCCTGCCTTGCTTGTGTTTATTTTTTTCAGCCCATGAGCTGCTCTTTTTGTCTTTGTAGAATAAATCATGCTGCGAAAACGCCCAGCATTTGAGTCCTGTTTTCTACCCTGAAGAGCCCCCCGTGATGCCCTTCAAAAATTAATGGGTTCTTCTGTGGGCCAAGCTCCTCCCTTTTGCATATTTAATTGAAATCAGATGGCCAGTTTTTATGTAATCCTGCTGACTGGCAGACAAACGGTACTGAAAACTTAACCTCTTTGGTGCAGGTAATAATGGTGCAGACACTGAGCCAAGCTCTTGAGAACATCAGTTGCCCAGGGCCTAGATCCTGACTGGGAACTTGACAGGAAAAAAGGAAGCCCCATCTGGATCCAAGGATGGATTATTATGATCATGGTGAATGAGTCTGGAGACGCATGCAGCTCTTTTGTCCATAACCACCAGTGCTTCCCTCGACTTGTCATAAAGAACTTGGTGGTGGGAGGGGGATCAGTAAAGTTGCAAATGTTTAAAAAAAAATGTATTTAAAAAAAAAATCACATTTATAAGAAAACAGTCACAATTCTCTGAGAAAAAGGTCTCAAATTTAAAAAAAAAGTCAAAAATGTATTTTAAAAAAATGATCAATTTTACAAGAAAAATATAGCTACCTTATAAGAAAAAGTATCAAATGCACATTGAATGGTCTTAAAATCATACAGTAGCAAAAGTACATCAAAAATTTAGGTCAATAAAAACACATTTCACGATCCAATTTAGGTTTCCAATTCATTCATTTCAAACATTTTAATACTCACTTGTCATACTTATTCATTTATTCATTTGGTTATCCTATAAAAACCTGTAAGCAATAATTATTATATCATTAAAAATTTAAATTTATAAACTAAAAAAGACAAGATTGTATTAAGGAGCACCATTCTTTAATTTCTCTCTTCAAATTCTTTCCAGCTGCCTCTATCTCAGCTTACCCATCAACCCTCTAAATATCCCCCCTCACTACAAGCGTCCATTAATCTTCCCTGTGGTCTTTTTCTTTTCCAGAAGGGCCTCAGATCTGACTTCTGATGTAATCCCACCCCCTTCTTCATCAAATCTGTCACTCCTACAGCACATCTCCCTAACATCTCACTGTAGTCATACATGTCCCGCACAGCCCTCACATTCTTCTCTGCCACTCTTGACTTCCTCATACAATACTGTTATGTCCACAAACCTGGTGATGAACGAGGTTGACAGAGATGCAGCGTTGAACACAGCTTTATTAAAGAAGATGCTGAACAGTACACAGCAAGCACCTAGCGGAGTCATCCGGCACAAGAGGAAGTGCCTATGGCAGCTACCCCGCTATATAGGGCAATGTGATGATGTGACAGGAAGTCGGCATCATCACACTACCCTTCACAATAAGTGCCACCATAACATCCCCCCCCACCTTTAGAAAGTCCAAAAACACTCACACAATTCGAACCCACCCCAATTTGGAACCTGAAACACATTCTAAATAACGTAAACTGAGGTACTAAAAGGCTTAACTCATTCACACAAAACAACCTAAAATAGGGCCGGTGGGTGGACTACCACACAGCCCGCACAGCTCAGTGGAGTATTCTGCCACTGGGTAAACTAAAAAGTCCTTTATTAAACTAAAAATCAGCCATACTCCTACACTAAACACACAGAACAACATATTGAACTATAAACAAACTGTCACAGCACAGTCACTTGGGTAAAAGAGGTAGAACTGGCATGGGGGTGGGGGTGGGGGGCTGGGCAGCCCCGCAGCAAGAGCGCCCCCAGAGGCAACAGGGCCCCAGAGTGAAGGCTGATCTTCTGGACGCTGGAGCTTGGATCCCAAACCACCTTCACCGACTCCCATCCAGCCTCACCACCTGGAGCGTCCTCCTGGACATGCCATAGCTGGTTGGCATGCCTTATCGAGCCGTTGGACAACCAGAAGCACGCCGCACCCAACTTCGCTACAGTCCGCAGGCATGCCTGATGTTTCGTCGGTTGTGGTCTGGCACATCTTCACCGTGGTCGTTCATCACCCCAAACCCAAACCAAGTCCATAACTCGAAGTGGAACATTACTCAGCCTGATGTGCTGCTGCTGAGCATGCGGTAACTCCATGCTCATCGGTTGTGCCCCACCCTCTTTTACGAATGTGGTCACCGTCGTAGCTGCAGACCCCCCACCCAACTGCGGCCAAGTGCCAGAGGCATCTGGGGCTAGCGTGGTGTCGCTTGTTGGCACGGGTGCCCCGCCATCACGCTCGGTCCCCCCAACTACTCCATCCCAAGTGCAGGCACTGAGACTTTCCCACACCAACTATGAGCAAAGCTGGTCCGGCTCAAAAGCGAGGGTGTCTGTTAGTCCTTTGTCCCATACCACATCCTCTTTGACCTCCGGAGCCTATGAGCCCCAGTGGCCACAACCAGACCATTCGTTCCCAGCGCTGCCTTTGATGGCAAAACCCAGTCCGTAGAATAGGTCACACCCCATGATGTTATTGCCGCACGCCGCCACTTGGAAAGTGAAATCAATCATCGTTTTAGACTTATAACGAACGATTAGCTCCACAGTCCCAACAGTGCACAGCTTGCTATCTCCATAGCCATACAACGGTGCTGGGTTACTTCTTATCCTATGGTGGGGAAAAAACTTCTTCATTCTTGGCCCAATTCAGCATCGACTGCACCGCTGCCGTGTCGAGTAACAGTGGCACCTCTATGCCGTCAGATAAGCGGTACACCCTGGCATAGTGATTCAAGCATCCACATCTACTGCAACGTTTTCCTCTTGCCGGGCACTCCCTCGCTTTGTGGCAGTGCGTCACGGATCCACAACCCCTGCAATGGGGTCGTCCCGGGGTAGACCTTCGGCTGGCAGCATTGGTTTCCGAACAGTCTTCATCCAAGCTATCCTCACTATCTGGGTCCATAACATTAACTGAGGCGGGTGGCTCCGGCGGCTTCTGTGACTGAAGCCAGTGTAGCTCCAAAGCTAGCTTGTCTGCAGCCTCCAATTGGAGAGCTAGCTCAACAGCCCTAGCTAACATCAAGTCATTTAGCGCCATTAGTAGCCTAGCTCGCAGTCCAGTGTTGTACCTGTGCTCTGCTAGCTGGTTGCATACCATCTTGTCTTCAAGCGGCCCAAAACGGCACTCGCTAGCTAGCTGTCTCAAGTCAGCAATATACTGGTGGATAGGCTCATCGACATGTTGACGTCTCTGGTGAAAGCGAATTCTCTGTACAGTCACACTGTCTGGAGTGGTGAAATGGTTAACTAGCAGCTCCACAACATCCTTGAACGAGTCCGGTGCGCCGAGTGTCTGTAGGACTCGCTGGCCTTCGATACCCAGGTTGTGGACGAGAAGTGTACGTGCCCTCGCCTTATCGAGCTTCCCGAGGTCCAGCGCTGTGATGCAAGTTTGAAATCAGCGGTGTGATGCAAGGCACCGGTGGCTGGCCTGGGAGCTCAAGGAATGGATGAAGTGGTGTAATACATGCCTCCATACGTTAATCCTCAGTTGCCAAATGTTATGTCCACAAACCTGGTGATGAACGAGGTCGACAGAGATGTAGTGTTCAACACTGCTTTATTAAAGAAGGTGTTGAACAGTACATGACAAGCACCTAGCAGAGTCATCCGGCACAAGAGGAAGTGCTTATGGCAGCTACCCCGCCATATAGGGCATTGTGATGACGTGACAGGAAGTCGGCATCATCACACTGCACTTCACAGTAAGTGCCCCATAACAAATACCACACTTCCTCTCTCGGCACTCTATCATATACTTTCTGTAGATCCACAAGGACACCATGCAGCTCTTTCTGACCTTCTCTGTACTTCTCCGTCAACACTCTTAAAGCAAACCTTGCATCTGTAGCACTCTTTCTTGTCATGGAACCCTACTACTGCACTCCTCTAAACCTAGCTTCAGCAACTCTTTCCCATATCGTCATCATGTGACTGATCAGCTTTATGCCTCTGTCATCTGTAGCATCACCCTTCTTCTTTAAAATCAGCACCAGTACACATTTTCTTCATTCCTCAACCATCTTCAATTTCTGTATAATAAAAAAACTGAATTGAATCAAGTCACAAAAGAGTTTCTTCTAAACAGTTATTATTAAACAATTTTTTTGTATCATGAATCATGAGATATTGGATTAAGTTTACATTTTTTAAAAAAAATCCCCCTGCTAGTAGTCCTGATCTCTAAAATGAATTGAACTTCTTCCATTTCATGATTTATTAAAGCCCATGAGCCCCTGTGCACATCTGTTTAATTTGGAGTGAAGAATAACAGCATCACATCATTATAAATCAGGGATGGATCATGGAGGTTTATG